>CM028135.1:281280000-281607500 GCA_016271365.2 Neoceratodus forsteri
TATATATATATTATGTATAGATAGATAAATAGATATGTTTTGTTCACCATTTCCACAAATAATCATCACTGGTTAACTGACCCTTGACATTCATAATAAAGCTGTTTGCCCTGCTCCCCCCCTCCGCTTATATAAATATTCTCATATCCCCAATATTATGTGATCATTCATGAACTCATTTTTTATTGAAATTAAACTATCATCAAACAATGTAGATATTGTCACTTGTGCTTCAATTAAATGACATGTATTACCTAGAGTTATTTAACAAAATTACATTCCCTTAATGACAGTGATTGAGTATAGTGTCCATGCCACCATGGTTAGTCCAGCTAGATAGCTGTCAGCTTTTACATCCTTGTGGACTGTGCCCTCGCTCAACCTATAGTTACTATCATGTTGATGGAATTTTGTTCTGCTCTTTCTTACCTAGAGTCATCCAATCCATCTAAAGAGGTTATTACCAGGATATCATTCAATATGAGCTCTGTTTTTATCCATGTAGTGTCTGGGAAACCAAAGGCCAAATACAGTCTCTGTGCCAAATTCATAACTACAACAAGTGGACTAGGTGATAAATCTATCTTAATGTACAAAACATCCCATCCTTAGTTACCCTGAATTCACAATTGCCCCATAACTACCATTAGTACGTGCCCATTTATGAAACAGTGTGCTTGTCTGCTAAATCCTTGCCCCTGCCTTGTTCCTGCTTGTACCCTTTGTTACCTTGTCCCTTTATTAACTGTCCTCTATTATCAAGAGATATGGATATTGTTACCTCGTATTTACTTAATGACATTTATTACATCGGGTCTCTTCTCTAATTTCTGTTAATCTCCCTGGCATTGAGCCAGTATATTTCCATACTAGCAGGATAAGTCAATATAATCAGCTTTCACCTTTGAATCCTTGCAGATAAGGATGTTCTTATGAGTTATGTCTTTGCCCTAGTGATGTCCTGCAGACACCCAGCAAAACAAGTCCATACCACAGAACCAATTAATGGCTACCCTAAGTGGACTCGCCAAGAAGCATGTGAATATACAGCACATCTTATCCTTGGATATCTTTAAATTTTGACAACAAGCAAAACCTTGTCTGATTAGCATGAGCATGACATCTGGTTACTCCCACCCTGGTAAACCCGTGACTTACTTCCTCAACCTTTTCAATGTCACTCTACATTCCACTCCACTATCTTCCTCTGAAACTTTATTACTTTGCTTGTATCCTGTCTTTCTACAATCCTCATATTATGTGCCAACACTCCTGTGATCTGTGTAGTCACCTCTTCTCCCTGGAGCCATTTGGCTTCTGTCATACCTTATTTGCTTATTTATTAATCTTGAAAACTACCCCTACCTTCATAAACCCATGCTGCCCTTGCTTCTGCCCATCCTGCTGTTTTCCCTTTTTGTCAGTTTGCCCCTTCCATGCTCCGCCTCCCAGATTTACTTCTGTGGCCCGTATTCCCCTACATTAATATTAAGTGTAGGCTCCCAAAGGCAGGCAACACCCATTTTATATTTGACCCCTCTACTCTGCCTTGATTCTCACTTTCCTGTCTTCATTATTACATATTTTCTTCTTAGTCACCTCTTCTTGGCTTGTGTGAACCGTTCTCACCCTTGTGTTCTCATGGGCCTCCTAAGATGGCATCCCCCCCCTCAGTACATGTGCAACAGTACCACTGCCATTCCCAATATGGTGACTGCTAGCTGCGCACATGCAGAACTTCTTTTTCACTGTGCCTTTGCCAAAACAGTGTCCCTCTGCATTCCATGCATGAGCACTGGTCCACCACTGTACACAACATGGTGCCTGCCTGCAGCATGCATGCATGCCATTTTCTTAACCATGCTGCCTGTGCCCTTTCAACTCATTCTACATCTTGCAACTTTCTAGAAAACGAACAACCCAAACCACCCTGCCTCTTCTATCTTGTACTTTTAGCTTCTGCTCCTCCAGATTCTCCTCCCTCTCCTGCCTACCCTGGGCCTCCCCCTCCTATCTTGCTCCCCATCCCCCTTGATCCCAGTCACTCGGTGCCCAGCCAATTCCACTTCTCCCACCACTACAGTTCTAACACCTTTTTTTTTTGATTGCCTTATCTTCCCCTTTGTTCTGGATCACCTATACTGCATAGGCATGCTTTGCTTGCAGCAAGCTATACCAGGGTGACTCCAATCTCTGCCTTTTCTCCCTGTGCATGTACTCTTTTTTTTTAAACTGTGCCTCCAGAACTGTTCTAATGCTTGCCACTAGACCCAACCTTCCTGCAACCAGCTGTCCTGCAGTGAAAACGTCTGCCCTTTCTAGCCGAACATTCACTGTTCTATATTAGCTAAATATTGCTTCCACTCTCCCTGTACAGTACCTCCAACTTTCTTTCTTCCCCAAACACAGCTTTATCCTGGAACCAAACTCACATTGCCATGCCTGGCAAACCAGCCCCCCTTCCATACTCATGCCTTTCCTCTTCCTCCAAAAAGAATTCTTATTTTGTGCTGGCCTGCCCCAGTTACCCCTGCCTTATAATCCTTACCTTTCCCAAGCAAAGCTGTTCCTGGAATCCAACCAACATGACAACTGATGTTCTAGAGTGTTAACCAACTGTTAGAAATTGTCTCTAGTAAATGAAGATGGAAGCCCCCAGTCTTGCTCCTACTTAAATACTATATCCTTTCATGCCAGTCCTCCCCTTAACTGACCTCTACCAATCCCTGCCATGGCTCCTGAACTTCCCCCCCTTTTGTTCCATACTTCCTCAAACAATTCTCCTCTGACCTTTCCCCTCAAATTCCTCTCCCTGGCCTCCCCCCTTCCTCTCTGCCCCACCCCTCCTCCACTCCTATGTTACCTAACCTGAACACCCCTGCTATTATGGTCAGGAAACCTCTAACAGTAGAGCTTGCCCTTTTAACTGGCAATCCATCTTAGTGCAGGCAAACAGGGTTTATGTCTGAGAAAACTTTGGAGGTGAGAACAATGCAAATGGATGGATGGGGACCTAAATATTGGGACAGTCCAATATTCAGAGTATTGGTGCTGTGCAAGGATGTTTTGCTCGGTCCCCTTGCATGGCACAAATACCACTCAGTCAGACCAGAACTTCCTCCCACACAACCATAGAGGTTGTTGGTGGAAGTGTGTTGGCCCCCCTCACACAGGTCCTGATGAAAAAAAACAGTGGCCCAGGTGTTCAGTGGCCACCCCCACCTGCACCTATACCCGACATGTCAGTAATTACTCCCTGGTGTCCAGTGGTCCCCCCCCACCAACACACATGCCAGACTTGTCAATAAGTATTTCTCAGTGTCCAGTGGTGCCTCCTCCTATACCAGAAATTTAGCATGGGCGCAAGCCATTGTAGCACCTGTTTTGGGAGCCATATCTGCCCAGTGCTAAGTGGCTTAGTGCTGGGCCAAAAGAGCGCTATATTCAATCGAACTATGCAGGTGTGCTATTCCACTGATTCTAGCATTTTTGGGCACCTGGGCTATCACTAACTGCAGCACAAATGTTTGTGCTGCGCTTTGCACTTCTTTGAATATCAGGCCCTTGGTCTATAGACAAGCAAACGGTCTTGCTGAAGGCTGTACAAAAATAATTTGGCACAGGCAGGATTTTAACCTATTTGCTTAGGTTTCAAAATATTGTTCTTTATCCCTTACAGTGCACTAATCACATAACACAAAAAAGAGCATCAACAGTTTCACTGATGTTTTTCCATGTGTAACTCCATACTAGTAAACTGTTGCTAAACATTTGCATAATCTTTAAAGTAATTAAGAGGCAAGGTGTTTTGAATGATATTTCATAAACAGATGCAAATATTACCATACACATTAGAAAACACAATTTGCTTAATCCATTCAGCTTTTCCAAGTCTCTTGTTGGACTTGTCGCAATATAATAACATTTGTTTAACTCAAGAGTAAGCTAGAGTTTCAGACATAATATATACAGTTAGAGCTGATAGAAATCACCAGTATTTTACAGCAAGAAATTTTGTATTAAAATATTTTATTTTTCAAAAATTCTGAACATACCCTTTCATTTAAACAAAAATACATCAAAGGAACAGTGTTATAATGGGATATCATTATGCCTTGATTAGAGATGCAGCGAATTTAAATTTTGCCGGTGAAGTGGGCAAATTCACCTGATGGAGCAATTCGCAAAATTTTTCCCCCAAGACGGAATTTCACCTAGGCGAAATTTTGCCTTCTGTGGGTGAAATTTCACCTTCCATGGTGAAATTTCACCTTCTTCGGGTGAAATTTCACCACGGAAGGTGGAATTTCACCACAGAAGGTGGAATTTCACCCCGAAAGGTGAAATTTCACTGCGGGACGTGAAATTTTGCCATTCCACCAGGCGAGATTTTGCTACTCCGCCAGGTGAAATTTCGCATTTCGCTCTGTGAAATGGGTGGCATTTTGCAGATTACTCTGTGAAGCAAATTTCGCTCACTTCTACCATCTCTAGCCTTGATGCATAGTGTGTCATGGGAAAGCCAACTCTTGGGTTATGCTGTCCAATGTGTGTTCAAATGGGAAAGTCAAGTATCTCCAACTAGTGATGATGCAGTTTTCACAATGCTTTGCAGAGCTTTGAATGGTTAACCTACAGAACAACTTACTTTGCCAAAAAAAAATCTGCAACGTGAGCCCACCATGAAGGGAAACATCCACAAGAGGCTTAAACAAAGAAACACAGTATTTGTCAGCAGAATAGGATCTCTTTGAATACCGAGTCCACCCAGCTGTTCCCAGCCTAATTTGCCTCCACAGACCATAACTTGATCTCCGGTGACCCTCCCTCCTCCCTACTTATTTATTAATATACACCGTATCTATCCCCGCATGCGTCAAGCCCCCCACTGTCTTCACCTCCTTCAATTCTGCTAGTAGTTGGAGGGCAACCAAAATGGTGCAAGGTCTGCACCAGAAGACATACGAGGAGAGACTAAAGCAGCTTAATATGTATACCCTTGAGGAAAGGAGGGAGAGGGGGGACATGATAGAATCTTTCAAGTATCTCAAAGAAATTAACATGGTACAAGAGGGTAGTATCTTTCAGAAGGAGAGATGTGCAAGAACAAGGGGGCACAATTTGAAGATAGAGGGGGACGGCTCAGAGGTAATGTTAGAAAGTATTTTTTCATAGAGAGAGTTGTGGATGCATGGAACAGACTTCCTGAGGGGACTGTGGAGTCAGGAACAGTGGGAGAATTCAAGAATGCATGGGACAGGCACAAGGCAATTCTAGTGGGGGGCAGGAGGAAGTAAGCTGTTGATTAACTAGAATCTGCAGCTTATCCATCAGGCAGGGAAATGGGCAGACTGGGTGGGCCAAGCGGTCCTTATCTGCTGTCAAATTCTATGTTTCTATGTTTCTAGTCTGTTCCAAGCATCAACCACCCTTTCAGTGATGCATTACTTCCTCAGGTCCCTCTTAAATATCCCCATCTCTGGCTTCATCACATACCCTCTGGTCTTGGTGGACTTTCACCTTTAAAAAAGTCTCCATTCCTGTACTCTGTTCACCCTGGTACTTGTAAGTCACTGTTATATCCCCTCCTCATCACTTTTCTTCCAGGATGTACTTGCTGAGATCTCTCTGTCTCTCTCCTTGTTAGAACTCTTGTGCTCACCCCCACACCATTAGTTGCCCTCTTCTTAGCTGGCCTCCATTCTGTCTATGTCCTTTCTGAGGTGCGGTCTCCAAAACTAGACACAGAACTACAGGTGTGGTCTTACCAGTGAACAATTCAATAGCAAGACTACCTCACTCCTCCTGCTGGATTAGGGGCTGTCAGTATCTCTTCTCTATCCTATACTCAGCAACCAGGTTCCTATGTGCATGAGTTTTCACTTTTTGGCATTGAAGCCCAATTGGCAGTCTCTTGACCTTTTCTCAAGTTTCCAAAGATACCTGTGCATTCTCTGAAACTCCGACTGAGTGTCCACCCTATTATAAATTATGTTATCATGAGAAAAGACATATCTTCCCTTCCAGTTCTTCTACAATGTCGCTTATGAAGACATTGAGGAGGACTAGTCCCAGTACTGAGCCCTGTGGCACACTGCTCATCAGTCTCCCATCATTAGAACATGCACTATTAACCACAACCCTCTGTTGCCTACCCATTAACTGTTGTCTGACCTTTTATGGGCAGAGAAAACCCTATTTTAAATGTTTTGGGGACCCGAGTGTAGCAAGGGGCTGGAAGACAGAAGTCCAGACACTTCCGGTCACCTGCTATTAAATCTGTGCAATTCCAGCAATTCATAAGCTAGTTGGAGGAGGTTTAGTACTCCACTCATTTGGGTATTATACCAGTCCTTGACTAGGACATATAGGCCCCAGGAAATCTATTGTGGCTAGTATTACAGAGTTCATCTGGTGTGTATGGTTCCTAGGCAACACCACAGAGCATTCATTTAGTGTTTTTGTGAGCTCTTTTACAATCCTGGGCACAATATTTTCAAAATAAAGGTCCAGGACTGTTGTCTGACCTTTTAAGGGCAGAGAAAACCCTGTTTTAATTATTTGTTGTTACCCAAGTGTAGCGAGGAACCGGAAGAGGGAAGTCAAAATGCTTCCAGTCAGAGTAACCATTTAAAGTCCCAAGTGGCAAGCATCAGTGAGCCCAGAGTCAGTGAGCACAGTGAAGGCAACACAGCTAAGGCAAACAGCCTAGCTGTGTCTGCTGTGTCTGCTGTGTCAGCTGGGGAAAAGGGGGAAAGGGCACCACAGGAACAAAAACAGGTAGGCAATGCAGTTATAACCTAGGATGATGCTATAGCTAAGGACAATGAATGAATGCTATGTACTTCATGTGGGATGCAAGGATTAAAAGAACACATGGGAAGCACAGACTGTGTAAAATGTATGTATATTGTAGCACTGGAAAATAAAATTAAAGTGCTGCAGGATAAAATGCAGGTTCAAGATAGCATACAGGATATAGAGAAGTTTGTACATAACACTAGGAGTCTGTTAGTACAAACAGAAAGTGCTCAGTTAGCCAAACAAATAAACAAAGGTCCAAGCAATAAAAGGAAGGCTAGAGCTGAAGAAGAGAGTTCAGAAACATCTAATATGGAGGAAGAGGAATGGTGTTACGTACAAAAAGCCCCTAGGAAATTTAGAAGAGACAAAACATTCCTGATAGAGCTCTCTAATAGATTCAGATAACTCAGTATGGATTCTAACTATACACATCAGCAGGGAATCGGCACAAACACAATAACACAACCTGGTATAGTACCTGAACCAGTGAGCGACACAGAGCACCCAATGACAAATAAGGAGAAGAACAAAGGGCCAATGGAGCCAAAGCACCCTTCAGAAGTAATAGGCCAAATACGGTACCTAGTACACCCAATAGGTGCACACTAACAGCAAAGAACATAGTATGGGGAGAACTGCAGTCAAATGCACAAACAAGAATTGCTTATGTACAACAACCTGAGGGTGTACATCCAGCACAAATTAAAAAGGATATTGCAGTTTTAGGTGACTCTATGTTAAAAGGCATGGATAGGATTATTTGTAACAATAGGAAAGACCATGTCATGCTTTCATGCCTATCAGGGACAGGGGTACGTAATATAAGGAAATTATTACCAGGATTTTTGGAGCATTCAACCACCCCAACAGTATTTTTACATGTTGGTACAAATGATGCAGGCAGGAGAGGGCAAATATATATTCAAATGGATTTTGAAGGCCGGTCTGGTGGCGCTGAGAGTTGAGCGCTGGATGCTACCTCGCGTCCATGCCAGCGACCGGGTTGAGAGCGAGCCGGGGTGCTGAGAGGTTAGCGAGAGGGGTAAGTTAGTGTCCGTGGGACAGCTCTCCCCTCTCCTAGAGGATCCAGGGCAATCCGCGAGGAGAGACCTCTCGTGGAGACCAGAGGTACTTCAGTTGCTGGAAGCGCAGGCTTAGCCGGAGGCAGACGCCTGGCAAGAATGTGGGCGGATGCGTGCATCCTCGTGGCCATTGGTATCAGTGCATGCCTGCTGGCTTAGGGGTGAAAAAGTTGGAAAAAGGAGGGCACTGGTTGTGGCGGCATGATGGCCATCTCCGCACAGTACTCTCCTGGTACCTGGGCACGTGGCAAATACTGGATCCGGACAGGGTGGGTTGAGCTCCGGAGGGAGTGCTCCCCACCACCCCATCGCGGGGGGGTACACCACGGGGGTAGTTGCGGGGCCTAATTAGGTGGCTGGGGGGAGTTCAAGGGGATGGCGGCTGGACAGACCTGCGGGTGATGCCAGGACATGGCAGGTAAGCAGATCAGTGGCCCTGGGGGACAAAAAATAGAAACAAATGGATTTTGAAGAAATAGGGCAGGAATTAAAAACTAGAAACTGCACATTAGTAATTTTGGAGATTCTTCTGGTGCCAAGAGCAACTACATATAAAGCAAACAAAATAAGATTAAATGGATGGCTGCGCCAATGGTGTAGGAGAGAGAAGTATGGGTTTATTGGGCAATGAAATAGATTTGAAAATGCATATCAGTTATATGCAGAAGATGGTCTTCATTTAAATAAAAATGGTGCTAGAATATTGTCAGACAGATTAAATATTTTATTTATTTATTTCTTCATTCGGACATAACCTTTGCGCAAAATGCTCTTTTTTAAAAGGTTCCACGTCTTGACAGGACAACACAGAAAGGTAGTTACAGAGTATAAGTGCACAAGTACAGAGACATGAAATACAAGAAATAACAGCAATTGGTCTGACTATTTACAGCTGTAAGCTATCTCATACAGAGGTACACATTACAGTTAGTACAGCCCGGGGTACATGGTGAGTGCTGAGGGCTTAAGGAACTAATTTAGCAAGAAGTAAAGCAGCCAAGGAAGGCATTGTTGTTATTTCATATAAAGTCAGGAGGGAAGAGACTCAAAATAGGCTTCCACACCCTGTATGTTAAAGCAGCCAAGAGGAGGTTTTGTTGTTAATTTAAGTCAAAGGTGGGGGGGGGTAATTTTCTGTGCAGGACTGACCTTGTAGGAACATACTAGAGAGTGATGTGAGGGAGGACCACACACAGAATAAGCTGGGGGGAAGACAGATGCTTTGAGACAATCACATTTGTGAAGGGTCAATGGCAGGGGAGGGATTTACAACAGAGTGCCTAGTTAAGGACAGTAGATAGAAGGCTCGCTGACAGGCTGTGGCTATGGAAGGCTCAAGTTTAAGGGTTGGCAAGTAGTAGTAGGATGTAAGAGTTTAAACTCAGAGTTACTGGGCAGTAGGGTAGCAAATATAAATATTAACATAAATGGCTATTTAAACTAAATGGGGGGAGGGTGTAAAATCTAAAGGAAGTAGAGCTACAAGACCGTTAGATGAACTCACAAAGTGGACAGTGCTGTCAATAAATGCACAAAGCATGACACAGAAAATAGATAAATTGGCTGTTATTCTGTCTAAAGAAAACATTGCATTGTGTGCAATTTCAGAGGCATGGTGGAAATCAGACACTTGGGGAACAAATATCTATGGATATCAGTTATTTAGAAAGGACAGGGAAGAAAGAACAGATGGCGGGGTTGCACTTTATGTATGGAATGACATCATGGCCTTTGAAATAAATACACCATCAGACCCAGATTTTGAGAAACTTTTAGTTCAAATACTCCCTCCTCATGAGAAACAAATAATTGTTGCTGTTTACTATAGACCCCCCCTAGCCTTTCATCGAACCACTGACTTTATAAATAATCCAAACAGTTTAGATCCAGTTAAAAAAACTCCTATTATTGGGGGATTATAATTTTCCAGGAAATGAGTGGACAACTTGGACCACTACATCATCCTTAGAAACCTATTTCCTGGAAATACTAGACTATATAACAGCTCTAAACTTTGTGGAGGATTTTATAAGGAATAATAATATATTGCACATATGTCTCAGTAATATGGGAAATTAAATAACAAATTGTAGGGATATGGAACTTCTACTGGTTTGTGATGACAACATGGTAGAATTCTAAATATGTACTAGATGCATTAGACAACAGGGAACCATGAAAGCTAAAAGTTATGATATGCTTAGATATAAGGTATTGGAGTGGAGGTGGAAAACTAAGTTAGAGGGACTGGATGTACACCAGATGAGGCAGTATTTAAAAGAGTTCATACACAAGTTAGTTGAGGAATATGTACCTACAAAAAACAAATACAATCCTAGGGGAAAGATTCCTGTATGGTTTAATACTAGAATAAAGATGTTAATTAAAAGAAAGAATAAAGCTTATAAAAAACGAAAAATAAATGGATCTGATGTACACAAACAAAAATTCCAACAAGCCTTGAGGGACTTAAAAAACACAATCAAAAAATCAAAGAATGAATTAGAACACAATTTAGCTAACAAAGTTTCAGACAATAAGAAAGCCTTCTATAGTTATATAGGATGCTTTAAAACAAAAAAAAAAACAGTGTTGGGCCTTTAATAAAAGAGGAAGGGATATTAACAGATTGTCAGGCAATGGCTGAGCAATTTAACAGATACTTTGAGAGCGTCTTCCTAAAAGAAAAACAGGAGGAGAGGGCTAACCTCAGTGATGGGCTGTGTACCTTAGTCATCACTCCTGATATGGTCAGGGAAAAAACTAGTAAACTTAAAGGTGACAAAGTCTGCAGGTCCAGATGATTTGCACCCCAAAATTTTAAAAAAGCTGTCTGCTGTCTTGTGTTTCCCGATTCATGCCATTTATCAAAAATCAATAGAGGCAGGGGACATCTCAGAGGACTGGACAGTGGCACATTTTGTCCCTACCAATAACAAGCATTTGTCAATGCGGAACGTTCGCTTGCAGGTATTTGCAGTGGTGTTTGGCATGTATGGTGCTTTACCCTAATGCCCTGTGCGATTGCTGGTATTTGCACAATAAATTTTCAGCATGACCTTTTTGTTACTCCCACCTCATAAAAGCATTTGAGACCTCTGCTGATGAAGAGTCCCACTGTTATTTTGTTAATCTGTCCTGAGCGTTGATTTCCCACAGTGACCACACCGTTGTGTTCCACATGTGCAAAAACACAGTTCAGGCAGGATGTGAAAAATGACAGCTGTAGCATTCATAGGGAGGTGTGAAGGGATGGCAATGTTGAACATCTGGAGTGAAAATGCAACAATTTCTCGAACTTACAAGCGTAAATGGAAACTGCGCAATGAATGCTCATGACACAGTCATTTTGTGGACTTTTGTCACCAAATTTTCAACATAGGCATTGTGGGACCTCTGCTCATGAACAGTGTCACTGTGATTTTCATAATCTGTCCTGAGCATTGATTTCTCACTGTGACCACACC
This sequence comes from Neoceratodus forsteri, assembly GCA_016271365.2. Classification (NCBI taxonomy): domain Eukaryota; kingdom Metazoa; phylum Chordata; order Ceratodontiformes; family Ceratodontidae; genus Neoceratodus; species Neoceratodus forsteri. Next base: position 281,291,354 of record CM028135.1, read on the forward strand.
ATTGTGCGCTGGATGTGCAAAAACACATTTCAGTCAGGATGTGAAAAATGTCAGCTGTACTGTTCATAAGGAGGTGTGAAAAAATGCCAGTGTTGAAAATCTGGAGTGAAAATATTTCAAATTCTGAAAGATATGAGTGTGCATGGAAACTGCGCAATGCACGCTCGTAACACAGTCATTTTTTGACATTTTTTCACCAAATTTGCAACATAGGATTTTGGAATCCCACCTCATTAACAGTGACACTGTTGTTTAGTTAATCAATCCCAAAAGGTGATTTTGTGCAGTGACCATGAAATCACCTTTGGGGACCAATAACTCACATGACAGTAACTGAATTCATGAGGTGGTCCCAAGAACCCTGTTGAAAATGTGGTGCCAAAATTTGCAAAAATGCCGAGATAGCCACCTAAGTTGGGAAAAAAAACATTTATGCCATTATACAGCTTACTGTCATTTCTTCAGTTTGCATTCTGCTTTCAAGAGTGCAGACGTGTTCCCACTCCACTGAAGATCATTGCGCAGACTCGGAGGTAAGTATGGGGCGAGGGGGAGGTGGGGTATGCAGAGGGTGGGTGTGAGTTCAGGGAGGGGGCACAAGACACAGCGAGGGATGGTTTTCTGTTTCCACAGGTTTTAAAAAAACAAAAGATGTTGGGGGACAGTTTTCCCATTTACAGGGACAATGGGCATGCTGGGGTGGGCTCCCAGCATGTCACCTGGGTGTTTGTTGGGGGGGCCTGGAGACAATGGGGACTGTGCACTCTGTCTGCACATACAATATGTTTGGTGGGGGCAATAACAAGGGAGCAGGGTAGACGGCAGCAGAGGGAGGAAGTGGGAGGGATTTTATTAGCAGTCAGAGGGAAAAGGGTGACATCAATATGCTAAATACACACACGTTACCACCGCTAATTGCAGTGGTGCTTTTCTTTTAACTGAAGACCACTACAGCCAAACTGCTGTCATAGACAGCTCATGCATCCATTGGTGCAGTAGGGTTGCACACGTTACACTGAGCACTGCATTGGACAGGAGGGTCACACACCTTCAAAAAGTCGTACTGTCCCAAAACTTTCCTTGCACATGCATGCAAGCGAATGCAAAAATAAACAAGCATTTGTCAATGCCGAATGTTGCTTGCTTCTATGTGCTGTTTAGGTATTTGGAAGTCATGGGAGTGCAAATATTGAAAATTCGGGAACTTTCGAGCTGTGCATGGAACTCACAGACTCACGCTAGTAAAACAGTCATTTTAGAATTTTTCTTCAAATTTTCAACATTGCCATTTTAAAACCTCTGCTAATGAACAGTGTCACTGTGATTTTCTTACTGTGTCCCATACATTGATTTCGCACACCGACTGCGCCATTGTGCACTACATGGGCGGAAACACATTTCGGGCAGGATGTGAAAAATGACAGCTAAACAGCTCATAAGGAGGTGTGGTAAAATGGCAATGTTGAAAATCTGGAGTGAAAATATTGAAAATTCGCAAACGTACGAGTGTGTGTAGGAACTGCGCAATGCACACTCGTAAAACAGTCATTTTTAGGAATTTTTTCACCAAATTTTCAACACAGCCATTTTAAGACCTCTGCTCATGAACAGTGTCACTGTGATTTTCTTACTGTGTCCCATACATTGGATTTGCACACCGACTGCGCCATTGTACGCTACATGGGCGGAAACATGTTCTGGGCAGGATGTGAAAAATGACAGCTGTACTGCTCATGAGGAGGTGTGATAAAATGGCAATGTTGAAAATCTGGAGTGAAAATATTGAAAATTTGCAAACTTACGAGCCTGCGTAGGAACTGCTCAATGCAGACTCATAAAACAGTCATTTTTAGGAATTTTTTCACCAAATTTTCAACACAGCCATTTTAAGACCTCTGCTCATGATCAGTGTCACTGTGATTTTCTTAATGTGTCCCATACATTGAGTTCACACACCGACTGCGCCATTGTGCGCTACATGGGTGGAAACACATTTTGGGCAGGATGTGAAAAATGACAGCTGTACTGCTCATGAGCAGGTGTGGTAAAATGGCAATGTTGAAAATCTGAAGTGAAAATATTGAAAATTTGCAAACATACGAGCATGCATAGGAACTGCGCAACGCACGCTCGTATAACAGTCATTTTTAGGAATTTTTTCACCAAATTTTCAACTTTGCCATTTTGAAACCTCTGCTAATGAACAGTGTCACTGTGATTTTCTTACTGTGTCCCATACATTGATTTCGCACACCGACTGCGCCATTGTGCACTACATGGGCGAAAACACATTTTGGGCAGGATGTGAAAAATGACAGCTAAACTGCTCATAATGAGGTGTGGTAAAATGGCAATGTTGAAAATCTGGAGTAAAAATATTGAAATTTCGTGAACTTACGAGCCTGCGTAGGAACTGCGAAACGCACGCTTGTAAAACAGTCATTTTTAGGAATTTTTGCACCAGATTTTCAACATGGAGTTTTTGGGACCCCTTCTCATAAATGATGTCACTGTCATGGTGTTATTCAGGCCTGAAGGGTGATTTCATGCAGTGACTGCACAGTGACTCACGAAATCACCTTGGGCCCAAATAACGCCATGACAGTGACATCATTCATGAGAACAGATCCAAAACCCCATGTTGAAAATTTGGTGCAAAATTCCCAAAAATGCCTGAGATATGCAATAAGGTTGAAAACCCCTATCTAGCCCATTATACAGCTTACCTGCATTTCCTCAGTTCTGATAAAAGCTTTGAAGAGTGCAGGCGTGTTCCCGGTCCACGAAGATCGTTCGCGAGGTCAGAGGTAAGTATGGGGTGAGGGTGTGTGGGGAGGCAGGGTGTGCAGTGGGTGGAGTGCGGGTTGTGTGGGAGGGGCTGGGAGAGCGCTGTGGGGCGTTTTTATTTTCAGGTTAAAAGCAAAAATAAAACTGACGGGAAGTTTACCCACTGGTGGGCTCCCAGCATAGCACCAAAGCTTTGGGGGTGCCGTTTGGGGGACTTGAAGCTGACGGATTGGGCACCCCGTCGGCAGACGGCGTGGGGCGTTGCCACACTGAGGTGGGCTCCCAGCTTGTCACCAAAGCTTTGTGGGAGGCCTTTGGGGGAGTGTGGAGCTGACGGGGATTGGGCACCCGTCGGCCACAGGATGCAGGGCGTTTGTCATGCTGGGGTGAAACTCCCAGCGTGGCACCAAAGTTTTGGGAGGTGAGGCCTACCAGCGCTGTGTATGACAGCGGTGTTTTTCTTTGAAGCGAAGACCACCGCTGTCATACACAGCTCCCACACCCATTGGTGCAGGACCGCCATGCCTGCTCAACGGAGCAGTGCATTGAACAGGAAAGGCACACCTCCAAAGTGTGCTACTCTCCCAAAACGTTCCTTGCGCATGCGCGCAAGCAAACGTAAAAAGGTATCTAAATCAATGTGTTCTAACTATAGATCAATTAACTTGACAAGTATAGTGGGAAAGATCTTGGAGTCATTTATTAAAGAACACATTGATAAACATATCCAGGAAAACGGTCTTACGGATATGCAACAACATGGCTTTAAAAGGGGAAAGTCTTGCCTAATCAATCAATTGTATTTCTATGAGCTGGTAACAGAAGCCTTAGACAAAAATCTACCTGTAGATGTTTTGTATATAGATTTTGAAAAGGCATTTGATAGTGTCTCTCTCAATCAATTAATCCGAAGTCCCAGGTGTCCGTCCCCTAGGGCTAGCTACTCAATTTCCCGTACCATCGTGAGGAAACCGCCAGCCAGATCACCACCTCTGAAGTCGAAGGCAGAGGCATCCGCCCACTAGGGATAGCTACCCAAGCTCCCTTACTGTCAGGAGGAAGCTGCCAGCTGGATCACTGCCTCTGAAGTCAAAGCCCCAGGTGTCCACCCCCCAGGGCTAACTAGTCAAGCTCCTGTACCATCAGAAGGAAGCCGTTGGCTGGATCACTGCCTCCAAAGTTGAAGCCCTTGGCATCCCCTCCTGAGGTCTAGCTACCCAAGCTCCTGTAGCATTGGGAGGAAGCCACCAGCCTGATCACCACCTCTGAAGTCGAAGCCCCAGGTACAACATCCAGAGCCTGGTTTCCAAGCCCAGGAGACCATTGGCTCCCTGCTGCATAGGCTGCGACTTCTATTGGCAGCTTTCAACTGCAGCCTGAACTTGATTGGGCTCTGCACTCTGTTGGCTCGCCAGCCCTCCAGGGCTGCATACCTGTGGCTTTGTCTGCCATTTTGGACCTGACTAGTAGGGTTTTAACAATATTTAAAATATATGAACAAATGTATTAAGTATACATGATAGAGCAGCAGTGGAGCAAAACATTGTACTTTTTGTTAATTTTTAAGTCAGTTTAGTCATTCATTTATATCTAGAATGAATTGATTGCTCTTTTTAATTGTCTGCAAGTTTTGAAGTATGTTTGGAATCAGGAGAGGATTTATTACAGGAGTTAGGCATTTATTTTAAGCTTTAAATCATGTGCTAACTCTCTATCAGGATTCCTCAGTACATAGTAAAGGCAGGAAAGTAGAAGTAATCTGAAATACTGTATTCCTTAGTGAACACACAATTATGCCTGACCTGGCTTGTAGAGCAAATTTATTTGACTGAAGGATATTTATAAACACTGGGGAAAAAAGTAGCCAGATATCAGTTCTGACAAAACCATATGCCTGAGGCAACTGATTTGTACATTGGTTATTACACAGGTTCAGGTGCTGAAGCACTGTAGCATTTCTTAATCTCTGTGTCTTTTAGTCTGCTGCACCATAGTCTTCTTCTACTTTCTCTACCTGCTGCTCCCTCTCTCCAATCTCTCTCTTCCCTCCGCTATAAAGGCTGTGACTTTTGTGCTGGAAACCCGCTTAGTTCCCTTGACTTGCCTGACCTGCTGCCAGCCTGCTTTCCCACCCTACTGAGTAACCACTTTTTCCTTTCTTTCTCTCTCTTTCCACTCTTTCCTGCCTGCACTAATTCTCTACCAGTCCTGCATTTCTCAAGTGATTTGCCCCCTCGACTCGGAGTGGCCTCTGGTGTCCTGAATCATAATTAATTTTGGCGACAAAGAGAAGTCCTCTCTGAGAGCTTGAGCTGGCAATCTGGATTGTGGAATTTTGTTTATACAAATTAATATAAAAAATGTGCAATAGATACAAAAATCATGCAGTTCTTAGAAATTCAGAAAAAAAATTAACAAAATGATTTCTGAACTTTCGTGGAAGCGGAATTCTGACTTTCACGAATATTCCACAGGTGTAATTTTTTCTCACACCTCTAGTCTGCTACAATTCATCTTGCAAGAGTAAAGAAATTTGTGATCTGTTTATTTTCTATCAAAATAGAGACTCTTCCCTACTTGACTTCATTGTGCACTGATGTCTGCCTTCTGCTGCACTGAAACACTCTGCTGAGGTGTGGTGATGATGTGGTTATATTTTTATTAAACATAAAGTATGAAAACACAATTTGGAGTAAGGCTTTGTGTGAATCAGCTAATCGTGGGGTTGGGATACTGAGAAGAAGGTTGGACATCATTCTCAGATTAGTGTCAGCTGCTCTTTAAAGATGAGAATCCAATTGCCTTGCCATGCTAAGGGCCCCCTTTCTTTTGCCAGTGCCAGTATCTGTTCTTTTTCTGGGAACCACAGAAACTTTGCATTTATCAGTCTGAGTCTCCCTCCTGCTTTGGGCAAGGGGGTGAGGGAACAGTGAGCCCTTTCTATTTCAAGGGAGGTCCACTGGTTGTACTGCAAACTCTTGGGTAGTTTTTTTTCATAAAAGGTGGCCACATCAGGTCTGTCAATATCTTTGTGAAAACCAATAAAGCATGAATTGTTTCTTCTGCTTCTGTTTTCCAAGTCCTCTGGACAGTGCCACAGAAGCACTGCCATACTCTCCAGCTTCTGGATTTGGGCTTTGTGCCTCATGTCTTTATCATCAATGTACATGAGGTAAGTGTCTTGTGTTTTTTTGTCTATTTTCCAAAGTTTTAATTCTGTCTTGTAGGTCTGTGACTGATACCTTAAAGGTGGAGATTTCATTTAACACTTGTTGGAGCATTGCTTTGAGCACTGGTCCTTCACTCGCTAGCATAGGAGCCTCAGTAGTTGCTGCCGCAGCCATGGCTTGCTGACAGGAATCCTCCCCACTCTAACTTTGGTTGACAATTCTCCACTTTGGCTTATCACAGGCTAGATTGTAGAAATGGATTTTGTTTGCAAAAAATTACCCTTCAACGAAGTATCTGAGTGTGCAACTGATTGCTGAAGTCTGAAATCAGATGTTTGTGGATCTTTAGCAAACTAGTCAGGAGCAGCCATTTACGTTACCATTCAGGCTCCAGGATTGTGCCAGGAACAGTGTAATTTAATGGCAATTAAGTCCTTTTGTCATACAGTACTTTGTGACATGTCACTTACTGAAAATTACTGGATTGCATTATGACTGGATCAGGTGTATATGTCTGTATATTTTTTTGTGTGACACTTCACCTTGCATGTGCATAGTTTTGTACCTGTAGCTTTTTTGCAAAATGCTTCAATTTTTCATTGGGTTAGGCTTGACTCATTAAAATGTTGTGTGCATCATGCCAGTCATATGATTCTGGGCCTAATTCTGTGCATTGTTACTGAGGAGGTTATCTGCTGACTCCCTCTCTGTAGTACAGTATGAACCAAATATAACAAACACCCTTAGCCAGACAGCCAGTTATAATGTAGAATTTTCATTTGACAAATGCTTTCCCTATTAAGCTCCATTACACAGCACATGCTTAAGCCATATAAGAGCCACCATGTATATTGGCCGCTGCACCCACTGATCACCCATTGATGAGGTGTAAGTAAGTTAGATGTCTGGGTTTCAGTGGATCACTGTTTTTTTTTTTTTAATTAGCATACAATAAATAACCTCTTTTCACTAGGCAGGGCATTCATCACCCATTTTGCATCACCACAGCAGCATTCTTTAACCATGGGAAGAACAGAGGAATGACTATCTCACAAGATAGCAATTCCATTTGAAATTGAAAAATTATTAAAGCTGAGCCTTAGGGACCTCTCAATACATTTCTCTGTCCCCAAGTCCACACTTAGTGACCTTGTCAATAATGAGAGAAGCTCTATGGTGAACAGCATTCCAATAGCAATCCCAACTGAAAACATAAAAGAGATGGGATGGACTGTAAGATCAAAGCAGCACTGTTGAAGTGGTTTACAAACACAGGGGGGAGTGAAGCTTTAATCAGCAGCCCTTTGCTTCTGCAAAAAGGCTCAACAATTAGCCACTTCATATTGGAAACTTGATTTTAAATCCTCTGATGCCTGGCTGACCCAATGGAAACACTGGCATAACCAAGGTTTCAAAAACATACATGGGGAGAAGCTAAATCCTAGTGCAGAGGGTGCTGAAGCTTGGGTCCATGATGTTGTGCCAGGGCTACTAGAGGTGTTTGCTCCTGAGAACATATTCAACACAGATGAGACAGGAGGCCAGATTTTCAACGTGCTCTTAAACCGATGTACAGTATGGTGCATCAAACAACCACCTTGTGTAAAATCCAGGTGCACCAAATACTGTGCACCATATTTTGCAAGAAAAGACTTCGCTGTGGCAAAGTCTCCGAAATGATACAAGAGGACTGCTGTATCAAAAATTTGATGCACGGGATGAGAATGATGCAAACTGAAACTGACGCAAGTTGAGTCACAAATACAGTGCTTGGAGTGAGACAGAGCAAAAATGAAGCAAGTTGAGTGAAAGCATGATGTATGAGTGAGATGGAGCAAATGTGAAGCAAGCCAAGTCCAAAATATGATGCATGAGTGAAATGGAGCAAAAATGAAGCAAACTGATTCAAAAATTATTATGAATGAAATGGCCTCTGGAAGCATTATTTTACATGCTACAGTCCTTTAGACAGCATTGTGATGTCTGAGGTGCAGGACTCTGGAAGCAGAATGCCATTCATAGTAGCATAGTCAGATCTGCCCACCTGTCATGGGCCTCTGTACATACTCTAGTGTCAGATAAACCAGCTCTGGATGGTCTAACAGCAGTATGCATCTTTGACACAGTGTAGACAGATTCCACTTTAGAAAATAAAAAAGAGAAAGGGAAAATTGTTTAACCAGGAAAGGCACACTAAGCCGGAGCTTGTTTCCAGGTGTGACCTGAGAGCCCAAGGCAGTTAAGTGACTTGCTTAGGGTCACACAGTAAGCAAGTGGGGGCTGATGAAATTTAAACCCAGGTCTCCAGATTTCCAGCTCAGTGCCCTTAACCACTACACTATACTACCTCCTAAAAAAAGGGGGATGCTGTATCATTTTTTTGATGCAAGCTCCACTGCAACAAGGTGCACCCATTTCTGTGATGCAAGCCTCATGTAAGCCACTTTGGTGCATGTAGTTCCACTTTTGAGGTAGCATTAGAAAATCGGGATTGATGCAAGTTTTGATGCAACTTGCTCCTTGTGTTAACTCTGTGCAAGGACCTTGTATCATTCTCTGACCTTTGAAAATTGAGCCTGGGGCTTTTTTTTTAGGTATGTTGGGTATGGAACCATAACATGTATGTCAGAAACACCAGTGGGTTTTAAAAAAGCTAAGGAGTGCATTTCTGTCCTCTGCCCCTGGAACATGTCAGGAACTGAAAATTTTTTTGTGTGTGTTGTTGGGGGAGTCTGCTCAGTCTCATGTAGATGCATCAACCATCTGCCTGTCATTTATTGCTGCAATCATAGTACCTGGATGATAGCAGAAATTTTCACAGACTGGATTAGAACCTGGGAACATCAGCTAAAGGGATGCAAAATCTCACTGCTGCTTGACAACTGTAGTGGGCATCCTCAAATTGCAGGACATAGCAACATTAAGCTGGTGTTTTTACCACCCATCCCCACCAGTATTCTGTGATAAGAGCAAACCAATATGGGCGACACAATAACAGCAAGTGCCAAAGATAATGTATTTTTGGTGATGTGCATTTTTTAGCGAGTGGTTCTTTCGGCGAGGTTGTAATGGAAGAAAGTGACTAGTGAGAGCAGTGAAGTACACTGTTGTGGGGTATGCTATCGAGCTGCCACTTTAGCATTGTGGTTAGGATTGTCAGCTGTGTTTGTGTGAGATGGGTTTAAGACTGGGTGTTTCTTTGGCTGTTTTTTTTTTTCATTAGTTAGTGATTATGTGTTGTGCTGTTGTCCTCTCCCGTTTGCCATCACCCTGGATCTTCACCTTGCAGTTATCCCTTCTCCTCATTTGTTCCCCTTCCCACATTTTCTCCCCAGTGAAAATCACCCCTCCTGAGATTTCTCCTCTTCCTGGAATTGCTTTGGACTCTTAGTTGATTACTTAATTTATGGGTGGGGGGGGCTTGGGGGGCAAAGCCCCCCACAAGCGTGCACTTTCCTTTGTTGCCTTTTTTTTTTTTCATCTGAGAGTCATTATTTTGACTCTCACTGATTTTGTCAGGGGCCATTTGTGGCTTCGGCATTTTGCTCTCCCCGATATGCTTCTTGCTATTAAGTTTTTGCTAATATCACATAGATTCACACCACCTGCATAGTGCAGTCTTTAAGCCAAGGCATAGTTTACAGCTTTAAAAGTCACTATGTCAGGCAAATTCCAGCTAAGCAGCTTGATGTTCTTGATAATGAGAGTGACCTGACACTACCACACTGTGTGAAAGGAAAAAAATCAGCCTGCTGGATAATGTCAGGTTAATGCACAGTGTCAGGGACTGTGTCTTCCAGGATACAATTAACAGATGCTTTATGAAAGACAGCTTTAACTGCACAACTGATCTGCCTGTCATATCTGATGCTGATGAGTCTGAGGTTGCTGATCCACTGCCAAGGCTACATCTTGAGGAACAGAATGCACTGTGCTGTCATGGAAACAATGGTCACAGCCAGCTACTTTTTTTTTTTTCAGTTGTTTAACCAGGAGTAACACACTAAGCTGAAAGCTTTTTTTACAGGCATGACCTGGGAGCACAGGGAAGTTAAGTGAGTTGCTCAGGATCACACAGTATGTAAGAGGAAGCTGTGGGATTCAAACCCAGGTCTGGTCTATTAGATGTCACCAGATTTGCAGCAAAGGGCATTAAACCACTGTGCAATACTGCATCCCTATTTTTGTCCTGGGAAGGAACCAAGAGGTCAGTGATGATGAGGAGGATGTTGACATTGACATGAAGGAGATGCCAGTAACAACAGTGGATGTTCTGCATGCTATTTTGACCGTGCACAGAGCCATGGAGCAGAGAGAGGATGTACCCCACCCCCCAACTGGAAGCAGCTGTTGGCTCTCATCAGGACGTGGCAGAACTACACCACCAAGAAGAACACACAGTGATCCATCACAAACTATATTGCCCAGAAGTGAAGGTGCTTGTTCAGGGAAGTTTTAAAACTTTTTAGCCAATAAAGATTTATTTTAAAAGCTGTAAAACAAGCCATATAATACAAATCACTGAAAGGGCTGTAATTTCACTTCTCAGTGTCAGGTGTGTCTGAATATCCTAGTACAGTATGTGAGTTATTAGGACTCTTTTTTTTCAGTTTAGCATTTTTAATGGATGACCTCTGTAATGGACAAACCAGATTATGTCATTTGTGTCTGTTATAAATGGTATGCACTGCACCAAATCTTTGCTTTTACATTTGCTTAGGGAAAGGATCACAGATCTCCAGGTAGAAGGTCACCTGGGGACCAGTGACTATCACATGGTATGGTTCAAGTTGGCCACTAGAACAAAATAATCCCATTCCAAGGCAAAAATATGGTACTTCAGAGGAGCTGACGTTGATAAGATGGCCAGCAGAGTTAAGCTTGCCTGGCAAAAAGAAATACAGGTGAGGGGGTACAGGCAAAGTGGGCAAGCATTAAAGATGCAATACTTGAAGCAACATCCCATTGTGTTAGTGAGAAAAGGAAGTGCAAAAGAAGAAGGAAACCACTTTGGTTCTCAAACACAGTAGCAGAAAAGGTCAGAGCCAAAAGGCTGGCCTTCAGGAAATATAAGGGAACATAGCAGGATGAAGACAGGGAGGCATACCAAACTTCCCTAAGGGAAGCAGGGAAGGCAGTAAGGCGGGTAAAGGCCCAAACTGAGGAAACACTAGCACGAACAGTAAAAGAAGGTGACAAGACTTTCTGTTGATACATTAATGAAAGGAGAAAGTCCAGAGGGGGTATTGTTAAGATTAAAGGGGATAAGGGTGTGTGTGAGGAGGAGGAGGACCATGGAAAAGCATCTATCCTAAATAGATACTTCTGCTCAGTATTTACTGAATAGAAGGTAGGACGGGGCCCACAGCTCTGAGCCATGGACACAGGGGGGAGGGAGTGAGGGAGATGTGCACTAGTCCCTTCACAAAAGAAAGGGTCCTACAAGAGCTCAATAAGCTCAGGGTGGACAAGGCAATGGGACCTGATGGCATACATCCCAGGGTACTAAAGGTGCTAAGGGTGGAACTAGCAGAGCCATTATCAGAACTGTTTAGTGAGTCTATGAGCAGAGGAGAGGTCCCAGAAGACTGGAGAAAGGGTCATGTGATCCCACTTCCTAAGAGTGGTAGCAGGGAGGAGGCAGGGAACTACAGACCAGTCAGTCTTACCTCAGTAGTGGGCAAGATTATGGAGATACTCCTTAAGGAAAGGATAGTGCAACACCTGAAATCCATAGAAGCACAGGATCCAAGACAGCATGGGTTTACAAAAGGAAGGTCCTGTCAAACTAATCTCATATATTTCTTTGACTGGGTAACCAGAGTGGTGGACCAAGGGTGTGCAGTTGATGTCACCTACCTAGACTTCAGCAAAGCTTTCAATACTGTTCCAGATAGAAGATCGATTAATAAGCTGGGTAGGCTTGGGGCATGTCAGATGTTGGTCAACTGGGTGGCAAACTGGTTGATGGGCAGAAAGCAGAGAGTGGTGGTAAACAGTATACAATCAGAAGACATGCAAGTCACAAGTGGGGTACCTCAGGGATCAGTCCTGGGGCCAGTCCTCTTCAATATCTTCATCAGTGACATTGCAGATGGACTGGAGGGTAAGGTTTGTCTCTTTGCAGATGACACCAAGATTTGCAACAGAGTAGATGATCCAGATGGGGTGGGCAGAATGAGAAGAGATCTGGATAAACTAGCAAAATGGTCGGAAGAATGGCAACTGGGGTTTAACGCAACGAATGGCAAGATCATGCACATAGGGAAGAGAAACCCTGAAGCCACCTATAGGCTGGGAGGGGAGTTGCTGGCAGTCACAATGGAAGAAAGAGACTTGGGCATCATCATCACTGATAACCTGAAATCATCCAAGCAGACCTCTAAAGCAGTAGGTAAGGCTAAAGGGATGTTGGGGTGTATTAGTAGGGGTATCACAAGTCGGAAGAGGGGGTAATAATCTCTCTTACAAGACATTGGTTAGGCCCATCTGGAGTACTCATGTGCAGTACTGGAGGCCACACTTTCACATGGACATTAACCAAATTGAGGCAGTCTAGAGAAGGGCAACCAAAATGGTGCAGGGACTGCATCAGAAAACATATGAGGACAGATTAACTGAACTCAATATGTATACCCTAGAGCAAAGAAGGGAGAGAGGTGATATGATTGAAACATTCAAACACCTTAAGGGCAATAACAAGGTGAAAGAGTCTAACATGTTTCAACACAAGAAAAACAGCAGGACAAGAGGACACAGCATGAGATTAGAGGGAGGCCAATTAAGGGGTAATGTGAGGAAGTTCTTTTTCACAGAAAGGGTGGTGGATGCATGGAACATCCTACCTCAGGAGGTGGTGGATATGAATACAGTGCAGGGCTTCAGACAGGCATGTGACAAGCATAAGGGAGCAATACAGATGAGTATGAATAGATAGGCCACTGACAGAGCAAAGGCTGATGGCACATTTATAAGGTAGAAAAAGAAATGGGCAGACTGGATGGGGCCTTGCGGTCCTTATCTGCCATCAACTTCTATGTTTCTGTGTTTCTATGTATGGTACACTGAGGGAACTGTGTGCCTCTGAAGATGTCAAGATTGTAAAACTGAGCTTGTACCCTCACAATCCTGATTGCATAATGAAATAAAAACCTGTTCATTTTTAATAGTAACTCCCCACTTCTGTCCAAGCACAGTACAGCATTCTCTAGTAACTACAATATCCAAAAGCCCATACTGCACTGTTACAAATGACCCAATATTCAGAAGTTTAGTATGATACCATAAGGTATAGCACCATGCTAAAAACCAGAAAATAGCTGCACTCAGTAAGGTCTCAGGAACTGCGGGTCACAGTGCCAACCTAAGATCTCCATAATTCTCTAGTCACCATTATACAGTGATGTAACTTCCTCTTCCCAGTCCACCCCCTCAGTGCCAACCACCTTCCACTCCCTGTCCAGTAACTGACTCTTCCTAAACATTCCATGGACATAGGCAGATAAACTGGTGCATAGCAAATAGCATAGACCCTTGTCTCACCACCATAGCTGACCATCTTAATGACAAGGACTGAGCAGGTGTGTAATGTAGAACAGCTCCTTTTATAGTACAAGTGCTTTTAGTCCCAGCCATTCAAATCAAGGTGATCAGCTGATGTGGTGAGAGATGGATCTATGCTGGTCACCATCCACTGTTCTGCTGCCACCTTCAATGGGTTTTTTTGGGGGATAGTAGGGTGCTGGACAGGAAGTTGGGAGTGGTGAGTTATGAGTGGGTTGTCTGGGGGAGTTATGTCATTGTATAATGGGGATCAGGGCAGAAATGGGTACCACCAGAGTATCAGGGTAATTGTACAATTTATAAAGGGGAGAGGTGTGGGTTGGGGACACCTCTAGACTACCAGTGTAATTTTACAGTTTACGTCAGGGATCAGGGTGGGTGTGGTGCCACTAGAGTACAAGGATAATTGTACAGTTTGAATACAAAAAAAACCCAGCACCATCCACTTGTAGTAGCAAAAGAATAAACATTTTATACCAATAGCAGGAAGATGTAAAAATGCTATATACTCACAGCATAAGACAGAACTGCATGTACTCATGGACAATGCAGTGGTCTCAAAAAGGGTCCCAGCCAGCTTTGTACATGTGAGCTTCTTCAGGGAGGCTGAGAATAGTTGTGGCACCATTTAAATAACCACAGGAAATGATGGTAACTGATTAATAACAACACCCAAAAATGTGGTTCATTAATGATAAAATAGATAGTGTCAAGTGACAAGGTAGCTACATTTGGGATCAGGGTGGGTGGGGGTAACATTAGACTAAAGGGGTAATTATACAGTTTACAATATGGATAGGAGTGCAAGGGTATACCACTAGACTGCTGGGGAGTTATCCTGTAGTGAACAGTAATCGAATGAGTGAGGGCAATGACTGAAGCTCTGCACAGTTCCTCTACACATACCTGTATACTTGCATGGAGGTATTGCAGAGGCCTACTAATTGCCACATAATGGCATGCAAATGGTATCTTAGTGCCTTGCATACTAAATGTGGTCAATAGCATGCTGGCCTATAAATATGGCACCCAGAAACAAAGGTGCTAACTTGTTTGGGATAAACTATTACACTTTGTTCCTTGGTGACTGTTGCCAGGAGGGGTCCATGGTGCTTGAACATATGCCCTTTGTACAGGACTACCAGAACCCAATATTCATAGAGGCAGTCTACACAGGAAAGGGAACAATACCTGTATGAATATGCCTTCCTGATGGCACACATACATGTAGAGGCCCTCACCTGTGTTGTATGGCATTGTGTATTGCAGAGCAAAAATAAAAAGCACCATTTTTATTGAATACCACAAGTTAAAATATTAGATGGTATCTAACATTAGGTTAATGGATATACTGTTTGCCTAGTAGCACTTGATGAAACCTGGGGGCCTTTGTTTAGTGCAATTTCTGCTGATATGTATTTCATTTTTGATATTTCTTATTCTAATGGTTCTATGTGATAATGGCAATCACCCTTCGGCGATCACCGTTGCGTCGAATGTACATTGCTGAAAATAAGATCAGCAATATACATTTGCAGCAACAAAAACAAACTGAAGTATTTATGCGGGGGCCTTCACCCCACCCCCCTTACTAAAATAACTAACTTGGGGGGGTACATGTTGGGAAGGGGGGGACCAGGACAACAGCCCCCCCAAGAAAAGGCACAGAAGAAAAATATTGTGCTCCCTCAAAGCTCAAAACCCTGCACCCTCCCCATCAGAGCCTCCCTATCCACTGCACCACTAGACCAGCTCAGCAGCTTCCCCTCTCACCACACATCACATACTGTTGCTGTTCCGTCACCCTGCACGTTCCTATCACTACCCTTTCAGGGTAGCCCACAACACAGGTGTTGAGACTGAGTCGCTCATATTTGAGTTGCTCAGTCTCAGTCTTCCTTTTGATGGGATATCTATTCTAATCAAATACTCTATACACTTTCTTCAGAATCCAATTACTTTCATTAGTATAATTGCTGAAAGAGTTAGTCTGAGCAAGTCATGCTTAGAAAAGGCTGGATAGATGGTTCTATCTGCCATTTTTCAATGTATCTATGAGTCTATGCATCAAACTGTTTCTTCTGAAGAGTAGTTTCAAGACACAAAAATGGATGTTATCATTATTAGAACACTGTATCTGCTGTACTGAAGTTTGGCTTAGATGTAAAAGACAACAAGCCCCAAGTTCTACTCGTAAAGTCATGTGGGGATTTTGAAATGTTCAGCCAGTCTCAAATTCCATGGATCTGATATTTTTTTCATGTTCATTGTGTTATTTTTAACCCTGAATGAACTGTTTAAGCATATACGAAATCTTGAAATTTATCCAACCAGACAAATGCATCCTTATTTTGCATATCAATAATTACTAAAGAGCAAGTCTGGCAGGTCTGAAACAGAATCATGTTTTCCTTGACATTCTTGCAACTGTGCTTTGGGAAAACAGTCAGAATTGCCTGCCTGCCTTCCTAATTAAGGTACTAGGCATTTGAATAACACATTTAATCTTGGTTTAATATAAAATTCCTGAAACGTCACCTAACGGAGTTAAAACTGCATTTTTAGCACAGATATTTAGTGTTATAACTGTAAATCCATAAACTAAGTTTAATAAAATATTTTTAAATTTTAATATTTATGTTCTATGTATAGAATACATAAAAGAAGCCTTTCATATATTTCCCATGTCATTGTAAATGGGAGCATAAGCAAAGAGACTGAAATATGAACAATATGCACAATAATGTGAAACTACACACTAATAGAGCAGAGAAAGCAAAATGCCTGACTAGTTAAAGTAGACATGCATTTTTATTCTACCCTTAATATGTAGCGAATCATTAATCAACTGCCAAGTACAGTACTACACCAACAGAAACTGTTAGATATGTTTACTGTAATACAAAATATATCTTTTTTATAAGGGGAACAAGAAAATCAGTTCTGGCCATCAGGGCAGCAGCGGCAGTGCACCCGTCATTAGGGTGACAAATAACAGAACTTGCCCCCCCCTCCCTGGGGTCCAAGCCCCCCAGAGTTAGAATATTTAGAAAGAGGGGGTGTGGGGGCACAGCTCCCCCATATGGGGGGGCTGAGAGAGGACTGCGACTTGAAAACATGATCGGGTGTCACTGCTGCTGGCACCCTAAATGGGTGGAACCCAAGAAAATAATAGTTGATTTAGTTTTACAGTTTAACAGACCTGCTGAATGTAATTTAATGAAACTCTATCTTGCCCTGCTTAAATATCTTTTTTACTAACAAAAATTTTTGATTTTTAATCCCTAAGATTTTCTTTAGAATTTTTTCGTGATAGCATATAGATATAATATTACAAATGATATTTATGATTGATTTTTATAGCATGTAAAACAGTCATAAACCAGAAGACTACCAGAAACATCTATTGGTTGAGATTATAAAATTACCAATCGTGGCTGATTAAAGGCCCCAGAAGCAGTGTCTAACAGTCCGGGAGCATGCAGTATTGCAGCATGCAGGATTTCAATGACCAGGTAGTATGCACTAATGGTAGGAAAAGTAAAAGTAAATCATTGTATTTTAAGTTCTCAAGCAAAAATTGCCAGATGGGTGTTGTCCTCAACTACACATCTCTTATGATGCTTTGGTTGAATCAGTGGGGAGAACAATAGTAACATTAACCCAATTAAGTACATGATGCATTGCTGGGTATCAGTTTGGTCACCCTAAAAGTGAGTAATGATTAAGCTAGGTTAAAGTAACAACTGGAAACTTTTTTTTCTTTCTTTTTTATGTTTGCTTGTGCACATGCACAAGAAACATTATGTGGCAGCTTAGGAGGAGAAGCGGGTTGTGGTGGTGTGGCACTGTGGCAACCAATGTGGGTTTGGCAGTGTTCAACCAATGCAGGCCCACTGTCCTGATGACACTGGTTCTCCAGAAGTGCCACCAAGTTGAAACAATTTAGCCACTGTAATCAGGGGCTGCCTCGTCATTGAGTGTCAGCTATTCAGCTGCAATGAGGGAGAAACCCATCATTAAAGGGCGGTACCTTGCCAGGTATAACATTTCCATGAACATGGTGGTGGCTATCGCCATCTGCCTCAGAGCCCCATGAAAGCCAACGGAGGTGCCCAATCCCTCTGTTGACATGCCCCGACCCAGTTCATTTGTCGACGGGGGAGCCCACTCCCAGTCAACATAATTTACCCACATTTGTTGTGTGCCGAGGGGGTGCCCAATCCCCTTCAGAATCATGCCCCTCAAATAGTCTTTCTTTGCTGACAGGAGGCCCAACCCCCAGAGGCTTAAGTCCTCCCTCCCCCAAAATGCAGGTGGCACATTGGGAGCCCACCCCAGTGTGACCAAAGCAAGCCTGCAAGAAAAAAAAACCTTCCCACAATGTCTTTTGTTTATTCTATTGTCCCTGAAACCAAGAAAACAGTCCCTCGCAGTGTCTTGTGCCCTCCCCAACTCTCAGCCACCTTTCAGCACCCACCTCTTCCCACCACCCCCTCACCCCATACTTACATACAGAGCCTGGTGTGATGATCTTTGATGGACCGGGAACACAACCGCACTCTTCAAAGTCGACCACAAATGGAAGAAATGCTGATAAGCTGTATAATGGCGTAAATAGGGTTTTTCCAAATTATGTGGATATCTCGGCCATTTTTTTGACTTTCTGCACCAAATTTTCAACATAGGCTTATTGGGACACCTCCTCATGAATTCAGTCACTGTTATGGCATTATTCCGCCCAGCAAGATGATTTTATGGTCATTGTGTGAAATCACCTTTCGGGACCGAATAACGAAACGACAGTGTCACTGTTCATGAGGTGGGCTCCCAAAAAGCTTATGTTGCAGATGTGGTGAAAAAAAATCCCAAAATGACTGTTTTACAAGCATGCGCTGCACAGTTTCCATGCACACTCGTAACTTTGCAAATTTGTAATATTTTCACTCCAGATTTTCAACATTTGCATTTTTCCACACCTTCTTATGAACAGTACAGCTGTCATTGTTCACATCCTGGCTAAAATGTGTTTTCGCACTTCTGGCACAGAATAGCATGGTCGCTATGGGAAATCAGTGTTCAGAACAAATTAAGAAAATCATACTGACACTGTTCATGAGTAGAGGTCCTAAAATGCCTATGTTGAAAATTTGGTGATGAAAGTCCATAAAATGACTGTGTTACGAGTGTGCATTGTGCAGTTTCCACACGCCCTCGTAACTTCTCAAATTTATAATATTTTCAGACCAGCTTTTCAACATTGGCATTTTTTCAGACTTCCTTATGAACAGTACAGCTGTCATTTCTCACATCCTGGCCAAAATGTGTTTTTGCACTTTCAGCACACAACAGTGTGGTCACTGTGGGAAGTCAGTGTTCACGACAGATTAAGAAAATCACAGTGTCACTGTTCGTGAGCAGAGGTGCTAAAATGCCTGTGTTGAAAATTTAGTGACAAAAGTCCATAAAATGACTGTGTTACAAGCATATGTTGTGCAGTTTCCACACACCCTTGTAATTTCATGCATTTGTTATATTTTCACACCAGCTTTTCAACATTGGCATTTTTTTCACACCTCCTTATGAACAGTACAGCTATCATTTTTCATATCCTGCCAAAAATATGCTTTTACACATATGGCGCAGAATAGCCCGGCCACTGTGGGAAATCAATGTTTGGGACAGATTAAGAAAATCATAGTGACAGTGTTCATGAGCAGAGGTCACAAAATGCCTTTGTTGAAAATTTGGTGAAATAATTCCACTAAATGACTATGTTAGGTGCATGCGTTGCGCAGTTTCCAAGTACGCTCAGAAGTTTGAGCATTTTTAATATTTTCACTACAGATTTTCAACATTGCCATCTCTTCACACCTCCCTATGAATGGTACAGCTGTCATTCTTCACATCCTGCCCGATAAGTGTTTTTGTACATCTGGCACAGAATGGCACAGTCGCTGCGGGAACTCAAAGTTCAGAACATATTAACAAAATCACAGTACCACAGTTTATGAGAAGACGGCCCAAATGCTTTCATGATGTGGGGGGGGAGCAGGTCACAAAAAGGCCATGTTGAAATTTTTTGGTGCAAATACCAACAAACGCCCAGGGCATTAGGGTTTCTAACCATAACATCCCACCCTGTACAGACTGACAGACATCAGAGGTGTGCTTTTGGATTGCCAACTATAATGCTCATGCCATTCCACCCCAACCCCGCAGCCAGTGACAGGCTTCGAGGTGTGCCTTGGATTCTTTGGCCCCAGAGTTTATCCCATTCTCCTATACTGCACTCATTACAGCGTATGTCCTTATGGACTGGAGTGACTGTAAAGCCAAACACCCCAAGGCACACCTCAACATTTGTTGGTGTCTGCAGAATAGGGTGAGGTGAAATGGCATGAACGTTATGGGTGACAACCCAAATGCATATCCCAATGCCTGCCCATCTCTGCAGGGTGGAGGTGGGGTTGGCATGAAGTTCAATACTTCACTGCCATTGCTATTCTGCATCTGCCTAACTCCTGCATTTTCAATGCTTATACCAGCAAGCAAACATTCGGCATCGACAAATGCTTGTTTTTATGTTAATGTTGCCTCTCATTAATTTCTTAAACTGGTTTGAGAAAAAGACTAACTCCCTAGAAATAGAATGTCTGCCTAGAACTAGGATGATACATGTGACACATGGTGTCCTGGGTACCCCATAGTTAAATTAGTAGGCAATGTAGAAAAGTGCCTTTTTTTTTTTTTGGTTAAATTAATAATTAAATAAATAGTTAAATAAAGTGTAGGAAGGCAACATTCTACAGAAAAGGCAATGCACAAGGACAAGAGGGCATAATGTGAGGCTGGAAGGGGGAGACTCAGAGGTAATGGGAGGAAAGACTTCTTCACAGAAAGGGTGGTAGAACCCCTGGAACAAGCTACCAGCAGAAGTAGTGGATGCAAGCACAGTAGAGGCATTCTAACACACATGGGATTGGCACAGAGGACTAGTGAAGTCAGGAAAGGGGGGAAAGTAAAGGCACAGGTCCGACAGGAGCTGTATTAAGGAAGTGAACTAATATAGAACTAGGGCAGACTTAATGGACCATGGAGTCTTTTTCTGCTGACAATTACTATGTTACTATGTTTTTGTTTTTTTCTTTCTATTTATACAAGGAGATGGGTGGCCTGGAAACATCTACAAAGTTGGGGCACTCACAGGATTAAGGTGTCATAACTGTTTCTTAATAGAGGGGCAGCAAGGAACTGTAAACAACAGAGAAGTCTGTTTTTCGGACCAGTGAGGCACATGGGAGATAATTAAACTTCAGAGACTTTTTCTCACTTTTGCTGGAGAAGGGGCTAAGAAAAAGTTATTCACAGAAGGGAGAGGGGAAGTCTGATTTGGTAACTGCTGTGTGTAACATTGTTTTTCAAGACTGTACCCAGTGCTTAGAAAAACATTTGTAAGAACACATCACATTTTATGTCCATCTGCAAACTGGCATGTACTGGAACCAACTTCTGTAAGTAACAAAGAGCTACTATTGTCATATATTGTCTGTGGTATGTGGCCTGAGTTTCACTTTGAAGACAGTGACTTCCACTTACTGAAAATATGACTACGAAAGACAACCTGGGGCGCCCAGAGGAGAAAAGTAATGGGACTGCATTGGCAACCTTAAAGTAGGTGAGCTTTTCCCAGAAGATGCATGGATATGGTGGCATACTGTTG
This sequence comes from Neoceratodus forsteri, assembly GCA_016271365.2. Taxonomy (NCBI): domain Eukaryota; kingdom Metazoa; phylum Chordata; order Ceratodontiformes; family Ceratodontidae; genus Neoceratodus; species Neoceratodus forsteri. The sequence goes on from CM028135.1 coordinate 281,312,597, forward strand.
CCTGGCCACAGTGGAGAACCTACAAACCTTCCTCTTGTCTGCTTCATAAATGCAGTGTACCACTGCGCAAAAAGCTTGAGAGTACTCATGACTGTCACACATTGGTGACACAGTGGCTGGAATTTGTGACTCTGTGAACGAAGAGAACAGATGGCTCAATACAGGTACAAGAGAACTGTTTGCAAAGCAGCAACATGGTACAAAAATATCAGGTCATGACAGTGCCTGTACTATAGAACTTGTGAGGTTCAAAAGGAGTGACACCTAAATGGTTGCTCAAAGTAGACTTGGTACAGGCACTGATGGAAGCTGATAAAGTGGTAGCAGATGTGGTGAGGAAGTGAGTCCTCAGAGTCAGTGGAGGGACCAGGAGTCCATGGGAAATCCCACCAGTTGGTAGTGGAGAGGCAGGGACAGACTGCAAAGGAGACTCAGCATCATTAAACCTCAGAGACAGTGGAAATGGTAATGTTAAAACTGTATCAGTATTATGAGCTAAAGAGAATGAGGTTGGAGTGAGAATGAGAGTGAGAATAGTGAGAGAGAGCTTGAGAACAGTGGAAGAGAGACAGAGAAGAAAGCAAAGAAAGGAAAATAGAGAAAGAAATGTAGATGAGGTAACTAGAACTGGAAGAGAGCGTGAAGGAGCATCAACACTAACTGGAACTCGCTAAGTTGAAAATGCTAGACTGGGTGAGTAGTGACACAAATGAGTTAGCCTGAGGTAGTGTAGTCACTAAATTTGGAAATAGTTTATTGGTACTGCTTAAAGAAGGTGATAATGTTAACGCATTTCTATGGTCTTCTGAGAAATTGTGTAAGCAATATAAACTTGGAGAAGATACCTGGGCTTCTCATTTGGCACCCTTAATTACAGAAAAAATCATTAAAAGCCTATGCTAGATTAAGTGACGAGTACTGTAGCTCATAAAATGTTTTGTTTTTCTTTTTATTGGTTTTAAAAATAGGAACTTAGAGCATGTAAACACAACCAAGAATAGGCCAAATGTCAGTAACATTTAGTCATATACATACATACATTAAAAAGAGAGTGTGGACTTCTGGTGCAGCACTAGAGCCCATGGCAGCACGCTGATAGAGCTACGTGAACCCTCATTGCTAAATAACACTGATTTTAGCCATAAAACTTGAAGAAAAACTGCTATGTATCTAATGAATACCATGGCTACCAACAGAACAAAAGGAGTTATGAAAATATTTGCATGTTTACCAGTTGATCCTGAAATGTCTGACCCAGAGACCTCTGTCTCCAGTATCTCCACATGCTCTAAACCCTCGCCTTCCCATATGATGAGTAAGATGTCCCAAAAAACGAAGGAAAAAGCCACAACTAAAATGGAGAGGAAACTGCATCTCATCCTTAATGAGTTGAGAGATATAAAATCAGACTTCCTGTCATTTAAGCAAGACCAGGAGCAAATACGGCAGGAAATCACAGAAATGAAGTAGTGAGTAACCGATATAGAGGAGACACAGGGGTCTCAAATGGAGATGATAACAAAATGCCAATCCACAGTCTCCCAACTGGTTGAGATCTGCCAGGCCCTAGGAGAGAGACAGGAGGATGCTGAAAATCATAATTGGTGGAAAAACCTGTGAATTAATGGGGTTGGCAGAGGGAAGAGAAAAGGACAATATGGACAGTTTTATAGTTTATCTTCTGAAAGAGACCCTGCAACTAGACCCAGATTCTTTAATAGAAATAGAACGAGTCCATAGAGCTCTGGGCCCCCTGACCTACCCAGCAGAGAGCCAAGCCATGATCGATCATAGTCAAGGCCCCTAGAATTCTGCGGCCGCAGAATTTTGCGCAGAACTTGCAATCTACTGCAGAACTTCTGCAGTGCCACAGAATTCACTCTTCTTGGTGACTTTTTATTAATATTTCTGTTTATTTATAGAATCTGGTTCCCTTCCCCTCTTTTTTATATCGAACCCCCCCTCTATGCTTAGAATGTGATGGTATCATTGCTATAACATCAAACATTAGCTAATGAAATGGCTGCATTCTGCAACAGAAATGAACAGTCACTTATCTGCCACAGCTCCCACTGCCAGAGGTGGTGGCATAGCACATCAGGCATGGTGATATTTGTTCAACCTGCACTACAGCTTAATACAGTTTTTAGTCTTACATTATTGCACTAGGGCCAACTTAAACAAAACCTTGTCAGTAGCACAGACCTGTTAAGTCCATACCTCACATTGTACAAACTTATTTGTGGCTTTAAGGTATAGAGATACCATCTGAAATGAATAACTGGTAAAATTAATTTAACTGTCATTTTTAAGAAAAATAAAGTAATTATGCCCAGAAAAGTGGAATATAATGATGTGTAGACCTGCTGAAAGAACAGACCTGTTAAATAAATAATTGTGCTGAACACATTTTTGCCAGGGCTATTGATTACATATTGTCATTGGTTGATAGAGTCAAATAAAAGTTATTGAGAAATGTGTTCAGGGCCAGCTTTTGGGCCTGAGGGTAGCATGCTGTGTTTCTGTGCCAGCAACTCAGGTTCAGAGATTAGCTCTGGGAGCTGGCTGGGCAGCACAAGGACTGGTGGAACACATCACTACTCTGAGCCTGGGAAAGTATGGTGCAGTGCTCTGTCTCACGGTGGGCACATTGTGATGGACTGGAGAGCTTTATGTCACAATCGGTTTACATGCATGTCATGGCCTAATGGTGTTACGTAGTATGTCAGGGGAAGCAGGTTAGCATGAAAAATGAGTTTTGCAATAACTCCTCTCTTCCGTTTATTCCATTTCCAATGGGACCTGTATGAATGAGGATGCAATTTCATGGAAATTAAAAAAATATATATTCACACGCACACACACACACACACACACACAAACACACACACACACAGTATATCTCTCTCTCTCTCTCACTATACACATACACACATACACACACACACAAACACACACACACACGTTTGTAAGTATGTTACATATTGCATATAAATATATAAGTGATATACAGTGGGAACCTCATTAGTGGGATAGATAATATGCGTATAGAAGTACCTTATTTATCACATAAGGTCCCCTCTGTATATTTCATTTATGCAAGATGCTAGGAAGGGAGAGACATTTGTTTTGCTTTTTTAGGCATACAATTATTTATACAAGTCTGTTATTTTTTGAACTAATGTTACTGTGCTTCCCCCATCCTGATTGCTATAACCAGTAGCATGAAAGTGAAGTCAGGATGACAAGCTGACACTCTGCTGTAGTAGTATGTTAGTGCCGCAGAACTTCCACAGAAATTACAAACCACCTCTGCAGAAGTTCTGCGGCAAATGGTAGTCTAGCCGCAGAACTTGGTCCTACTGTGCCACAGAAAAGTAGGGGCCTTGATCATAGTCCACTTTCTTTGTTACACTACCAAAGACATGGTTTTAAAGAAAGCCTGGGCAATGGGGAAAATGTATTTCGGGGGTTGCAGACTTTATTTTGATAATGATTATGCCCCCATGACAATGCAGTGCAGACGGGAATACATTCTCCTGTTCCCTATTCTAAGGGGCCTTAAGCTGAAATTTAGAACACCGTACCTGGCCAGAGTTGTGATCCAGTACCCAAATGGCCAACAAAGTTTCAATATGGCAGCACAAGCTCTGGCTGATCTCAAAGAGAGAAACTATGAACTACAGATTAAAGTCCCCCCCCCCCACAAAGAGCAGGGGCACAGAGGGAATGCCAATGGAGCCTTCAGCCACTGGACTCTCAAATGCAGGAGGAGACTTTAAATTCAATTAAATAACTCCTGAGGCAGTTTGCACAGAATGGCTAATAGATCTGGACATTGTACACTAATTGACCAGGAGAATGATTTGTGAGGTGAGTCCTGTGCACAGTCGGTAGGTCAGGGACCAGAGAGTGCTGGAGCGGGGAGCTAGGAGCGGCAGTCTCCTAGTTTCTCTGAGCAGTGAGCTGCTGTACCACCCAGCCACGTGCAAGATTCAGGCCATAATGCAATGGAGAGTGAGGTCCCCTAGATGAGAAGTAATAGTTATTGGCTTTGAGGAATCCGCAGACCTATGTGAGGCTTATGCAGGCATGGGCAGACTAACAAACTATAAATTGACTCTCGGGGGCACTGGAGACTTAGGGTCTCGGGCTTCTCCCAGGTATTAAGTTCCTCTATCTAAAAATTCTGCCAGACTGCTGGGGGGAGGGGGAGTCCCTCCACTTCCTGGTCCCTTAAGGTAAGAACGCTGATGGAGTCTCAGAGCCCTTAAGGGGCTACCATGCCTCGGACTCTTGACACATCGTTGTCTCTAATTACTTTTGGCTTTCCATGGAGGCTGGGTGGGGCTCTCCTGATTTAAGGAGAGATCCTGTGGTAGTGCTCCTGGAGAGGCTAAGAGACCTGGGGAGGTTCCACTGCAAGCTAAGTTATGAGGACTATGTTGGGGATCGGGGACAGCATGAATCTCCTGGTATAGATATAGAGCGAGATGGCACTAGTGATCTGCAAGAAGGGTCAGAGCTGTGGGTCCAGGGGCTGGTGGGGTTGGGATAGTGGGCCACTTCCGGGGTCACTGTCATGCCACGAACTGATTATCTGGTCCCAGGGCCCATGAAGGGTGCTAATGGACCTCCTTTGAATCGGATCTTCGAGTGTGATATACTACAAGAGCCCTACAGGACTTTGATCCCTATACAGTAATAATGACTGCCCTCTATAGGATTACTTAGTAGAAAGGCAATAACTGTAAATAATCCTTTATGATAGGCCCAAGAAATAGTATCTTAATAGTCATTATTCAGGATTGACATGGACTACGATGGATATTTCTCCCTTTTATTGACCCAGCGGGAGGGATGGAGTACAGCACAGATAGACTCTTTGGAAGCACCATTGGACATTTTAGTTAACCTGTTATTTACTTTTTTGTTGTCCCCTACATGTTTTTGGGCTGTCCTGATTTTTGTTCTAAGCATATTTAGTTTTTTGGGGGGTTTAGAATACCCTGACGAGCACCTCCATAGTAGACGTGTAGTCACCCACACGACAGTAGTAGACCTGTCAGAGCCTGGGGAAATGTCCTAGGCTCATGGAAGTCACTCAGACCACTCTGTATATAGTTAGGCACAGTTTTCATAGGTGCCATGTAGGTAACTTAGAACTGTTATTTTATGAGAAAAGTAAAGGGGTCAGGGTGCTTCATGGTGGAGGGATAGCTTGTTTTACAGACTAGAACGAGACAAACTGGATTGGGACTATGAGGGATTAGACAAGTTTAAGAAGAGGAATCTGATAGCTCTGCTTTATTTAACACAGCACAGTGGCTTAGTCCCCAAAAGGTTAGCATAATATCTCAGAATGTAAATGGCCTAGGGAGTCCTATTAAACGAGGAAAGGTGATGTCCGATCTTAAAAAAAAAACACCGGCCCCCAAATTATATTGCTGCAAGAAATGCATATGGGCCCTGTGGAACCCCAAAAACTATTAAAATTCAGAATGCAAACTGTTGTGGCTAGCTCCCACCATGTGGGTAGGAGGAGAGGTATGGCAATTTTAATTCCCAATAATTCAGCATTTCAATTGGAGAGTTCATACCATAACAGGGAGCGTACATTGGCAATGGTCAAAAGGACTTGGTGGGGCACTTCCTACACAGTGGCCTGCCTAGCTTTCCCTCCGGGTGCCACCCCTCAGATGCATCAAGTGCTATTGGATAAAATAATACACTTTAAACAGGGGGTCTTGGTTATAGGTGGGGATCTAAATCTTGTAATGGATCAGAGAAAAGATGGCTCAAACCCACATCCCTTCCATATGACAGCAGGCCAGAGATATAGCTGAAGGCTGTTGAAGGAAATGGGTCTCTTAGATATTTGGTGACATAATAATAGAACCAGCAGGCATTACACTCACTACTCAGTAGCTCACCACACATACATAGAAACATAGAAACATATAGAATTTGACTGCAGATAAGGACCGCTTGGCCCACCCAGTCTGCCCATTTCCCTACCTACTGGATAAGCTGCAGATCCTAGTTAATCAGCAGCCTACTTCTTCCTACCCCAACCCCCTAGAATGGCCTCATGACTGTCCAATGCATGCTTGAATTCCACCACTGTTTTTGACTCCACAACCTCCTCCAGAAGGCTGTTCCATGCATCCACAACCCTCTCTGTGAAAAAATACTTCCTTAAATTACCTCTGAGCCGCCCCCCCTCTATCTTCAAATTGTGCCCCCTTGTTCTTGCACACCTCTTTTTTTGAAAGATGCTACCCTCTTGGACTTTGTTGATTCCCTTGAGGTACTTGAAAGTTTCTATCATGTCCCCCCTCTCCCTCCTTTCCTCGAGGCTATACATATTAAGCTCCTTTAGTCTCTCTTCATATGTCTTCCGGAGCAGACCCTTCACCGTTTTAGTTGCCCTCCTCTGGACAGCTTCCATCCTGTCTATGTCTTTGTGGAGATTGGGTCTCCAAAACTGCACACAGTACTCCAGATGGGGTCTGACCTGCTGTCTGTACAGAGGGATAATAACTTTCTGTTTTCCACTGGTGATGCCTCTCCCTATGCATCCCAATATCCCCCCAGCCCTCCTTGCTGCCCTCTCACATTGCTTGCCCACCTTTAGGTCATCTGATATGACTACCCCCAGGTCCCTTTTTGTTGTTGTTAGTATCTCACCCCACATTGTGTACTCTTCCCCAGGGTTTTTGTTACCCAGGTGCATTACCTTGCACTTCTTAGCATTGAATCTAAGCTGTCATACATTTGACCATTCCTCTAACCTTGCCAAGTCCCTTCTCATCCTTTCCACCCCACCTTGTGCATCAACTCTGTTGCAGATCTTTGTGTCATCTGCAAAGAGACATACTTTTCTTCCAGTCCCTCTGCAATGTCACTTATAAAGACATTGAAGAGGACCGTCTAATACTGAACCTCATGCGTACCCCACTAATAACCCCTTTCTTCAGAGTGGACTCCATTTACTATTACTCTCTGTGTCCTATTCTCCAGCCAATTCTTTACCCAGGCTGTCATCTTGGGACCCACTCCCAGGCTGGCTAACTTGTATATTAATCTTTTGTGTGGGACTGTGTCAAATGCCTTGTTAAAGTCTAGGTAGGCCATGTCCACAGTCCCTCCCTGATCTACTACTTTCGGATAAATCATTTTTTGATCACGGCAGAACATCGGGACCTAGTACTTCAAAGTCAGATATTCTCCATCTTATTAACTGACCATGCTCCACTGTTAATTGAGCTGGATTCACATCAAGAGAGATTTCCTACTCAGTGGAGATTTAATAACTCCCTGCTGAGAAACCAGAAATATATTGATTTCATAAAGCAACGTATCCCTGAGATCCTTGCTTAAAACAAATCTTCTGAGATTACGTCAGGTATTCTATGGGATACAATAAAAACGATTATAAGAGGGGTCACAATTCAGTTTGCAGCTAGGAAGAAGAAAGAGAGGGAACAACAACAGAGGATATTAGAACAAGAGCTTCAAATCTGGCAGAGTGCTCATATGCAGGGAGATGGATCTGCTGCACAGAAATTAAAGGAAATTAAAAGTAAATTGCAAGATCTACTTAACTATAAAACAGACCAAGCTCTCCTCTATCTCAAACAAAAATACTATGAAGGTGGAGCCAGGGCCTCTCAGGTCTTGGCTTCCAGTCTAAGAATGCAAAAAAATAGAGGTATGATTGTACAAATTAGGCACCCTCAGACGAAACAATACCTTACTGACACTAAAGAAATATTGAAGGGATTTAAACTTTTCTATCACACCCTTTACTCCCAGGACCTAGAACCAGGAGATGACAAATATCATCCTTTTTTTCAGACTCTGAAATTGCCCCAATTAACAAATGAACAGTAGGAACAACTCCTAGGGCCAATCACTTCAGGGGAGATAAAGAGGGTCATAAAAGCTACAATGGCAGGAAAACATCCAGGTCAGGATGGCCTAACTTTGGAATTCTATAAAAGCTTTACAAAAGAGCTACTCCGTACTCTACTAATTGTATTTAATGCCCTAAAAACTAAAGATACTAACCCCCCCATGGCAGTATGCCAACATATCAACAATCTTAAAACCTGAAAAGGACCCCCTAAATTGCGAATCCTATAGGCCCATCTCAGTTCTAAACCAAGATTATAAATTTGTTGGCAGTATTCTTGCCCATCAATTAGAACCTCTTTTACCCAACATAATTAATAAAGACCAAACTGGCTTTGTCCCTACGAGGAAAATAGCAGATAATATAAAATGAATCCTCTACTTACTAGAAAAGGTAAAGAAGAGCTCAGTCCTATTCTTGTTATTAAGTAATGATGCTCAAAAAGCCTTTTATCATGTGTCTTGGAAATTGTTATACTATACTTTACACAGATTCAGTTTTCTGCCTTCTTTTATCGTGTGGGTGCAGGCACTGTACGCCTCCACTCAAGCAGTGGTAAAGGCCAATGGGACATACTCAGAATGGTTTCCTTTATCCAGAGGCACCCAACAGGGGTGCCTCTTATCCCCTCTCTTGTTTGCTCTCTATGTTGAGGCTTTTGCTAAAGCTATTAGAGAGGAGACGTCCATATTAGGCTTAAAAGTAGGGAAGACAGAACATAAGACAGCTTTCTATGCAGATGATCTATTGATCTACCTAACTTCATTGAAGTCCTCCCTACCAAAACTGTTTAGCCTGCTAAGAGAAGTTGAGATCCTATTGGGATACAAGCTCAATACCTCCAAAACAGAAGTCATAAGTGGAATTATCAACCTGATAGCCAGACTCAAACCCTTTTTCCTCTTAAATGGGATACCCAGAATTGCCGGTACCTAGGCATTAGAACACCCATAATCTTACATAATTATATGAAGTAAACTTTCCCCCTTTGATTAAGAATCTGAAGAGTGACCTACAATAGAGCAGCATTTACCAGTTTCTCTAATGCATGAATAGATTCAAGTCAAAATGACAATATTACCAAAGTTTCTCTATCTATTCTTAAACCTACCCACCCTGCTTCCCTCAGTGAATTTTAAGGTCTGGGATAAAATGCTCTCCCAGTATATATGGCAGGGAAAGAAACCAAGAAAGGCTTATGCCTTTATGCAACTATCTAAACTTCAAGGGAGTCTTGCCCATTCTCACTTTAAAATGTACTACTGCTAGGCCCAGGTGGCTCATGTTCTGCATTGGTGGGATTCAAACATAGAAACACATTGGAAGATAACAGAATGGGATGAGCAACCAAAGCACATAGAGAGGGTGTTAGGCTCTCCCTACACTATGAAGAAATGACATATGGCAGGCATCAGATCTCACTTTATTAGAGCTGTGCTGCATGTTTGGTGCAGCACACTTAGTGAACCCTCAATTAGATCCCAGACAACACCTTTAATAATACCCATCTATGATCCTTCATTTCTACCAACCATTATGGACTATACTTTTGATCGATGGAGGGGACGGGGTCTGAAATACATATACCAGTGGTATGACCAAGGGACACTTAAGTCCTTTGCCCAATTGCAGCAGACATATCAATTACATAAAAGAGATCATTATTATTTTCTCCAAATGAGCCAATATATCATCCAAAGATGTGATGCTAATTGGGAGTTCACCCAATCACATCAATTAATGCAGTTAATAATTAATATTAAAACTAGGCAGGTGCCAGAGCACCTCATCTCAACCTTATACCAACTCCTACAACCTACAGAGCATAAACCGCTGGTTAAGCTACAAAAATCATGGGAATCAGACTTAGGAACAGAAATCCCAGATCAGGAGTGGGGACCAATATTCACAAACCAGTATAAGGCAACTAGCTCACATCTCTGGAAAGAATATAGTTAGAAATGTACAGTAAAATATTTTAGAACACCTCAAATTACTGGGAAATATGGGGGTAGGGGAGGCTCCAACTGGAGATCATGCGGAGAGATGCAGGCAGATCATGTCCATATATTTTGGAAATGCCCAGAGCTTCATAGCTTTTGGCGGCAGGTTGAGGAGGGGATAAGTCAGCTTTTCCCTGACATTGGACACCTTCATTGGTTTCACGGTGAAAACCTTGAATATCTCAGCCCCAAAATTGTCAATATTGTGCTTTTGGCAGCTAAAATTGATGTTCAGGTCTCAGCAGCCTCGCGTGAAAATGGGAAGATAATGTACAGGATACTGTACAGAAGATTTATCAAATGGAGAAGTTCACAACAATGTTGAATCAAAGGACTAATAGAGTTAGGAATTTCTGGAAAAAGTTGCTTCTGTGGGCAATGCAACATAGACAGGACATTATTCCTTGAACATGCTGGTAAAAGAGGATATAGGTAAAGTATTAACTGAGCTTAATGCACTGGGCAAGTTACCCTGAGCCTGTGACTCTTGGAACCCATTGTCTGGATAAATACTAGTTCCAAATCCCCTTGTACAGCTAGCTTTATATAATGATATCCATAAAATGATTGTCCTTTTTTTATTTTTTATACAAACAGCTATGTACTACTCTTGCCTACTGTATGTGATTACTGATGTACTCTGAGCCTCCTCTTTTAATAAAAAAATATAGTAACAAAAAAAAGGAAGTGCAATTACTCTTTTCTGATAGAACCTGATGGGAGGATTATACCACATAATGAACTAACTGTTGTAAATTAATAACCATAGTGCTACCAATGTTCAGTAGGACATTACACCACAGTATTATAATAAATGCAGTACTGTTGTGCTTTCTATAGACTTAGAAAATTAAAGTCCTTTATTCTAATGCTGCTCACTGGGAAAGAAGAAAACAGCACTTTGGATTTACTTCCACACATTGTCTCTCCTTTGGGTATATGATTAATTTAAAATAGATCAACTAGTATTCTTCAAGCAAACACAACTAAAGTTTAGAGAAATAAATGATAGAAAACACTGATCCTCAAGGGAGCGAATTATTAAGACTTTCATTTTTACCTTAGAGATGAAGCTCCAATGCAGAGGGGGTGCATTCACTGGAAAGATGTGCAGATTAAGGGTCTGTAACCTGCTAGAGGGAATAAAAGTGCCCTCTCAACCATCCCAGTTCCCCAGGAACTTGAGGGACAAGAGCACCTCTTCCATACACATGTACATATAACACTATGCCATTTTGCCAGCTTACACCATCTTGACCCATGCACAATAATAATGATGAAACCACAACAACTTGCAACTTTATCACATGTTAAAGAATGCCATTTAAAGCCATATGAATTGACACTGGAAAATAACACACAGAAAGTGTGAAATGCAAGAAAGCAACATGATGTTAGCAATCCTGAGTTTTCTGTTGATATCTGCAAGCATTTTGATTGTTGCGTGGAACGTTATAGGACAAATTTCTTTGACAATCTCCATGAGTTTATGCTGCTAGAGCAGTTTTTGAAGGTTACATCTGAGGAGCTCAGGGTTGGGCTGCATGACAGACTATCACAAACTGTAAATCAGGCTGCAGCATGATCTAACAGTTATGTATCAGGAAGATCTCAGACTGAAAGGCTAAGAGGGAGTGGGACTCTAGCCAGTTGACCTACTGTGGCACAAACTGGTAATCCCAGAGGCACCCACAAACATAGCCATACTACTAATCCAGTTGATTCTGACCCAAAGAGAATAGAGAAAGAGGAGAAAATATGTTACTTCTGTTTCAATGTTTGGTGAATAGCGTAGTGCTTATATGTACTATAACAAACTTTGGCATTTCTTTGTTTCCACCCTTGGAAAATAAGCCTGGTTGCATGTAGGGAATGGAGGGCCCAAAAAGTTTACCTCCTCCAACTAGTGGAGAGTGTGACCAGTAGCACACAGGAGAGGAAAAAAAAAACATGTGGAAGAAACCTTGAGGTCCCATGTCTACTGACCTTCCAGTCCTTTGGGAAAACTAAGAGGAGATGATCCTAAATGCTTGTCTGATTTCTGTTCCTGGCTTGGGAATGTAAGTTTCAAAGGCTGATGAAGTCCATCTTCCAAGTCTCTTAATGATGTGTACCAGAATGTTTTTTCTTGATGCTGAAGAAGATGCTGCAATTCTGAATGAATGTCCTGAGAATGAATATGGATTAAGTCTGAGCTGTTGCAGGAGGGTTCTTACGTGATCGAGGAACCATTTTGTGGTCATAGATGATTACTTTCTGGACATTAACAGAGGTTGTGATGAGTCTGAGTATGAGTGGAAGAGCATGAGTTTGTCAATATGAGCTATGGGGCTCCAGTTATCACAGGATGGGTAAGAAGTTATGTGAACTCTTTTGTGTAATCTGTCTTTGAAGATGAAAGCAACAGGATACAATGATTGGCCCTTTTCTGTAGATTGGTGATCTTAGGGAAGTTGGTAGAGAAGGGTGATGAGGCAGTGAATTCTCCAGGATGCAGGAATCCATAGAAAGCTAAATAAATGGCAGAAGAAACCATGATGTTTGAGGTAGAATCAGATGGATCTAAGTACAATAAATTCAACATGTTTCTCAGTATGGAGCCATCTATAGGGAAATGATGAGGAGTTTTAGCAAGTGAAGCTCTTTGAATGCCAATAGAAGAAGCTTAATTGAAGGATTGGAAAAGAGTGAAGATGATGATGGATTGGACTGTGAGGAAAGAAACTGGATACCTGAAATGTATTGTTTGATAGTTCTGTATGACAGTTTCAAGGGTGGGTGACAAAATGTTAGAAGTGCTAGTACATATTCTACATGAACTGAAATATTCTGGGAGGACTGTAATGTGTGGAACAAGGAATACTTTTCCATGCTGCAAAATATGTAGCTAGGGTGGCCCAGAAGATGGTGTTGGCTTGCTGGCAACAAAATTATATATCATTATGAGGTCACAGAATGTGGGAGGAGGAATCATGACTGAGTCTGCTGAAGGATGGAAGTGATTAAAGGTCTGAGCTTTGGGATGATGTTGGCTCTGAGCCAGATAGCATGTCACCATTTGAATGGGTATACAGAGGAGTAGGAATATCCTGAGTATTGCTGATAGATGGAATAGCAGGTGAAGCAAACATTTTGATGGCAGGAGGAGGCTTAGCTGGAAAGGGAGCTACAATTACTGTCATATGAGTTTGCAGCTTGGAAACTGATGTGGCTAGATGAGCAATGAAGTCCCTAATTTCAGACAACATGGAGGTTTCTGGTTGAGGAACAGGCTGGTTGGGACAGGATCCCAAATGGGTTGAGGCTGTGAAACTAGGAACAAAGCATTCATCTTCTGTTTGTGAGCAGAAGCTGAGTGTGGAAATCCCATCTTTGTAGTTCGGCCTTGAGGTAGGGAACAGTCCAATCCTTAATGGAGTAGTTGGATTTGTAAGCCTGCTTACGAGCAGGAGGAACTTGGGAAGAAGTCTGAGGAGATCGTGCAGGACCACCATTGGGGTTTGAAGGCATAGTACCAGAATGTGTAGAATATGCCATGAAACCAATATGCTGCATATGAATGAGTGCTAAAACAGGTAACCCTAAGCATTTATGGCCAAGCACTGAACTGAATAAAAGACCCATTTACAGGAGATGTCTTGCTGTCAAGTAGAGAGTTACTACTTCTAACAGTGCAAGTCCACCTTCACTTGAATACCTCACATAAAGTAGGGACAGAGACTGACAGACTGGTGGTATGACTGACTGGTATGACTGACTAACTGAAATGGACTCCCATTCCCAGAAGATGTGGCAAGCCTACCATCACTCAAATACATCACAAGGTAAGAATTAGGAACACAGACTATCAGACTGCTGTTATGGGCTGAGCAAGGAAAGAGCAGCTGTCTGCCACTTTAAAGGAAGAACTAGACAAGGCACAATTAGAAGCAGGAAGGGGAACTAGGAGTGGAGAGAGGAGGAGACGGAGGGTAGCCAGAGGGGTACCTGACAAAACAAACTACTGGACAAGACACAGCAATTGAGGGAATTTGAAGGCACAACATTGATCAGAAACACTTACTGTACATGAAATTAAAGTGGAGTACAGTTTTAAACCAAGCACCAGGGGATGATGTCACAACCTGGAAGTGCTGGCTCAGAGATGGAGCAGCAGCTCTGAAAAGGAGTGAAAGAATTGCCCAAAAGAAACAAAATAGGACAGAAATTAAGAAGCAGAAATATCATGAATGAGGTAGGGGGGCAGAGAACAACAAACAAAAGCAGGAGCAGGAAGGGAAATAGACAGGGAGGAGGAAGAAGGAAGAACAACAGCACAGAGAAAAATACGAATGGTAAAGGAAGGGGCGCAAAAGAGGGACACAAATAACAGGAGGCAGGGGAAGGACAAAGGGCAGTGAGAGGATCAGAAAGATGGGAGCACAAAGGGACCAAGGAAATATAAAATGAGTGGAGGAAAACAGCAACAATAAAACAAAGCATGAAGGTAGAGCAGATGGAGAGACAAAACTGTGGTCAGGAAGGAAGTAAAAACCCAATGAGGCTCAGCCACACAAGCCATGCAGGAGACCAAAGCAATCCAAAATGCTCTTGCTTTGAAACATGCTAAGTGCTGTCTGCTGGGAGAGACTAAATTTTATTTAGAATGTGACAGAAGCTGTTCCCACACATTGAACATTGAGCTTCAGCCTCCCCCTTTCCCCAAGAATGGGGAATTTGACAAGTCAGTGCCAGAAAAATAAAAATGCTCATGGCAGATCTGGAAGACAAACTATAAAATAGTGGAGGGATCATATAGCAAACAATTCAGTTGAATGCCTTCCACCCAGTTTGTTGCCATATATGCATAAATAATTGATAACTGATGCCTCAACTACAGGCCTGTGTGATACTAGAGCAAGCCTGTCATTTGTTAATCAGTCATTAGTGTTAAAGAGTCAAATTCTGAAAGGGTAGATTGCTGGAATTAAGTCTGTTATGGGGCCACAGTGGTGGTACCCACAGCTAAGGTTCCTCTAATGCGAGATGGGTATGAGGAAACACCAGAAATGGTGGTGCTTGCAGACCTGCCTTCAGTGTCATTCTAGGTAATGAACTGGACCTATGTGGAAATATTGCCTTGTTGCCATAATAAGCAAGACTCAGAGAATAACAAGAAAGGAGATTGCAGAATCCTGCTAGATTTCTATTCTGCACTGCACTGAGCAGGGGAACAAGAAAGCAGGTCAAACACAACAGCAGAAAATTCCTGTACAACTGCAGAATGAGTCTGCAGACTGTGAGAAGGGTGTGCAGTCAGTCCAAGGAAGCAAAAGACTACCTCACAGCTGCAGAAGGAGCCTGCAGGTTGTAAGGAGAAGACATAACATCATGCAAAGAGAACTCTTGATGGAGTGGGCATTGTGGGTAAATATGGCACAAGGATGAATAACAAAATGGTAGGATCATTTAAAATGTTTATGTCTTCAGTGAGCAAGTTAAAATTGTGTTCAAATGAACAGGTTTTACTCGGGGAACCATAATGCTTGAACACTGGAACCCCAGAGATGGCATGTCCCCTTTAAAATACCCAAAGCTTAAACATTTTATAGATAACTGTACCAGATTAATGAAGTAATTAGATAAGAACACAAACAGAGAAGAGAAAACATTAATAAAAAATGTTAGTTCCGAACTCTGTATTTAAAAGGTCACTCAAGCTGGGTATCTGCTCATTTCATTCACCAATTTATTTGAATCCAAATGTTATACCTTCCACCATGTATCCTAACTTTAAAATATGGTACAATAAGGGACTCACAGAGTTGGTTAATTTTTGCAAGCCAATCAAATACTGGAATTTGAACCACTAAAAATCATTATGAACTAACTAGTTCTCAGCTCTATTGTTGCCTACAAATCAGGGACTTCATAAATAAGATCTATCATAAAACTGAAGTTCCACTGTGAGCCCAAATAGAACAAATATTGACCTCCTCTTCCCAAAACAAATTAATCGTATTAATTTATAAGTCCATAATGTCAACATCAGACAATAATTTAAGCTTGTTAAAACTCAAATGGGAAGAAAAAGCAAATCAATTTATTCCTTTAAGTTTATGGAAGAAACATCACAAACATTAAAGCATGGGGACTAAAGTCCATGAAACATCAGCAGATATAACATAATGTGCTACATCAAATTTATTACACTCCACGTTGCCTAAATATTATGAATTCAGCATGCTCTAAACTATATCCAAGATATAGGGACACAGAACATACCATGGAGCATATGCTCTTAACATGCCCCACTCTCACAAACTGGTGGTGGTCTATACTAAATATTTTATCATGCACAATCAATAAAAATTTATCATAAACCCATTCTGGATGTTATTACGGTTTGGGGGCCCTATCCAAAACATCTCTAATAGCTTGCATATTTTGGTGACCATTGGCATCATCACCCTTTTCAAACATATACTGCTGAAGTTGTAAGACTCATCACTCTCTTAACTTTTCAACCAGGCGGAACTCTATGATGTTAATTCATAAAATAGAATGGGTCCATTACCAAAGAGTAAAACAAAGGAATAAATTCCAAAAAGTATGGACTCTGTTCTCTAATTGCCTGAAAATTCAAGAAGATAATTAAATCAAATAATCAATCTAGGTGTAAAGAAATACTTCTGCCTAAAGGATAGTGGCTTTGTCTTGCTCACATCCCCTTCACAACCAAGGTAAGAAAATGTGATATTCTAATTTCAACAAACATTATGTATATTCATCGTACTGGAAATCTACCATTCACATAACATATACTCCCTTAAAGATTAATTTCATTTGGAAAAGTAAACAGTTTACTTAAATACCAAATGTGCTTCATTTTAAAATGTTAAGATAACAGGGTACGTGCCTAGATTAATATAAGTTTTGTTTTTTATCTTAACATAAAATCAAATTACTTTCAAAATAAAGCATTTACAAATGAAAAAAAACTCTAGTTCTGAATAGATCACTTTAAAATACCCAGAGCTCAAACATTTTATACATGAATGCCACAGATTAATGAAGTAATTAGATACAAACACAATCATAGAAGAGAAAGCATTCTTAAAAACTCTAGTTCTGTTTAGGCTAAATGTCACAGAAGGAATACATTGCATTATATGGCATTTATTTACTTATACATCTAACCTGAACTTGTATTTAGGATATGCACTCTGACATCATAACACGCATGAACTGCTTCTTTGCAAACTGACTAGGAAAAGGTTAATGTATCAGGAAAGGATTAACAGAGTGCCACATAGTTGCATGCAGACACACACACACACACACACACACACACTCTTAAAGACCTTTGTCTCCGCCTGCATGCAACATCCATTTCTTAAAACTGGCAGGTTTCTGAAGAGCTCACTTCAAAATACCCAGAGCTTAAATATTTTACACATGAATGTGACAAATTAATGAAATAATTAGATAAGGACACAACCCGAGATGACAAATCATTCTTACAAACTGTATGTCTGAAGAACTCACTTTAAAATTACCAGAACTAAAATATTTTAGACATGTATGTGACAGATTTATGAAGTAATAGGATAGAACACAACCAAAGCTGAGATAACATTCTTAAAAACTTTAGTTCTGAGTAGGTCAAATGTCAAACCCAAGAGGATCCACATTCTTGCATACCAGCACAGAGATCTATCCCCCTATTCTCCTCTTCACGTCATTGGGAAAATAAAACTCTAGGTGGAGTGGGCATTGCGGGTAAATGTGGCACAAGAATGAATAACAAAATGTAGGATCATTTTAAAAGTATACATCTTCAGATGTCTTCAGTGAGCAGGTTACAATTATGCTCAAATGATGAGGTTTTACTCAGGGAGCCATAATGCAGGAACACTGGAACCCAGAGATTGCACCACCCGTTTAAAATATCCTGAGCTTAAACATTTTACACATGAATGTAACACATTAATGAAGTAATTAGATAAGAACACAACCAGAGATGAGAAAACATTAAAAATGCTAGTTCTGAAGAGCTCACTTTAAAATACCCAGAGCTTAAATGTTTTACACATGAATGTGACAGACTACTGAAGTAATTAGATAAGAATACAACCAGAGATGAGAAACATTCTTAAAAAAACTCTAGTTCTGTGTAGGTCAAATGTCACAGAAGGAATACACTGCATTATATGGCATTTATTTACTTATACAGCTAACCCTAACTTTTATTGTATTTTTGATAAGCACTTTGACACGCTAACACATATGCACTGCTTCTGTGAAAACTGACTAGGAAAGGTTAATGTACCAGGAAAGGGTTAACAGGGTCCCACACAGGTGGGCACACACACACAGACACACATACACATTTAGAGACCTTTGTCTTTGCCTGCATATATCAGCTCTTTCTTCACAATGGCAAGTTTCTGAAGAGCTCACTTTAAAATACCCAGAGCCTAAACATTTTACACATGAATGTGATAGATTAATAAAGAATTTAGATAAGAACACAACCAAAGAAGAGAAAACATCCTTAAGAACTCTAGTTCTGTGTAGGTTAGATGTCAAAGAAGGGATATTATGTAGAAGATTGGGAAAGGCAGACTAAGTTAACATGTTTATGAGTTAGGAATCTGTCTTGAAAGAGGATACTACCCAGACTGAAGCTTTATTACACAAAATAGTGCAACGCTTCTCAGCTGAATCAACACAGCAGGCACTTCAATTAGGTACAGCGGGCAATTCAATTCAACACTTCATTAGCTGAGTGATTGCACAAAACCTCCAATTTTATCTGGTCAGTTCAGAATCTGGAAAGCTCCCTTTTTCTACTGAGATAGCAACATGTCTGCAGTGCTCTGCTCACTGTAGCCATAATGAACCAGTGGCAAAGGGGCTACTCCCACTCCCCCCACTCCCAGGCCCAGCAAAGGTAATAAGCCAGCCAAGCTAGGCTGACAGTACACTACCAACTCTCTATGAAGTATTATTTGTTTGCAGCAGCAATCACTGTTACCTTAATAAAAGTACTTGTGCAGGCAGTAAATAAAGAACTCGAACAGCTTATGGTCAAACCACAAAGTCAAGAGGGAGGAACAGTCAGAAGATCAAAGAAAATTCTCTATCCTCTCACAGAGAACTGCATCGATGATACAACTGCCAAACTGGAAGTACAGGATGCAATTTCCAGTTTTGCATTTTCAGGATTTAGGATTTTCTGTCACTAATACTGAAAATCCTAAATCCTAAAAATTGATCAGAATCGGAAAAATCTGAATTTAACATCCAAAGTCCGAGTATCCCTAATCTTAATACCAAATCACACAGTACAGTGATCACTGGCTCCCAGAGGACTGCCCACTATGACATTTGTTACTCTGTCTCGGTTAGTGAGCACGACATGGCTGTTCCAGTTCATAATGGGCTAAATATTCATGGAATGGAAAGCATCAGGTTCCATTTTGATTAAAATGGTGCCTAGTACAAATAGTTAACTGCAAATGGGCAGTGCCTGTCAGTGTTGCACCTTTGAGGCCCCACAATGTCTATTTTTGGTTATGTTTACTGACAGTGGGAAAAGCAACACTCCTCTATTACCAAATGTGTGTGTGTGTGTGTGTGTGTGTGTGTGTGGAGAGAGGTGGTGGGGGTAGTGGTCAGTGCTTAGTTTGTGCCAGGGCTTGCTGGTGCACAGCCCTGGCACCTCTTTTCTTGCTGGGCCCCAGCCCCAGCACCTCTTCCATTATGAAAGGCAAAAATGTCATACTATTTTGCTGGGACTGGCAAGACAGGTGAACTCTGCATTGGGTTTAAACTTTTGAGAGTCAGCTTCTGTGCTGGAATGGAGGCGGTGGAGCAAAGGAAATGGCATTCTTCTTCATGTGGGATCAATCAGTGTGCATGTACCATACCAGGAAGAAACTATAGCTGCCACCCCCATTAGTGCAAAAGCTCACAAAGGAGTTTACTATACTTTGATCAGTTAAGACTGCTGTCCTTCAAGACAGACAGTCTCATGGTGCTGCGCAGGGACCTCCAAGCAACTAAGACAGCAGTCTGGTTTGGAGGACAACCTGCCAACATCAACCTGAGTTTGGTCTCTCTCTCTCTCTCTCTCTCTCCATAATTTGATACACACATCAGGGCAACTTGGAAGCCTTTCCTATAATAAGGTAACCGGACTTCTCATTTTCTGTATATGACTGAGTTGCTGGTTAGGGGTCACAACTTTTTATTATTTTGTCACCAGGAGTGGGTTTAGAATAACACAATTTCAGGCAGATCATAAATCATGTGCATAAAAAATGCACAAGTGTGTCTGTCATTTTATTTTTATCAAGTAAAATATACAGAATGCAAAATGGTAAGTCAGACAACTGCTTAGCTTCAACAGTATCTAATACTTTTCTTCAGCCTGGCATGAATCAAACAGTGTGAAAGCACACACTACCAAGAGGTCTCCCACCTTCCTCAGTCAGTAATCAACTGACCACCGTATCTATCCTATCACATCACTGAGGAAGGGCTTTTGATAAGCTCACTAGAAGCTGGACAAATTTTCCACTACCCTTTGACTAACAGCAGACATAACACAAAAGTAGTCACTGGGACCACTGTTGCTCCATAGAGAACAGTTATTTGGCAACCACCTGGAGCACAAAATAACTTGTTTACAACATTGAAAAGGTCAGAGCCGAGTAAGAACATTCAGTGCTCTCCTAAACTCTCCTGCAGGGTCTTATTACCTCATGCTGTCTGCTGCAAAATATATCTTAGAAGGGGGCTGCTATCATCTAGAAAAAAAAGACACATGCTTTTGTTATTCTTCTAGTAAAACTTCCCTCTTAGTTTTGTTTTATGGCCAAAGACCAAAGAAGAAAACAATGTATGACTTCAATGTTCTTTGAGGGTTTTGGATGGTTTCTAGTTTAATCCAGGGGTGCCCGCTATGATAGGAGTCACCCTGCCACATATTTACTTTCTAATTTGTTGCTAATGTGTACCTCTCACATCTCAACTGTCACTCTTTAGGTGAGTGCACTCCTTTTTCCCAGCAAAAGTTCACCCCCCCCACCACCTGTAACATGTGCTGTCCCTAGTAACTCAGAGGAATTCATACCTCTGAACTATTACTAATTAAATCACCCTTCTTTTTACCACCAGAGCCTCCCACCACAACCCCTCATCCCACATGTAGTGTGGATTCATGCCTCTTCGCTCTTCCTGGTCTTGCTATCTGATGTTCTGTCTCTCTCTGTATGCAGAGGTTTGCTGAGCGAAAATGTACAATTATCTCTAATGCTCCATAGCAGCAAATGTATCACAAATACAGGAGCTGTTTACTGTTATTGGGTGGGTATTTTGTGCTCCCAAATGTAATGTGCGGTGCTTAAAAACAGTAAAAAAAAAACATTTATTAGGGCAATACCATGAAAAGAGGGTACCAATGTGCTCTTAAATTTGTATGGGAATTTTAAGAATAAGGTATATTGCTAATGCAGTAATAATTAATGATTTTTAAAGACGGTCACAACTGGAGATAATTGACATAGTTTGAAAAGTATATGTGCAATGAATTTTTTGTTTAATTTTCATGTTCTAAATGCCACTAATTTCGCGGCCCAAAATGTGACATGCAGAACACTGCATGTTCTATTGCTTTTATGCAGTCTTTTATAATTGTTTCCAAATTAATAAAATCTCATTAAAAACTGCTTCTGGTGTTGTTGTGTGAGACATTGATGCTTTTTACTCCGATTTTAAACAATACTGCATTGTTTGGTAAATTTAGCCTTTCTGTGGTGCATGCAACATTTGTCCTTTTAATGTCTGCAATAATATGCCCCTTGTTATTTTCCCTACACATGCAGCTTGTAAGTTATATTCCCCAGGTATTAGACACACACTATGAGATTTGGTGCTGTCCAAACCTAAACATAATCGTATGCAGGCTTTGTAAGAATCACAATCTTTTGGCCCCTGGGAGTTTTGTGTCTTTGTTATTTTTGAACCTGTGCCATAGTGGCATGGGACTGGGAGGAAAAAAAATCCCTAGCAATGACCAAACTCACATCAGCAGGTTGTTGGTTTTATCAAGAAACAAACAAGGAAATGCTTGCATGCCAGAGCCTGAAGCCTGATGCTCCAGTGAAGTAAAGTCACACTGACCAAAGTTATTGTGCCAAAATACACTTTTAATGCTGCAATTAGCAAATTAGACACCAGAGCTGGTACAAGCAATAATGCCTCCATAGGTCTGAGTGCCCAGGCACATCGCCAAGTGAGACTTCATCAGGATGCGTGTACGTGGACCAGGTGGCACAGACTTGTACACAAAATCATGACTCATCATAATACTGAAATAATTAATTGAAAACTAAAAAATATAAAATTGCAACTAAAGCTAAATAATTTCTCTTATACGCACAGCAAAATCATCTAACAGCACAGTGATTGGCACTTGAACCCTAAAGGTGCTATCTATATATAAACAAAAAACTAAGGGCCAGTTATTCAGAAATGCACCAAAGCCCAGCACAAGTTCGGAGCAGCACAAATCCAATGAGCACTGGTCCAACAGGAGCGACATTCAGAGATTGCGCTTGCCATAGTGCACCATCGCAACCTGGCTGAATATGGCACAGTTGTGCAATGCCACAACTGAGCATGCACCATGGTGCAAAGAGAGGTGCACCATCTCACAAGTAGAGGTGCACCATGGCGCAAGTAGAGGTGCACCATGGCACATACACACACAGTTGCGCCACAGCAGCAGAGCAATGGGGGGGCATGGCACAGAGACATGACTCAGGGACAGAACCAAGGAGGCACAGTGACAGGCCACCGGAGGCCACCACCAGCTGGGCACAGCAGGGTGCAAACAGGTACCCATCCCCCTGCCCCAGATTACAACAGTGACACCGAATGGAGGCAACAGAAGGTGTCAGTGGCTGACAGAGGGCCACCAAGGGGACCCCCTGTAGGCTGCATGCTGTGCCCCCCAACACAGCCAGACCAGATCAGGACACACCCAGGACCATACAGTCAATCACACCCACCCACAACATACCCCTGACAGCCCTCCCATGGGCACCCCCATGACACACCCACTGACCAAGAGGAGGGACACCACCACAGTGGGACACACCACAGTACACAGCAGGGAACCAAAGAAGCACAACATGCACCCTGACATATGCACACCACATGGACAGGCATTGGGCCAATGGCACCACATGCCACCTGCAAAGCAGACACTGACACAGGCAGGTAAGTCAAAATATTGTAATAGAGAAAAGAACAGCGAAATATGTACAGAACAGTGGAGGATGGAAGGCATAGGAATATGAGGGATGGGGACAGGGAACAAGGACTGTACAGTGGTAAGGGTGACTGTAGGGGGAGGTACAGCAGGAGAAACATGGGAACGTAGGGTGAACATTAATGGTGGCCACACCGTTCTGCCCCACATCATCCACAGCATCCAACTCCCAACACCCACCAGTGTA
This sequence comes from Neoceratodus forsteri, assembly GCA_016271365.2. Classification (NCBI taxonomy): domain Eukaryota; kingdom Metazoa; phylum Chordata; order Ceratodontiformes; family Ceratodontidae; genus Neoceratodus; species Neoceratodus forsteri. The sequence continues at coordinate 281,336,029 of CM028135.1, forward strand.
TCTAGAGCACCACCTCCATAGTTGTTGATGCAACGAGAATTATCTGCCGTAAGAGCCTGCAGTACTGGGTCATCCTCCTCCACCTCTGGACACTTAGAAAGGGACAGGACAGGTGATCAGTGCAGTGTCCCAAGGAACCATGCCCAACCCCTGTGCACATTGAGCAGTGGGATCACACCCACCCCCCCAGAGGGACTGAACAGGTCATCCAAAGGGGGATGGGCCACTAACTGCCATCAACGCAGCACACCACAACAGTGCACAACGGTGGCCCCTGCCACACAGTAGCCACCCAACTGTGCAATGCCAGTCACATGGCACAGTGCCCATGCAGCACCACAGCAGCGACAGTGGAAGCCAGGCACACACCCACCAAACCAACAGCTGGCACATGGGAACAATTAATGCACCACAGTAGTGGGCACAACGCACAGTGCAGCACACAGCTGCCATGGCACATGGCACAGGTGGCCATGCCTGGACCCATGCCCCCATCAACCCCCAATACAAGTATGAAGGCCTATGACAGTGCTTACCTGCTTTCTGTGGTCCCGCTGGTGTTGGGGCCACTCCAGTGCCACCTACAGGGCCTGGGAATGGAACATAGACAGGAACACATAAGTACACACCCACAGCAGCTACCCCTCTGCACAGTGTGGGCCCCAGCATGGCACGGTCCGCATAGCGGCATGTCAACACAAGTGGTGGTTGGTGATGCATCCCCATGATGTGCACAATGACAGTACACTGCCCTGTGAGACACGCCAGGCAGCCCAGCCACTATCACAGTATAGCACCAGGGCACACATGCATGCTGGGCCTACTCACCTGGCTGTGGCACATGTCCACTCCTGATGTGCACCTCCAGCCATCTGATGTGACCTGGGTCCCTCTGTATCAGGTCCCCATAACGGTGCCGACACTGCTCGTTGGTCCTGACCACCCCAGTTTGCTGCACTACTGTGGCAGCAATATCCTGCCACACAGCCACACAGGGCTGCTGCAGTGTGGCCTGGCCAAACAGCTAGGGTACATGGGACTGGACACAGGCTACAAGGTTGGCCAGCTCCACCTGCATCCAGTTACTCACCCAATGAGACCTGTGCTGTGTCATGTTCCTGCTGAGAGCCGTGGTGCAAAATGGCCATAGCCACATGTGGCCACAGCATGGGCCAGATGCACAGGTTGAGGGAAGATGCACTGTGTCCGCCTATCATGCAACGGCAGAGATGCACGACATGGGTGTGGCTGGGCGGGGCCACATGTGCTGGGTCATCCAGGGTCAGAGGTCACTGCAGAGGTCAGAGCATGACTGCACAGTGAGTGCCAACTTCGCTTTAGGTGGCGGTGCACCACAAGGCACCTGTGCACAGCAACAATGCGCACCGTGCATGCATGCACAGTGTGTCACATCATGCTCTGGAGTAATCATATGACTTGCTCCAGAGCAATCTCATTGCGCATGGTGCAAGTATGTAATATTCAGCTGCCACATGCTAATGAGCTCACCAGCCAATGAGTGGTGCAATGGGGGCATTAGCATATCATTGCCATTGTGCCAAAGTCCATTTGCAAATGGTGTGCCCTGAAAGCGCCATGGAACGGCACAGGCCATGGACCAGTATTGCATCCTTGTGAGGTAAGCTGCACATGCTGCTGGAGCACACTGAGCACATAGGACACAGCAAGGGGGGTGGCAATGGATGATGCTGCCACTGACACACTGTGTTGTCCATTTCCACAGGAAGTGACTTGTCAGAACCTGAGGAGGTAGGGGAGTGTGGGCCTGCTTGCAAGTACAGGCCCAGCTTCACAAAACCAGAGACAGAGGCCCTGTTCGAGGCATACCTCGACAGGGAGCCACTCCTGAGCGGTACCATGTGCATGCTACAGGCCAGGGCTGGGACCTGGGTGGAGGTAACAGAATGTGTGAACCAGCAGGGCAGCCACCAGCAGTCAGTGTAGGAGTGCCACAAGAAGGTGGGCACTGACAAGAAGCGGATCAAGGAGAAGGTGGTGGCCATCCGTGCAGCCCGGAATGCCACCAGATGGGGGCCTGCGGATGCCCCACAGCTCACGATGCAGGAGGAGCTGGTGGCAGCCACCTTGCACTGCAGCACCATGGAGGGTGTGCCTGGTGGAGGATTCCAGACAGGTGGCAGCCCATCCATGCATAGTACATATGGCAGCACTACACCACATGCTGTGGCATAGTGGGGGGGGCATGTGTGGCCATTGCTTCACTGACACACCTGTTTTATCCTCCAGCACCAGCACACCTGCGAGCAGAGAATGGAGCACTGGTAGCAGATATGGAGGCAGAACCAGCCCCATATGACCAGCCATCTACCTCCATGGGCATCTAGGGGTCTGGGAGGATGCAGCACACAATCGCTATCCAGCCAGATGTTGTGGGCATGGGGTCAGACAAAGCCCTGGATGTGTTTCTACAGTATGCCAGTCTCAGAGTCCTGTGTGTAGAGACACAGATTGGGGCGGGGTCCAACACTGATGATGACCTCACCATAATCCTGGACAGCATGGGTGATGTTGTGGGGGAGAAGCCCATACCAGGCACAGGCAGGGCATCCAGTGACCTGACACTGGGGGAACAGCTGCCGGCCACCACTGTGGGTGCTGCTGTGTGCACCAACACAGCTGTGCCATGTGGTGGTGGTGGTGCTGCCATGCAGGTGTTGCACAGTGTTCAGTGGCTGGAATGGCAATGGCAGCAGGCTGCTGGTACCACAGGGCAGCTGGGTGCAGGGTCCACTGCCAGGGTACCATCTAGGGACATACACCAAAAGGACCCCACAGTTCAGTGTCCACCTGAGCAGGGGGCTGTGCAGCATGGCAGGTCACCAGAGGAGGGTAGGCATCCTGTCCAGCTTCCCCAGGATGCCGACCCAATGGCAAAGCACACCCATTTGCTCTGGACCTCTGTTGAGCAACAGGTGCAGGTGCCACTGGGTTGCGTGCACTGCATGCGGAGGTGTGCTAATCATCCAAGCAGCATGAGAAGGGCATTGCACAACTCCTGGTGGGGATGCAGTGCTAGCAGGAGGCCATGACTGCATCCATGGATTGCATTGCACAGGCGGTCATGGATGGCTTTGTGCTGCTGGCTGCCACAGGGTGTGGCCAGCAACCGCAGACCCCACACAGTGCATTGTCTACCCCACAATTCCAGTATCAGGTGACACCCACACTGTCAACACTGAGCTCTGATGTTGGCATCCCAGGCACGCCTGGGGCAGGCCTGTTTGGGTGCCTACACCCTGCTGCACAGACCCAGTCCCAGTCCTGCAGGTCAACCCCTGGGGGGGGCTGTTGCAAACACCCCCTGTGGCTGATGAGAAGCCTGTGGCTGCAGACCTGCCCCAGCATGGCTGCCTCCATGGCCTTGGTGGACAGGGATCCATGCGGTGGCCCTGATGTGTGGGCTGCCCTGACACAGTCTGCTGCTGCAGCCCTGTGTATGCATGGGTGGCGTGTGCATACTACAGGTGTGGCACCTGTGTGACGCACCGCACACTGCCTGTGTGCATGCTTCCCCAGCTGCTGGACCATGTGGCATGGGTGTGATGAGGTCTCAACTGCACCGGTTGCACCTGTGCACTGGTGCAATGCATCTGATCATCGCCACATGCCAACGCCTGGGGTGTGGGTGCATGTGTGTGTGTGCATTGCTGTATGCTGCTCTGTGCTGTTGTGTGTGGTGGTGTGCTGCTGACTCCCCTGACTCTGCACCACACCTCTGTGTGTGCATGCCCACTGCCATGCACACCCCTGCATGTGTGCTGTACCAGTGTGTATGGCTAATGCATGGGTTTAGCACCACCTGCCTGTGTGCCCCATAGTGCTCCTGTGCAATGGTGTCACGGTGCTGTCGGGCCTGCCTCATCAGCCGTGGATCCCTCCACCCTGGGGGGATGTCCACCTCCCTCTGGCACATTACCTCCATCGTCCCCACTACTGTCACCCTCATCAGCCTCGACAGCTATCCCATGGTCAATGGCCATGTTGTGCAGCATGCAGCAGGCCAGGAATAGGCCATAGGCTTTAGAGGGGCTGTACTGTGGGGCACCACTGGACCTGTCTAGGCAATGGAAACATGCCTTCAGCATTCCAAATACACATTCAATGATGTTCCACATACTGGCATGTGCCTCATTGTAGCTTTCTTTGGCTGGGGACGAAGGGCACCAGTAGGGGGTGAGTAGCCAGGGCCTCAGTGGGTAGGCGCTGTCACCTGAGTGGATAGTGACATAATTAGCTCTTTGCCTTCCCTTGCTGTGCCCTTGCTTGCCCTGGTGCCCTAGCCTGCTTGCCCACCCTGCCCTCCCCATTCCCTAGCCTGCTCTGCCCATCACACCTTGCCCATCCCATACTCACGCACTCGATGGCCTGTGGGGATATCCCCATGTTCGAATCTGTGGCAAAGCATGGAGCTGTGCCAGATGAATACATCATGTGCACTCCCAGGGTGTGTGCCACAGACATTGGTGATGAGCCCCGTGGCATCACATAATACCTGGCAGTTGATACTTGGGCTCCCTTTCCTATTGATATATGCAAGCCCCTCAGGGCCAGGTGGCATGCAGATACCCACATGGGTGCAGTCAACGGCCCCAAGCATGCCAGGCATATGTGCTACCCTGTGGAAGTCCTGCATGACTGCTGTACACTTTGCCTGTGTGCTGGGCAAATGGATGTATACCAAAGCACATAGCAACAGAACGTTGAGGAAATGTGTGAGGAGGGGTGATGTGGCCAACTGGGTTATGTCTGTGGTGTCCTCTGTTGGTCTCTGGAAGGTGCCCGTGGTGAGCAGGCACATAACTGCTGTGACTTTCATCTCCACAGACATTGCATGGCTCTGTCTTGTGGGTGCCTGCATCTCCTCACTGCACAGCTTGCAGAGCTGCCTCAGAATGACCCTAATCAGGTGGTATTGGCTCACTATCTCTGTGTTGGAGAAGTTCTCAAAGGTGGTGTGGACACGGTACAACTTGTGTCGGTAATACCGATAACGGGTCCTTCCTCAGCCACGTCGCTGTTCCGCCTGCCCCCTCACCTGCTTGTGTAACTTGAGAGGACTTCTTGAGAACTCCAAGGACTAAGTATCTCTGCTTCTCCTTTGTTTGTATTCCGGCTGGTACTGTAATTTTAATTTTTATATTGGGAGGCAGTGAGAGGGCCTCGTTCTCAAAATCAATAACTTGTGAAAAAGATGTAAGTGTGGCTGTGAGAGGGCCGCATTTTGGACTCATTTTGGAAAGTGGGTATGGTGAGAGCTACTCCTCTTCATTTCAAAACACTTTAAACTGATTTTAAAACTTTATGAACCAACATTTGAAAGGGGATATTTAATGTTCAATGCAATGTATTGGATAACAATTTAAGGATCTACAGCACTGTTGCCATTGGGTAGATTATATTTCTGATTTTACATAGATACATAGACAGTGTCAGCAGATAAGTGCCTACGGCCCACCCAGTCTGCCCATTTGAGCTTGTAAGTTCACTTTATGTTTTCCTAGAAGTCTGTTGCCCCTTAACCCTGGCCTCCAGAATTCCTTTATATCTATTCCATGCATTCTTAAATCCTGTGATTGTTTCAGCCTCCACCACTTCCTCTGGCAGGGTGTTCCACTTGTCTACCACCCGTTCTGTGAAGAAATTCTTCCTCATGTTTCCTGATGTGTGTTTGTTTCTTTTGGGGTAGAATAAGTGTTAATTAGTGGGATCTGAAGTTTTTAAATTTGGTGGGTTTGGGGGTTGTTGTATTGTGGGTGGTGTGGGTTTATATTGTTTGTATTCATTTAGTTTAAGGGGTAGTGTTTATTTGCTATCTGTGGAAAATGTGTCTGGGACTGGGAATTGTAAGGCTGAGTTATTCGGGGGGGGGCTACCTCCGCAACCTCCATCCACAAGAAACAACAGGGGTGCTTTTGCCCATGGAGCTTAGGCACTGGATCTTGGGCCTCCCAGTGGTAGCTAGGTTGAAGCCATACCATAGAGGAATAGTCTTAATATGTAAGGTGGTTGCTCTAAACCTAACATTGGTTCATGACACAGATTCCCCACACAAACTGAATGGGTGAGCTGAATTACAAAAATAAAAGGGATGGAACAGATAACAGCCAGATTGTGTCTTCAACAAGATAAGAATACTGAGTGGTGAAGGGGTTGGGATAGGTGGTACACTGTCCAGACGAGCCTATAGAATCACACAGATCCCCAAAGATAAGATCTCTTCTGCATGAGATATGACAATGGCTCACTGCTCTCCTACTTTTATTTCATAGGGCCAGAAAAACAGGCAATGGAGTGCCCCCCCGCCTCTCCTGACGCCATGAAGACTCAGAGATGTGGACCAGGACTCCTCACCTCTCACCTTTCTGCATAACTTCTTTATTGGTCTGGTATGGTTTTTCTCCATTTCCAGGTTGCCCTGTCATTCCAAGTAACCTCTTTCCTTTTCTTCTTTCTTCCTCCACCCTTTGACAACTTCACAATGAATAATAGTGTAAGCAGACACACAGACAAACGTGATGCAATTAAATCTTTTATTATTGACGAGTCCCATGGAAAGAAGCTTGGTCAGATAAGACACACACAAGAAACATTATGGTTATTTAGTTTATTGGTTAGTTTATTCCAGAACAATCATCAAACATCTGGATACGAAATAAATAAGGAATATAAGTTCATTATACCAATTGACACAGTTGTTAATAAATTATTTAATTGCTTGTCTGACAGGTTGCATACAATCCTTTTTTTTTAAACTGAATCAGTGGTAACCTGATAAGATGTGCTCAACAAGGTTTTACAGGAATATGACAGAGGATGTATAACACAGTATATAAGCCAAATGTTGTGGTCACTTATTGTATACAACTGTTTATTCATTTTACTCTGAATAAATCTGAGTTTTAATAAAAAATAAATAAATAAAAAGATTTTGCAGTAGCACACTATCCCTTAGTATCACTAACATTTCACACACACAGCCAGGTGCTTTTTCAGCTTGAATCTTATTACTTTATACCATGGACTGCAGTGTTTTTGGCAAACTGAGATTGTAAGCCTGGCTTCCTCCTTGTCTGTAAGTATTCGTTTTTTGGCATGGCTGTGGTTGTGTGTCCTTTGAACTGCCCCACTCACTTGTGCTTTGTAGTAAGAGTGCAGTGCAGTACTTATTTTTTAAATTTTTTTCCCATGTTTTCTGTATGTGTCTGGCTGGTGTCACATACCAGCAGTGCAGATTTCCATTGAAAGCTGCAGCACAACATTTAGGCCCCCATATTCAGAGTTGGCCGATAGCATACATAAGCCAGTAGCGGTGCACCACATATATTTCATGGCTGGTTCTGAGCTATATTCAGAGTCATGCTCTGATGGATGTCTGAGTATGGGGTCATGCTGGTGCATTGCAAAGTGACTGAGTCATGCTGACATAGCCCAAGTCAGTATATGGCCCACAGAAGATAGCACGTCCAAGTCAGGATAGTGCCAGTGCTTCTGTGGGACATACTCAGCCCTAACCTGCAAATGGGCCCATTGGGTATGCACAGTGCTAAGGGAAATGGCTAAGGTGAAGGGGTGTGGCCTAGGCAAAGGCCTCAGATTTGTCTTGGGCATAGGGCCCCAGGTTACCTTAATCCGGCACTAGTGAGACTAAAATGTCATTCCAAGGTTCAGATGAGCATTGTTTTCTCTGAGAGGCACTCTACTTTCAGGTGCGAGTGGCATTGAACAGGTGTATACCATTAGTGGCAGATCACAGAGACAGCCTAACCCTGTGATAGGAGTAAGTGGGACTGGAACTACTGCCTGCATTTTTGTTTTAGATCAGTCTTGAAATGGGGACTGCTGTGAGTGCCTGTTATGCAGGGCCTGAGCTAGCCCCCCCCTGTGGTGGCCCCCTTTTTAAGTTTTTAAAACACCAAGATGGAATGGCTATAGACCTAGAGACTAGAGGGACATAAAGTTGTGACCAGAGCGAGGGAGATGTACAGTACTGAGATAGCTGAGGTAAATGAAAAGATACTGAGTGCTGTTAATATATCTCCAATGTGTATTAAACATTTCCTCGTAACTTGGTAATTTTTATGTTGGCACGCTTACGCTGCCAACATCTTGCAGTAGTGCAGATTTGGAGACGGGGTCATTGTTGGCAAATGAAGGGCATGCATCAGTAGGTGCATCCTTCATTCCCCAATCAGCCTGCATGCCGGCACCACACCATGCATACATAATGTGGTGAGCACATCTAAGGAAAGGTCCGCTGCAATCCGAGCAAAGCTCGTCAGATGCAGCGGACCTCCCGATGTGCTCGGCCACATTGTAAACATGGCGGCCCCCCAACTGCTGACTTCGGGGGTGCCCAATCCCCCTCCCAGCTTACTGCGACCCTAATGTATGTGCTGACTAGGGCACCCCGCTGGCATACAGCACCCCCATTTGTTATATGCCAAGGGGGTGCTCAATCCCCTCAGCTCTTGCCCCCTGCTTTCCTTGTGGTGCCGACGGGGTGCCCAATCCCCCTGTCAGCTGCAGCTCCCCCAAACAGTTAGGGAGGCATGCTGGAGCCCACCCCAGAGTGCCAAATCCCTGAGGAAAACCCTCCCACAATGTTTTTTTAATCCTGTAACACAAAACGTCCCTCATAGTCTCCCTCCCACAACCGCACTCCACCCTCTGCACACCCTGCTCCCCCTCACCCCATACTTTCTCATGGAGTCTCGCTTAATGATCTTCGGTGGACCAGGAACATGTCTGCACTCTTCAAAGCCGACCATGAACTGAGGAAATGCCGGTAAGCTGTATAATGGAATAAATAGGGTTTTTTCAACTTTAATGCATATCTCAAACATGTTTTGGAATTTTGGCACCAAATTTTCAACATGGGGTTTTTGGGACCCCTCCTCATGAATTCTTGCACTGTCATGGTGTTATTTGGTCCTGAAGGGTGATTTTGTGGTCACTGTGCAGAATCACCTTTCAGGAGTGAGGAACGAAATGATAGTGCCAGTGTTCATGAGGGGGGCTCTCAAAAAGCCTATGTTGCAAATTTGGTGGGGAAAATCCCAAAAATTACTGTTTTACGAGCCTGCATTGCACAGTTGCTATGCACATTCATAACTGAGCGAATTTGTAATATTTTCATGTCACATGTTCAGCACTGGCATTTTTCCACACCTTCTTGTGAACCGTACAGCTGTCATTTTTCACATCCTGCCTGAAATGTGTTTTCTCACTTCTGGCGCAGAATAGCACGGTCGATGTGGGAAATCAGTGTTCTGGACAAATTATGAAAATGACAGTTACACCGTTTATGAGCAGAAGTCCTAAAATGCCCATGCAGAAACTTTGGTGATGATACTCCATAACATGACTGTGTTACGAGCGTGCGTTGCTCAGTTTGCATGCATGCTCGTAAGTTCGAGAATTTATAATATTTTCACTCCAGATTTTCAACATTGTCATTGTTTTGCACCTCCTTATGAACAGTATAGCAGTCATTTTTCACATCCTGACCAAACTGTGTTTTCTCAGTTCCGGAGCAGAATAGCGTGGTCGCTGTGGAAAGTCCGTGTTTGAGACACATTATGAAAATGACAGTGACACTGTTCATTAGTAAAGGTCCTAAAATGCCTATGTTGAAAATTTGGGTCCAAAAGTCCATAAAATTAGTGTTTTACGAGTGTGCGTTGCGCAGTTTGCACGCACGCTCGTGACTTTGTGCATTTGTAATATTTTCACTCCAGATGTTCAAAATTGGCATTTTTCCACACCTCCTTATGAACAGTACAGCTGTCATTTTACATATCCTGGCTGAAATGTGTTTTCGCATGTCCAGCGCAGAATTGCATGGTTGCTGTGTAAAATCGGTTTTCGGGACAGTTTGAGGAAATGACGGATGACACTGTTCATGAGCAGAGGTCCTAAAATGCCTATGTTGAAAATTTGGTGCCGAAAGTCCATAAAATTACTGTGCTGCAAGCGTGTGTTGCGCAGTTTCCACGCAACCTTGTAACTTCGTAAATTTGCAATATTTTCATGCCAGATTTTCACCACTGGCATTTGTGCACACTTCCTTATCAACAGTACAGCTGCCATTTTTCACAGCCTGCTCAAAATGCATTTCCGTAACTGTGGTGCACAATGGCTTACTCGCTGTGGGAAATCACCTTTTGGGACACATTAACAGAATCACAGCACCACTGTTCATGAGGGGAGGTCCCAAAACACTTATGTTGAAAATGTGCCTAAAAAACTTCTTCACTGTTGTGCAGTTTGTATGCATGTTCACTGCTTCACCAATATTTCATATTGCCTCTCCAGATTTTCAACATTGCCATTTTTTACACTTCCTCATGAACAATACAGTTGTCATTCTCCACATCGTGCCCAAAACTGTGTTTTCCTCCCACTGTCTCTTAATGGTAAAGCCGCTGTGCAAAACCACGTTTCAGCTAACAAAGTGATTGTGCCGCTTTTCATGAGGTGGCCTGACAAGCAGCTCATGTTGAAAATGTGGAATGAAACTACCACTGCACACCTACAGTGTTAGGGTTTCCAACTGTAGCACCCCACCTGGTATGGACTGACAGGCATCAGGGCTGTGACTTGGGATCATTGGATGTAATGCTCACACCATTCCACCCCCAGGCCCACCCTGCAGCCACTGACAGGCATCATGGTGTGTCTTGCACTGTTTGGCCACAAACTTCACCCCACGCTCCTATACTGCACCCACGTCAGCGTATTTCCTTATGGAATGGGCTACGAATAATGCCCAAAGACCCCAAAGCACACCATGACACTTGTCAGTGTCTAAAGGGTAGGGTGCAGTACAATGGAATGAGCATTATAGCTAATGACCCAAAGGCACACCCCAATGCCTGTCGCTCTCTACAGGGTGGGGGTGGAGTTGGTGTCACTTCAATACTTCACTGCCATACCTTTTATGAGACTCTAGCTCTGCCACTGACAATGCCAGTGCGACAACATTTGGCATTGATAAATGCTTGTTTAAAGCAGCAGTACAATGAAATTTGGCAAAAATTTGACCATACCTTTTTTCACTATAAAAGATTCCTGGCATCTTCCAGTTTTATTTGGTGGTACAATTTTCTAACTCCACCAAGATTTCAATATTTTATAAATGCTCCTATTAAGTTTTTCTTTTCTCAAGAAAAAAAGATGACCACCATAGTTTGCATAGAAATAACATTGCAGACCTGGCAAGGGTTAGGATCAAAAAAGTAAAGAAAGACTCATGTGTGCGGCATTGGAGGTACCTAGTCAAGTACATGTAGCCCCTCTCTGGTCCTGTCCTAAAGATGGCCACTACCCCTGCCTTGCTGGCCGTTACAAGGTTAAGGGGCCTGGGTTCCTTAGATGATATTACATGGGGGTCCTTTCCCAAGAATAAAATAAAATGGCATTTCCTTCACCCAGAGTACTATTAGAGGGTCTGATCTCTTCCAGTACAACCCCCTTGGATGCCATACCAACCCACCTTCCCAAACAGTTACCCCAGATATGGACTTACCATAACCAAATTCCCCACATTCAAACAGTTGACATCATTAACTTCAGGTAATAATATGCTCACCAAAATCAGCCTCTTGAGTCAGCTGTTTCTGAAACAGTAACATCATAATTAATTTATTTACATGGGAAGGGTTAGGACTGGGTAATGGAATAGAGGTTAAGCAAAACACTTGAATTGGCATTTAAAGATTGCATTTTAGCCAATAATCATTTCCCTCTTTATATTCAAACCCACACATTTTAATCAATGCAGCCACCATCTTTCCACCTAGCAATCTGATTGCTGAAGATATACCCAATACCCAGACCTACTGGTACCAGTTTAGAATGATGTCCCAGATTCTGTCCCTGGGTGCCCAGATCTTAAGTTGCAGGCCTGAGGTACAGCTGGTCGGCCGGCATTGGCGCACTTACTTGAATTAGATTAACTTTTTACAGTTGCTCTCATTCTGTTTCACTTTTCCTGTGCCCTTGGGCACCAAATTAAAGTAACTATGTACATCCCCAGAATCTGCAGGGCAGTTCTTGTGTTTTACTCAAGGTTCTGCAGAATCAGTCTTTGGTGGCACAGACGACTGAAGTCCTGGGGACCGGTGAAAACTGCAGATGCAGAACTGGGCTCGATGATTGAACTTGACTTGAAGGGGAACAAAATGCTGTATCTTGAGTCCCTCAGCATGATTGAGAGTCTTGTAGCTTGTCCCCTTTGGCCTATCGGTGACCATTGCAAAGCACTGTCCAGAGCCTGCCAGCCAAAGGGGACCCAGACCTGGGAATGGCCCAACAGCCCTGTTCCCTCACAGGTCAGAGTGCCCTAGCACTCAGGAATAAAACCCGTGATCCCTTGCAGCCAGCAGACCCCTATTGATGGAGATTAGTGAGTTCCCCAGGCCCACCTGGCTCTGGAATTTGGATGGAACTTGTAGGTCATCTTTCTGTTGCAGAATAACCAGCTGTGGTGTATAGCCAAAGCAGTCTCTCTTTCTTTCCTGTCTCCCAGACTCCAGGGGGTGGTGCACAGTCTAAAACTACAGGTTCATCACAACAGTCTCTTTTCTAAGCCGTATTACAGGAGCTGGCAGCAGGTACCCATCCAGATAGCACCTGCTCATCCTTTTGCTTTCACAGTCTCTCAACTTTAACACAGCAATCACTCTCACTCTGGCTCACACACAATTTCAGAACTCTGTCTCAGCAACACATCAAGAAAGTTTCTTTCCTCACCGTGTAGGTGCACAACAATCTCAGGAGAGTCTCTCTCTTCCATGGTTTGGAATAAGGATTGCCATCCAATTTCCAGTAGCCATTCTTTTATGCTACAACCAGTCCTCAGACCTGTTTCTTCCCCTCATCTCTCTAGACTCTTTGCCTATGCTGGGGTTAGACAGTTCCTTGTTCCTTTTCTATACTCCCACACAACTTTCACTCACTTCTCAGCTCACTCATGTCTCACCACACAGGTGCAGATGAATACCAGGAGGCTCTTTCCTCCTCAGGGTCAGTCCATTTTTCTTAATCCTTTTACCCTTTCCCAATATCCATTCTGAATACCTTCACCACTGTGACACAACTTCCTATCACAGCATCAGAATCATGCAGCTCTCCTACTCTGCAGAACTACCTGCACATTCTCCTCCAACCCTTCACAGATGGGGAAGACAAACACCCAGCCCTGGGAGTCAGATTGCTGGCAGCCCCCAGGCAGACCCTTTCCCAGCCTTACAACCCCATTCACTCTCTGGGTCTGGAGCCCCCCTCCCTGTGGGGTTCTCTCACTGAACTGACCCAGAGTCCAAAGTTCTCTTCTTTTGGGAGCTTTTTGGCAGTTCCCTATTAGTTGGAGCCACTGTCCTTAACTAAAAGTAATACTTATGAGGCTCCCTCAATGCCTCATTGGTTACTAATAAGGGTGACCAAACTTTCCCTGGTATTTTCCCCAAGGAGTCCTTTCACAAGCCCCATAATCCTCGTGGCAAATTCTGGTGGTTGGTTGGTTGGCTGGAATCACCTGGCTGCAAGACATCACTGGTGGTGTAAACAGTCCCACTGAAGTATTGCAAGCTCCTAAATTTAAGGTATTTCTGCAGCCAAAACATTTACTTGTTCTTTATAATAGCCCCACAGAATCATAGCAGTCCCTGTGCACTGTAAAGCAACTGTACTATGTAGCACTTTTTTAACCCTAACCCTGTCACTGCTGCCATTTTAGAAGACCCTCAGGCAGCCTGAACACATCCCCTTTGCAGTTTTCATCAGGTTCCACCTTTACATCTTGTGCAGCCACAGTGAACATTTTCCTTTATATAACTCCCAAAACCTGAAAATCAACTCCTTGCTCTTGCACAACATCCTAGTATTTATTTATTTTGTTCCCTTTTTTTCCTGTCGATAGCACAGATATCCCTTCTCTAGCACAAGACAGGCTCTGGCTCATTAATATTCATGAGCTGCCTCATTATTATTTATGAGGCAGCTCACAATCTTCGAGCGTGATTGGCAGTCACCAAAACAGTGTTTGCAGCTTTCCAATTGCTGCTCCAATATTCTGAAGGTCTCCAGTCTCCATCTTGCTTGCCAGAAGGACTGGGACTACTGGAGAGGCAACACAAATGGCTGCAGAACAGCCAAACAAAAATGCTTATCTGTTGATCTCTGACCATGCCCTGGATTGTAAATCAGGGTGGTGACTCCGCGAATCAGTCTCCTCAGCCCCGCTATCAAACAAAAATTATGTGGGTGCTGGGGGGACCCAGGGAACTAACAGAGGGACCAGCCAGGAACCAGGGAAACTACAGGGAAATGGGAGGGACACAGGAGCAACCACTGAGGGCTATATACAATTTGACAGGTGTTCTAGTATTTTTTTAACTGTGGCTGAAACTAGCTTTTTTTTGAAAGAACATTTTTCATTATACGTCTGCTTTAATATTTTTTCTCTAAATTTTCAACATGATCTTTTTTGGAACCCACCTCCAGTGCTTAATTTGTGCTGGTGTTAGCCGGGACTGAGCACCAGCACCTCTTTTCATTCCGAGGCTGAGCCCCGGCACCTTCTGACACACTGACACACTGTGATTAAAAAGCCAACTTGAAACAAACTGTTTTCAATTCATTTTTGCACTCACTGTTTTCCCCAGCAAAGTTTACGCTGCCACCCAGTGGCAGCAGTGCAGATCATCGCAGTTGCAGCCGGCCACACACCTCCATGTGCGTGCCTCTCACTGCTTGCTCCTGGGGGGGAGTTCAGGTTGCCTGTTGCCGTAGGCATTGTGCAAGACCAGCCACCTTTTATTTTAGTGTGCTGTGCTCGTGCTGACAATGATGTGCTTCATTCATGTGCAGGCATCACCTGATCAACTGTTCTCTGGTGAGGTGGTGTGTTAACATTGCATACTACTAACAGTAACTTAATGGGAAGCGTCAGTACTAGTTGCTGAGTCAACTGTTGCAGGCTGCATGCAGTTTTGTCTCTCTGCCGAGTTTGCTCACCTTGTCGATGTGTTGAAAAAAACTAAAATACTGAACTAACTTTTCTGAATAACAAATTACTTGAATAAAAACTTTCTCAAGCTGTACTGAGATAAAGGAGGGAGTAGCCAGTGTGGGCAAGCCAGGGAGCAAGTGTACTGACTGAGGTTCGGGGAAAGAAACAGTCACACAGAAGGAACTCCTAGACCATGGCTGCAGTGGAGGGAAAGTAGATTTAGCTGGTGGTAATAGGGACTGGAGACGGTCAGTGGAGGACTCAAGAGTAGGGATAGGAGGAGATTGAAGGAAGCCAGCAACATCTTATTAAGGACAGGGCAGGGGTGCTGCAACCAAGTTGTGAACCAAGCAAATAGGCAGATTTGAACTTCAGAAGGCATTATTAAGGCAAGGAGGAAGTAGTGAAGGAGAGGAGAAGTACAGGGCAGAACAGAAGCCTGTGCTTCATGCCAGAACTTGATGAAAGACTTTCTATAGTAATGTTACCTAATATAAATAAACACAAATAAGCAGTACTATAAACCAAAAGAAAAAAAAAATTAAACCTTGGCTTGGCTGGCTAGCTCATCAAACAAAACAGAATAAAGTAAAGAAGGCTAGCAGACAGATTGCATTGAGGCTGATAGGTTTTAGCCAGCTACAGCACATTACTGCATTTGAGTTACTGTCCCTGAAGGGGCTGTGTAAAATGAAATGGTAAGACAGGCAGATCTGAGTAGGTGTTTCAAGCTTTGATTTGATTCCCACAAGTTCCACTTACATACAGCACATTACTGTGTGTAACAGTAACCATCTCTGAAGGGGCTGGGATTTGAATAAAAAGAAGGCTAACACAGGCAGAGGAGCAGGTGTGTGGACTGCGAGCTTTGGTTTGATTCTCAGAAGTTTCACTTACATACAGCATGTTACTGTGTTAGCCCAATTGACTCTGAAGGAGCCTGTAAAAAAAAAGGCTAACTAAGACAAGCAGAGGGGTAGGTTACTGTTTGGTTAATTTTTGTGAGTGTTGACACATCATAAATCCAAAATAAATGTATCAAGGTCAAAAGAAAACATGGTCGTATTTTTCTAAGCCAGGAGGTAGTACGGATGAGACTGAGCCAGTCACTAAGCAGAAGAAAAAGGAGAGTGATGAAAACCATGGAAAAGAATCAGAAGATGTACCTGGTGCCACTGTTACATGTCTCAGCGACCTCAGTGGTACAAAAAAGAAAAGCAAGATCATGATTATGAAGGGATTAAAGGGAAACATTTTGCGGAAAGCATTTGTGCTACTAGTGACTCAGAATCACAGAGCTCTGGTAGTGTAGAGGAATTCCCTGAACATGTCGTGTCTCATAATAAAGATTTACTTCCTGCAGGATGGAAGTGTGAACAGAAATTTTTGCTTTCAGAGCAAACACCGGTGGTTAGTCATCAACGGATCAAATCTCAGTTGCAGTGTGTGTAAGCAAGTCAGTAACCTGGGTCCTGAAAAATCTGCCGGAATGAAATTGGCAAAAGAATGGATTGAAACAATTGTTACTTCATATGGTACCTATAAAGCAAAGCAACAGAAATCACTATGGAAAAGATAGGAGAACATGCACAAACTAAGTCACATGTCGCGTCTTCTCGCATTCTTGAGCAGTCCAAAAAAGACACAATACTGTAATTAGCTGCAAATGCACAGTCTGCTCAAATTGCTACTATGGCCAAAATCTTCAGAACTGCTTATAAAGAAGTGAAGTGTAACCGGGCCATCATATGGTTTTGAAGTAGAAATAGACTGTCAGCAGTTGAATTGACTGGACATGGGGCGGATTTTGCATTCCAATGTGGCATGTTCTAACATTCAACATCACATTTCCTCTAAGTTGAAGAAAAGGTCGCTTGCCCAAATCACATCGAGTGCTCCTAAAGTGAGTCTTTTACTCAATGAAGCTACTGCTTTAAACAAGAAGAGTGCTTTAATTGTGTACATGTGATTGATGTTACCTGGCATGGAGTCTTCTGCAAATTTATTTGTGGACCTTGTGGAACTACAGGACCTTACAGCTGAGGGAACAGTGAACAGTTTATTGTCTGCATTCAAAAAAGATTAACATAACTGAAAACTTCCTCATCAAGTGCCTGGTAGCAGTTGCTTACGATGGAGCTTCAGTGATGTTTGGATGCAATACGGGTGTTATGAAGCAGTTGCAAGACATGTTTCCAAATATCATAGCATGGCACTGCTCTACTCATCGCTTAGAGCTTGTGGTCGGTGATGTCATGAAAGATGTTGGAGCTACGAATCACTTTAAAACTTTGCCAGACACGCTATATTCTCTTTATGGCACATCTGGGAAAAATAGTTTAGAGTTGAAGGAGTGCACTGAAGCTCTTGCTATTCAGCTTTGCAAGATAGGTAGAGTGTTAGACACCTATTGGGTCGCATCAAGCTTTAGGACAGTAAAGGCTGTTAGGAATACTTACCCTGTTCTCTATAAGCACCTCACATCTGTGGCTGATGACATTTCTCGTGACAACGCAACATGCAAAATTTACTGTGCTCTAAGAAATGGTTGTCATCTGTTCAGTTTGTTAGCAACCTTGGAATTATGTATGATGCCCTACAGGAGTTGCCAGAGTTATCTCTTGAATTGCAACATCGCGATTGTACAATCTTTGATGCACACCGAGCTATCTGCCGCCAAATAGCAGTGTTCGACACAATGGTAGACTATCAGCAGTTGAATTGACTGGATGTGGGGTGGATTTTGCATTCCAACGTGGCATGTTCTAACATTCAACATCACATTTCCTCTGAGATAAAGAAAAGGTTGTTTGCCTAAATCACATCGATTTGCTCCTAAAGTGAGTCTTTTACTTGATGAAGCTACTGCTTTAAACAAGAAGAGTGCTTTAATTGTGTACATGTGATCGATCTTACCTGGCATGGATTCTCCTGCTAATTTATTTGTGGACCTTGTGGAGCTACAGGACCTGACAGCTGAGGGAACAGTGAACAGTTTATTGTCTGCATTCAAAAAGACTAACATAACTGAAAACTTCCTCATCAAGTGCTTGGTAGCAGTTGCTTACGATGGAGCTTCACTGCTCTACTCATCGCTTAGAGCTTGTGGTCGGTGATGTCATGAAAGATGTTGGAGCTACGAATCACTTTAAAACTTTGCCAGACACGCTATATTCTCTTTATAGCACATCTGAGAAAAATAGTTTAGAGTTGAAGGAGTGCACTGAATCTCTTGCTATTCATCTTTGCAAGATAGGTAGAGTGTTAGACACCCGTTGGGCTGCATCGAGCTTTAGGACAGTAGAGGCTGTTAGGAATACTTACTCTGTTCTCTATAAACACCTCACATCTGCGGCTGATGACATTTCTCGTGGCAGCGCAACACGCAAAACTTACTGTGCTCTAAGCAAATGGTTGTCATCTGTTCAGTTTGTTAGCAACCTTGGAATTATGTATGATGCCCTACAGGAGTTGTCAGAGTTATCTCTTGAATTGGAACATCATGATTGTACAGTCGTTGATGCACACCGAGCTATCTACCGCCAAATAGCGTTGTTCGAAGCAATGGTAGAAAAATGAGGGGAATTTTTGGCACAGTGTGAGAAAGCCATAGAAGAAAGGATGTTTCAGGGTGTTCTCTTACATGAAGGAAATGTTTGCAACAAGAAGATTCACCTGGGACAATTTTTCCACAGCTTAGCGGACAATTTATGAAAATGTATGCTGTCCACAGGAGGCACCGCTGGTGATGAGTGACTATGAGATTCTGATCACTGAAATGAAAGTATTATATAAGCAGTACTGGCTTGATGAGCTACCTACACTGTACAGAGAAAGTAAGATTGAGTCTTTATGCGAAAGATTTGATATTGGTAACAATGGTGAAACCATTCGGGCATACAGGGTGTACAAGGAGTTGGGTGGTAAAGAAATTCAGGAGCAGTATCAAAACCTGTTGACAGCTGTGAACACTATTGCTATCTCCAGTGCGGAGTGTGAGTGAGGCTTTTCCCAAATGAATCTCATATGCACATCAACATGAGCATCGATGCTTATTGAAACTATTTCCTCATTACTATTCCTCAATCTAGTCAGCCCACCATTGAAGAAATTCAGTCCCATCCCTTATGCTTGGTCATGGCTTGCCAAAGGGCACAGAGCAGCCAATGACACACAAAGTACGGAAAGAAAACACGAGGATAACCAGAGAAATATGGAAATTCTCTGGTCTTTTCTTGATAAGTAGAGAACAAACCAAATCAAATTCAGAATTCCTTTCCCCAAGCTATAAAACTGGTATAACAATCTGGATGATTACTTAATGTTATTTGTAGTTTAATACAGAAACTGTATTTTGGCTACCTGCTTGCAGATGCTAAAACAGTGTTTCATATACTCTTCTCTTTGTGCTACACTTCCATCATATTCTTACATTAACCACACACACTCCAAATTACTGTAGCATTTTGTGCAAGCATCCATCATAATGTAATGGTGGACTGCCCCCAGCATCCATTACATTATGATGGATGCTTACACAAAATGTTATGGTAACTTTTGTTAAGGAACGGTAGTGTCTCTTACCTGGCCAATCCAAGTTGGGAATTAGCTTTTCATCAAAACTGTTCCTGAGGAATGCCTGAAAAGGCAATAAATTTAAAAAGGACACAAAGGATCAAGGGTTGGATTTAAACCACATGTAAATAATCAAATTAAAAAAAAATGTTTATACTTATCTGATAGGGCAACTGTAAGACATGTCAAGACCTGCAAAAAAAAGAGAGGTATCTAAATAACATCTTCTAGAAAATATATATATGTATTTAAAAAAGGCAGATGTTTAGTAACCTGTTCTGACAGCCCCCAGAAACTCTTGGGTTTTAGATGTTCTGTTTTGAGTATTGTGGCTTTTATTGAAGATAAAACACACTTCTGTTACAGGTTCCCTAGTACCTCCCCCGACTCCTAGGGAAAAACATGTTTTCACCTGGACAGAGTCGGGATATTGGAGACTCCCACTCATCTCATTAAGCAACAACATGTACCACATAGCACCCAGCAAGGTACAACTTTGCCTGATATTGTATGGTGCACGGCCTGGGGTTCTTCGATAAGTCTTAGGCCCTGTCATATGATGAAATGTTGTTCTTACTTGAGCAGCTAACCTCCCGTTGTAACAAATTAATTGCAGAAGCATAGTTATAATGTTATAGGTAGGCCAGAAGCTCTTGGGTTTTGGATGCTCTGTGGTGAGATTTGGGGCTTTTATTGAAGATAGAGCACACTTCTGTTACAGATTCCCTATTACGGAACCTGTAACAGAAGTGTGCTTTATCTTCAATAAGGGAACATGTAACAGAAGTGTGTTTATCTTCAATAATAGCCCCAAAACTCACCATGGAGCATCTAAAACCCAAGAGCTTTTGGGGGACTATCGGTCCCCACTCCCCTGGCCTTTGGGTCATCACAGCACTGTGCCATTGCTTCTACATGCCCATGATCCTTTACATATAAAAACCTTTTCATGCTTCAGTTTTAATTAGTTCTTCTACTACTTGTACCATGCTAGATGTTATGTGGTACATTTTGTTGCTTAGTAAGGTCAGCCAGAGTCTCCAATAGCATAACTCAGAGTTATGGTATTGGAAACTCTGGGTAACTCCCCCCCAAAAAAATTCTCCCCCCAGATTCAGGGGTAGGGAACTTGACACAGAATAGAAATGTGTTTTATCTGCAATGTAACCCTGGCCAAAACTCATCACAGAGTATCTAAAATCAAAGAGCTTCTGGAAGCATATCGGCCCCCAGACCCCTGGCCTTTGAGTCAATTCACAGCATCTTGCCCTTTATACAAGCCCATGATCCTTTACTGATGGTCAGCCAGACTCTCCAATACCCTGACTCTCCCCCCAAAAGAAAAATTCTTCCCATGGATTCAGGGGTAGGGAACCAGACACAGAAATGTGTTTTATCTGCAATATAACCCCCAAAACTCACCACAGAGCATCTAAAACCAAAGAGCTTCTGGGGGCCTACTGGCCCCAAGAACTCTTGGGTTTGGTCCAATTCACAGCATCTTGCCATTGCATTATACTTATACATGCCCATGATCCTTTACCGGTGCCCGGTCAGGCAATCAGCCAGACTCTCCAACCCTGACTCCACCTCCCAAAAAAAATTCATCCCCTGGATTCAGGGTTAGGGAACCGGACACAGAAATGTGTTTTATCTGCAATATAACCCCCAAAACTCACCACAGAGCATCTAAAACCAAAGAGCTTCTCCTTGGCCTTTGGGCCAATTCACAACATCTTGCCATTGCATTATACTTATACATGCCCATGATCCTCTACCAGTGCCCGATCAGGCGATCAGCCAGACTCTTCAACCCTGACTCCACCCCCAAAAAACAAAATTCATCCCCTGGATCCAGGGGTAGGGAACCTGACACAAAAAAATTTGTTTTATCTGCAATATAATCCCCAAAACTCACCACAGAGCATCTAAAAACCCACAGCTTCTGGGGTCTTGGTGGCCCCCAGACCCCCTGCTTTTGGTGTTTGGACTCAGAGCCCTGGCAGCTCTTTCTTTACAAATTAAGCACTGCCCACCTCATGAACAAGGTAGGTGATTCTTTCAAACCTGTCCCAAACAGGTGACTTCATAGTCACTCTGAAAAATCACCTTTTGGGCTGGATTTGAAAAATTTTACCTAACAGGTTTAAGAAGGGGGGTCATAAGAAGACTATATTGAAAATTTAGGGTCAGAATAATTAAAAAAAAAGTTCCAAAGGTACATTTAAAATTTCCCAAAGCCTGCTCAAATGTGACCCCAAATTTTTAATATAGACATTTTTTTTAACCACCCCATGTAAGTGATAGGTGTTGTTTTTTTAGATAATGGCAAAAATATTTTTTTCCACTTGTGGTGAGATATGACATTCTGACTGGGATTTGAACATTTTCACTTACCAGGTTCATGAGGTGGGGTCATAAGACTGTTGAACATTTGGGTTAAAAATGTCACAAAACAAACAAAAAAATTTGAAGTAACATTTGCAGGGATGGTTGTTGACCCATTGGGACCTTGTCTTCCCATGCTAGTGACTTGAGTTCTGGTACAACCTCAGTGAGCCAGCTGAATAGGCCGAGCCTGGGAGAAGGCACTATGATGTGTGGCGCTGGCTCAAGCCTGAGGAAGTACAGAGCAGGTGCACCTATGAAACCTTGTGGTGGGCAGGGGAACCATCCTTCACAGGGGCTTTACAAGCATATCGAGGTGTGATGGGCCCATGCACTGCATTGGGACAGGGGTAGCAAGAAAAATGGGGAAGAGTGTACCTGGCAGGATGAAGGTCTGGTTGCTGCAGGGCCCACCCCATCTACAGGCTCTCTCCTGCATTAGCCACCCAGCATCATCCCCTTTGGTCTCAGGAACTTACTTGTATATTTGGTACTCCCCCACTCAACTTCCCCCAATGATGGGGATAGGAAGGGGAATGAACGTCCACTCCCTTGACTGTCAGCCACTTTGGCAGTCATTCATCCTATCAGTGTTGCAGGCATGAGAAAGGTGGTGGCTCCATCCTGCACTGGAGGGAGTCAATGAGTGGAGCAGCCTGCACCCCTCCCAGAGGAGAGAGGGCCCAGGGACACCAAATCCTGTCCATATCCCCCACGCTGACATCCATGAGTGGCCCAAGTCTGTTCCCAAACCCGGGTTGCTGACCAACCCACTTTAACCCCCCCAAAATACAATCCCTTTCAGCCCAACACAGCTGATTGGTATTTTTATTAATCATACTGTGATGGAGGTCAACCGTCCCTTGGCATGACGTTGTGTAAGGTGACCTTTTTCTAAGTTTGTTGCAACAGCACCCTTTCTATTTTCTATGTTCTATCCCTAAAACTTTCAATATAGTAGTTTGGCCACCTACTGTAATGTCTTTTCTTCTCTTTACATTCCTTTTTTCATGTTAACGTTACCCTGTCACACCCTGCCAAGGAAATGTGCCTGCACCCCTGCCTTTGTCTTGTTAAGAATGACGTTTACTGGTATTTGTCTCTAAGTAAAATAAATTCATCTTTGTAAAAGATGAGAAGCTTCCATTATGGTCCCCAACCCCCCCATTTTGGTGTATCAGCCTAGTTAAAGAAACAAAGGTAAAATACACCTCTGTGTGCTCTGGGAGCACTATACTGTGAAGTAAATATTTTGCATTGTTTTAATAAGAAAGGAATGTTTGTGAAAGGACAATTGATTTTTCCCCCTTGCTTTGCAATTCTCAACATGACTGCACTGCCCCCCCATGCCCTTGTATCCAAAGAGCAAATAATGTTGTTGAAAATCCTTTTGTCTCAGCTCTAGTCCCTGCTTTATAAAATATAATTGTAGAGGCTTTTATTTTGTTTGACCCATTTCAGGGAGCTGAAGAGCTATGTGGTGCAACGGAAAACAGGACGGGGTCATTTGTTCTGACTGCTTGTTCCACAAACCATGCTCCCAAAATGTTTGCTGTTTGGTAAAATAAGAAACAGAAAGAAAAAAAAACAGGTAATTTAATCTATCTCTTGGACCACATTCTCGAGATAGTATACAGTGCTCCTGACTGCCTGAAAATAAAAAGCAGAGCAATGCATAAACAAAATGTCTAAACAAACAACGAGCAGCTGCATTGCCTATGTATTAAAAGTACTTTTGTGGGTAAAATAAAACCCAGTGGGGAGAAAGTATTTTATAAAACTGCATTAAAAAGAGAAAGAATGTAGCTAACCAATATTACCTTGTACCGCAGGTTGCTGCTGTTGCTAAGGTCTCACCTAGTGCCCTCCAGTGTCTGTATTTTTATTTATTTTTCCTGGCCCAGAGATCCTTCCACCACAGGGCCCAGGCTTGGTTTAATGTGCTCCCAGTCACCATCACTGGCACACCCAATATCTCCCATTTCAAAGTCGCCCTCTGCAACCACCTCCTCAATGTTTGCACCTGTAACTGCAATTAGCCTGTGCTCTCAAGCCCACCATGACCCACGCATCTGTCAAAATCCACTTGGACTGCAACCTCTCACAACTATTCTTATCTCCTTTATCCTTTCTCTCTGCTAGGCCTCTGTAATGATTGCTCTTTTTTTTTTGACCAACCTGTATATAATCTATGTTGACAATGTCTGTAAAACCATACATGACGGCTTCCTCTGTCAATTGTAACCTGTCTGTTTTCGTATTCTGTCCTCCTTGTGATGAGGTACCTTTGTAAATGAGCCACATGGCTTAAAGGTTGTAAATCAAATATTTCATATAGGGAGCCAGGGACTTATTCTTACCTCCTTTTGCGTATGCCTGGTTGTCAATCATCAGGGTGAGGGAGTGGTTTCATATGCTAATAAGGGAATTAGCACATAAATGTATGGTTTTCTGTCTACAGAATGAAATTAAGGATCCTACTATATGAATTAATGATTATATAAGATGTTAATATGCATGCTGATGTCTGTACATAAAAATAAATGAATACAAACAAAATAATTGAAAATATGAACAGAAAGGGGTGGTCCCTGAGTCCTCAGGGAGGAGCCTATTGTTACAAAACTTGGTCCTCAGAATGCAGGAGTCAGATTCAGTTGGGGAGAGAACCTGAGAAATTTACCCTGTTTGGACCTGCCAGAGGGTGGGTCAGGCACAGAGGTACTAGGGTATAGCCATTTACCCCATAGGCTATGCTTGTTTTGCCTTTGTTTCTGTATGTTTTACAGTTATTGCTTTCCATTGCTTTTCTTTTGATTTATTGCTTTTTATTAAAAATCACACTGAACTGGTGTGTTGTACTCTATAGCTTTGTGTCTGTGTATTCCTTAAACACCCTACTCACGACACATACTAATCCATTTTCCACTTTGTCTACAGGTCCAGTAGAATGATAAAGACACCAGCCCTGGCATTGGAGGACACTGACCACATGCATCAGATAAGTATTGTTTTATGTTTAGAGTATCTTGTTTGTCCCAGTTAGTTACTAAAGATCTATGGCTCCTTTGTGACCTCACCACTATTCTTAGTTTACAGGTATGACTGGACGTTTCCTTGAGCCACCCAACCACTGTTTCAGAATCACCAGGAGCCAGGTAACTGCTCTTTATTATCCATGCAAGGATATAATAGTGTAATGGTGCATCTAAAAGTACTATGCCAGCCATTACCTTCCCATCATTTGCACAGGGAAGGGCTTGTGCATGGCCCAGCTAGCAGGGGGATATTGCTGGTAAGATGATCTCGAGAGGAGAGGGGGGCACAACTGAACAGCAAGGATTTACTTATATTCTTCCACTCCCAGTTATGGATGGGAATTGGTGGGGCACAGTTAGAGATGCAGCAAATTTATATTTCACTGGTGAAGTGCTGGCGAAGTGGACAAATTCACTGGCAGAGCAATTCGAGAATTTTTTCCACGTTAGGCAGAATTTCACCTAGGCAAAATTTTGCCTTCTGCAGGCAAAATTTCACCTTCTGCAGGTGAAATTATGCCTTCTGCGGGTGGAATTTCACCACGGAAGGTGAAATTTCACCACGGAAGGTGGAATTTGCCATTCCAGCAGCTGAAATTTTGCCATTCTCCACCAGGCGCAAATTTCCCATTTCTCATGTAAAATGGGTGAATTTCGAGATTACTTGCAAAACAAATTCGCCACTTTGCCCATCACTCACACAGTGTTCCCTGCATTTTTGGCTTTAAAGGAACATAGATACATAGAATTTGATGGCAGATAAGGATGACTTAGCTCACCTAGTGTGCCCATTTAAAATACCTACTGTAACACTGCAGATCCTACTTGATCTCTGGCTTTACCTCTCCCCGCCTTTCCCCACCACTAAGGTATCTTTGTGCCTATCCTATGTCTTCTTGAACCCTGTTACAGTTTCAGCCCCCACCACCTCCTGTGGGAGGCTGTTCCAGGAATCCACAACTCTTTACATGAAGAAGAGCTTCCTCACATCACCCATGAGTCTTCCTCCCTCAGGCTTCATTGCATGGACCCTTGTTCTTAAGCATCTCTTTTCCTGAAAAATGCTTCCCTGTTGAACTTTATTTGTCCTATCTTTCCTCCAGGGTGTATATATCGAGGTATTTTAGTTTCTTCTCATAAGGCTTTTGATGCAGATCCTGCACTAATTTAGTTGCCATCCTCTGGACCACCTCTACTCTGTCTATGTCCTTCTGGAGATGTCTGGACACAGTACTATAGGTGAGGTCCCACCAGTGATCTATACAGAATTAATACCACCTCTCTTTTTTTGCTGGTAATACCCCTCCCTATGCACCCTAGCATCCCACTAGCTCTCTCTACAGCCTTGTCACACTGTCTAGCCACCTTTAGATCATCAGATATGTTTACCCCCAGGTCTCTTTTTCCTGCTTGGTGATCATTAATACTACACCCCCCCCATTTCGTACTCTGACCCTGAGTTTCTTTTCCCCAAGTGCATGATTTTGCACTTCTTTGCATTGAACTGCAGCTGCCACCCCTTTGACCACTCCTCTAGCTTTCTTAGATCTCTATTCATTTTTTCCACACCCCCAGAGTGTCTACTGTACTGCAGATTTCAGTGTCATCCATAAAAAGGGATACCTTCCCTTCTAGCCCATCTGCAATATCACTAATAAAGACATTAAAGAGGACCAGTCTCCATACTGATCCCTGTGGCATCCTGCTGGTCATCCTCCCTTCATTGGAATGAACCATGTTTACCACCACCCTCTGTTTCCTGTCCCATAACCAATTCCTCACCAAGCTTATCACATTTGGATCCACTCCCAGGCTGTCCAGCTTGTTTACAAGTCTCCTATATGGAACGGTGTCAAAGGCCTCACTGAAATCTAGGTAGGCCATATCCATGCTGCCTCAGATCTTGTAAGCCACTGGATTCAAGATATTCCATAATCTTTTCCTTTAGGAGTAATTCCATTAACTTCCCCATATGACCAGTGTATAAGTCAGTACTGTAACTTCTGGTGGGCAAACATAAAATAATTATGCAATAAAGCAAAAAAAAAAAACTGCATGAAATTGATGAAATGCGAATGAAATAATGTGCCACTAAGGGTAATCTATGTAAGACTATTTATTTATTGCACTTTTTGTTTAATTCAAGGTATTTATTTCAAGTAATGCTTGATAAAGCAATGGAGCCAGATGGGGTGCACCCCAGGGTCCTTAAAGAACTAAGAGAGGTGGTGGCTGAACCTCTGGCTATCCTGTTTAGCTGATCACTGGAAACAGGGGAGGTACCCAAAGACTGGAGGACAGCGGATGTAGTCCCCTTATACAAAAGTGGGAACAAAGAGGAAGCAGGGAACTACAGACCAGTCAGCCTCACCTCGGTAGTGGGGAAGATCATGGAAGCACTACTGAAGGAGAGATTGGTGGAACATCTGGTTGTCAATGGACTGCAGGACCCAAGGCAGCATGGTTTCACCAGGGGGAGGTCATGTCAGACCAACCTCGTTGAATTTTTTGACTGGGTGACTAGGGAGGTGGATCAGGGAGGGCAGTGGACATGGCCTATCTGGACTTCAGCAAGGCCTTTGACACTGTGCCACATAGAAGACTATTATACAAACTGGGGAATATGGGTGTGGGCAGGACAGTAGTGTGGTGGGGGTAACTGGCTGGGTGGCAGGACACAGAGGGTGGTGGTAAATGGCTGTCACTCCACAGAGGGAAGAGTGACCAGTGGGGTACCACAGGGATCAGTGCTGGGACGGTCCTATTCAACATCTTCATCAGTGACATTCTTGGGACCTAGAAGGCAGAATTTCACTGTTCGCTGATGACACAAAGCTCTGTAACAGAGTAGACACACCAGAGGGTGTAGACAGAATGAGAAGCGACCTGCAGAAACTTGAAGAATGGTCAGGGTTTGGCAGTTGAAATTCAATGCAAAGAAGTGCAAGATAATGCATATGGGGCACAAAACCCTGGCACAATATATCAGTTGGGGGTGAGGATATAGCATGCATCAAGCAGGAAAGGATCTTGGGGTTGTCATCTCTGATGACCTCAAGGTAGGAAACAGTGTGACAAGGCAGCAGGTAAAGCAAATAGGATGCTGGGATGTATAGGCAGGGCATCACCAGCAGGAAAAGGGAGGTCATAATTCGCTATACAAGACACTAGTAAGGCCCCACCTGGAGTACAGTGTACAGTTCTGGAGACCATACCTACGTAAGGACATAGACAGGGTAGAGAAGGTTCAGAGGAGGGCAACAAAGATGGTGCATGGATTGCATCACAAGTCCTATGAAGACAGGTTGAAGGAACTGAACATGTACTCCCTGGAGGAGAGGAGGGAGAGAGGGATATGATAGAGACATACAAATATCTTACAGGAGGAACAGGGTGCAGGAAAACACTATTTTTAAGCAAAAGATGTTCCAGGACTAGAGGGCATGGGATGAAGTTGAGGGAGGACGATCAGAGGAAACATGAAAGAATTTCTTCACAGAACGGTGGTGGACAAGTGGAACACCCTGCCAGAGGAAGTGGTGGGGGCTGAAACAATCACGGGATTTAAGAATGCATGGAATAGACATAAAGGAATTCTGGAGGTCAGGGGTAAGGGGAAACAGACTTCTAGGAAAACAAACTGAACTTACAAGCTCAAATGGGCAGACTGGGTGGGCCATAGGCCCTTATCTGCTGACACTGTCTATGTATCTATGTATCTAAGTAAAAATTAAAAAAAAAATAAGAAAGATAAACCAGGTTAAAACTAAAGTAGCAGGATTTCTGTACTTCGGGGACATCAGGGACATCGGGACTTCAGGTCAGTGTTTGGAGATCAGGTCAGTGTTAGGAGTGCTTTGGAGTAAAAAGGAAAAAAAATCAATTTCAGAGGCAGAACTTAAAAAAAAAAAAAAAAGATCACCAGAAAGCAGTTATTCATACCATACATCGCATTCAGTCAGTAAATCCCCAAAACTTGTCTTCTTCATCGTCTGAGTTCAACAGCATATGAAGCTGTAGCTCGGACAGAGGGATATCGTTGTACATGTCTTCCAGCTCGGATGATGGTGTCTCCTCTTTTTCAGAACTGGTACATTTTTCTGGTGCCCCCACAGTATCAGTGGTGATTAGGTCATCATATAACAGGTGGTCCTCTGTGCCATCCATGGAACTTGAAAGGCCACACTTTTTGAATGCTTTCATTACTGCCTCTGATGATATGGAGTACTAGTCGTCTTTTATCCACTGACACACAAGACTCAGACTTGGCTTTTTAAGGTTCCCACCTGCCGTGAACTCCTTTTCTCCTGTTATTATCCAAATCCTCCAGAGTTCGCTCATTTTAACCTTGAAAGGCTTATTCAAACTAACATCTAGTGGTTGCAATAATGCAGTACATCCACCTGAAATCACTGATTGATAAGTCATTAGTTTCTGCAAGTTAGTTTTGATTGAATCCACCAGTTGCCCTCTGAACATATACCACACTAGGAGGGCAGGATTTCACAAAAGAGATGCACTGGGCACAACTGAGATGGACCAGCACAGCCAGAAAATGTGCCGTGGAGTGATTCACACAGAGGGCGAATGCACGAGTGCATCCGAGATGCGCTGCACCAAAGAAGAAATGCCGTAGGCACATCATAATGACATGCGGTGCATAAACAGGAAGCGTACCCATGCATACACAGCGCAACTTGATTCACAGTGCAAAATGATGGCGCAATGATAGAGCAATCCCAGCGCAAATATCAAATGCTCCATGAAAAGATAAGTATAAAAGAAGCAGACTGAAATGCAAACCACCTGCAGATCAGCAGCTGAACAGCAGCACCTGCACACAGTCTGAGAGAGGGGGCAAGTGTGTGTGACAGTGTGTGACCAGGTTGTGTAGGTGGGGTAAATGAGTGACACAAGACCTTGGTTTAAGGTTAACACACCTTTGCTCGGTGTGATGTTTATTAGTCCTGAGGATTTTTTTTTTTAAAGATATATACAAAAATAAAAGAACATCCTTAAACGATAATAAGTCTTAAATTTCAGACAATAAAATAAGAAGAAAATAAATAACAAAAGGAAATGGCTCTTCCTTGAGCTCCAGAACTATCATTCCTTGGTAGTCCTGCCACAGAGTAGCTAATTTTTTAAACACAATTTACTGTGATCGTCTGTGCTATGAGACAACCTCTCCCTTCTCACTCCAAGGTTGATCTGCCATTTCTAAGCACTAGGGCAGCTTTTAAACTCTTCTCTAGAGTGTCATCAGGTCAGCTGATCCGCCCCAATCTGAAAAACAGTCATTCCTCCTCTAATACACACATGATGGAGGATCAGCTTGGCCATATGCTCAGATTATCATACTGTGGTTCATAACCACTCTTTGTGCTCCTTTTGGTAGTACAGGACAAGATAAAAACAAATACCTACTAATGGCCTTTAATTTGTGTAGCTCCTCCCCCAACTCAAATGGAGTGACAGCTGTCATCTCTTATATAACAGCTTCATCATGGGGCTGCTGGCTTCTAAGGGCTCATTATTTCCAAACTCCCAGCACTTGGGTAGGAACTCACTTAATTTATTCAAACAGAAAGCAAGCATGTATTTAGTTCATATGGCCAATGATTATTCTGTGCACACATGCAATAATAATACCTTAACACCTCACAGCAGCTTCTAAACATGGCAGCTGAAAAGGTAAGCTGTCAGTGAAACATTTCAGTTCTGCCATTTTCTCTGTGTCTGTTTAACAAGGGGTTCCTTTTATTTAGCAAGAATAAAATGTTTCTTTAAGGCGCGTGTCAAGGAAAGTGACAGCCTTGCACTTTCAGGGCGCTGAGGTGCCGTGAGCAATCTCCCAGACTGTTTAAACACAATCTCTTACTGTTTTACAATGGGGAAACCTTCCTATGTGACGGGCTTCTCTCCCATGGCAGATCTCAACTTCTCTGAGATCCTATTCAGCTCCTTTACCCTCCGTAACTAGCCGCAGCCATTTCTCTCTCAACGAAGCTAAACATGGCTCCTTTCAGGGAACAGATGTCCCTGTCTTTACCAAATCCCCACAGTGGCTGGACTATAGCGCAAAAGCGCATCGAGGCATAATATAGAAAGAAAAATATTGCGCTCTGTTTTCCTGACTGGAACTCATGCCTTCCACAGAGCATATTCAATAACCAGCTCTTTCTTACTGATTCTTTAGTTTTTACTTTGAAGACCTAAGGCAGGAATAAACAAGAATATATAGAGGGAACAGCCAAGTGAGGTTAAGATACTGTAATGGGTGACCTACCCATAATAGTAAAAAAAGATATATTAAGAAAAATAGAATAGATAGAAGTGCTACTGCAGTAGACTTTAGGGGGAAAAGAAATGCCAAAGCCTGCTTTCGGACAGGGGGGTCAAACTACCACACCCCCCAAAGGTCAAGCAGAAACTAGGGGCTACCCTATCTTGTTTCCAAGACAACCTACCCAATAAAGCTGGGTAGGATGGAACTACTGCCCACCCTCACTTTGGTAGATCCACCCCAGGGTCCCTTAAATACATATAAACACATAAGCAATACTACATAAGTTTCCTAAAATACTCGAATACAACCATGGGGTGTCTAATATATTTTTACATAACAACATTTCATATTCCATCAGCAGGTTTACTTTCATCACACTCTGGTTCATTCATTCTTGTGACAGAGGCCCCGTATCTCAACAAAAAATCAGCATTCACATGTTGAGTACCAGCATGGTGTTGGACAGTAAATTTGTAAGGTTGAAGTGCCAGATACCACTGCATTACCTGATTATTACAATCTTTCATCTGGTGTATGAACCATAGTGGGTTATGATCAGTAACCAGCGTAAATGGCACTCCCCACCAATAGAATCATAATGCCTCGATGGCCCACTTGGCCGCTAGGCATTCCTGCTCCACAGTCGAGTACTTCAGTTTGCGATTGTGGAGTTTGTGTGAAATGTACAGGACTGGGTGTTCTTCACCCTCCACAGTCTGACTCAGCACTGCCCCAATACCTGTGCCCGAGGCATCCATATGAACCTCAGATGGCTGACTAAAATCTGGGCTGCGTAGCACCGGTGAAGAACATAGCACTGTCTTTATATCCAAAAAAAGCCTTCTCACACTCTGGTGTCCACACTATTTTATTACCAGATCTTTTCTTAGTCAGGTCAGTTACCGGGCTAGCCATAGCTGTGAAATTGGGGATAAATCTACGGTAGTAGCCAGCCAACCTGAGAAATGAGCAGACATGTTTCTTCGTCTCTGGTTGGGGACAATTGGCTACCACCTCAACCTTATCAATTTCGGGTTTGATGTTTCTGCTACCTAACAAAAAACCTAAGTACCTGGTTTCTGACATGGCCAAAGAACATTTTTCAGGGCTGATGGTTACTCCTGCTTTGGCAGTTGAGCTAATGACAGCCCTCAAGTGCACCAAATGGGTGCTCCAGTCTGGACTAAAGATGATGAAGTCGTCCAGATATGCTGCTCAAAAATTAAAGTGAGGTGCCAGCACATGGCTCATGAACCTTTGGAACGTTGCCAGAGCTCCGTGGAGTCAAAAAGGCATAGTCATGAATTGAAACAATCCCACAGGCGTACTAAAGGCCATTTTCTCTCTTGAGGTGTCTTTGAGGGGAACCTGCCAATAGCTTTTGGTAAGATCCAAGGAGGAAATGTATTAAGCCTTACCGACTTTATCCAGGATGTCATTAACTCTGGGCATGGGATAGGCATCAAACTGGGATACTGCGTTCAGTCCCCTGAAATCGAGACACAGTCTAACACGTCCCTCCTTTTTGGGCACCACAACAATGGGAGAACCCCAAGCACTGTTAGATGGTTCTTTGATTTTCAATTTCAACAGCTTCTCTACTTCCTGCAGCACTTCTTGTCTCACCCCTCTGGGAGTCTATACGGTTTCTTCTTTATGGGAGTGGATGTGGTCCGGATCTCATGCTCCACTCCCTTAGCTACACCTGGCACACTAGTGAAGGTACTTGGATATTCTAGTAACATATCCTGTAACTCTCTTCTCTTTTCAGGGTCTAGGGTAGGATTTACTTTCACCTCCCGTATTCCTTTTCTAGTCTCCAGTCTCCCATAAGCTGTTTCCATTTCTGTCTCAGGTGTTTCTGGCATTATGAGCATACTCAGCCCTCTGAAACTTTTCTCATGCCATTTCTTCAGCAGGTTAGCATGGTAAATTTTTGTCTTATGAATCTTATCTGGTGTCTCTATCTTAAAGGTAACAGGGCCCGTCTGTCTTACTACCTGATATGGTCCCTGCCATATCATGAGGAGCTTGTTTGCAGTGGTTGGGAGTAACAATAATACTTTATCCCCTTTTATAAATGTTTTGGCCTGGGTACCCTGATCATGTGTAGCATTCTGCTCCATCTGGGCCTGAATGCTCAACTCATGGGTCTTGGCAGAATATTTCACCAATCTCTGCCTCAGTTCTTTCAGATACTTCGCTATTCCAGGGTGTTTCAGGTCCTTTCCTTCCTCCCAACATTCTTTAATTACCTCTAAAAGGTTTTCTAGGGTTCCTGCCATAAAGTAGTTTGAATGGGGTGACCAGTGGATGCCTGAGGGACCTCTCTGTGTGTGAATAAGGCAAAGGGTAAATACCTGTCCCAATCCTTACCTTCCTCATGAACTAATTTTTTTAGCATTCATTTCAGCATTTGATTAAAATGCTCAGTTAGGTCATCTGTCTGGGGATGATAAGGGGACATGTGGACAACTACTGTACCCAGCAATTGATATAACTCCCTTAATAATTCTGCATTGAAATTGGAACCTCGGTCAGTCAGTATCTCCTTCGGTATGCCTACCCTACTGAACAATTTCACTAGTTACTCTGCTATTTTGGGTGTAGTGACTGACCTCATGGGGATGGCCTCAGAGTATTTCATTGCATAGTCACATATGACCAATATATATTGGTTCCTCTTAGAGCTTTTATTGAGTGGGCCCACCACATCCATTCCAATCCTTTCAAATGGGGTTGTCACCAAGGGTAAAGGTATCAAAGGTACTTCCTACGTCTTCCCTACTTGGGCCACAAGCTGGCATGCCTCACATTCTCTACAGTATCTGGCAACATCCTCATGTATTTTAGGCCAAAAGAAATGCTGAGTTAGCCTACCCAGTGTCCTGTCTCTTCCCACATGTCCTGCCCATGGTAGGTCATAGCTCAAATATAACAAGTCATCTCCAAAACAAGAGGATACCAACAGTTGCTCAACCTCTTCTTTAGTCACTGGGTTTTCACACACACTCTATACAACATATCATGTTTCATTATTATCTTTGGGGCCCCTGGGGTTTGTATTTTTCCCACCTGTTGGAAAAAAAGGCTGCAACCCTATATAATTTTTTGTTCAGCTATAACATTGGCTTTCACAAAAACATTCTGCACATTTTCAGGGTTTAACTCCTTCTGTTTATCATGCCATTGTCTCTGTACCTTATTCTTCATGTTGTGGGACAGTTTGGTTTTCCCAGGTACTTCAACCACCTCGTCCTTAAAAGGAAATATGTCCCCCAACTCTTGTTGTCTCTTCTCCTGCGCTCATGTAGTTACAGCAGTGACAGTTCCAATGTCGGGTATTAAGTCAGCAAAGTCTGGAAACTCATGCCCGATAACCATTGGTACTGGCAGGCGTGGTGCCAATCCTGTTGTCAGAAGCCATGAACAAGGGGGGCCCAAAATCCTAGCAAAGCTAGGGGGGTCTGGGGGTATGCTCTCCAGGAAATGTTTGAAATAAATCATTGTAAGTTGTGCATTTATCTGCATTTTGCAGTTAGAAAGATACATTACAGCCCAAAGTACAAACAGGTATGCCCAATTTGAACGGAGCCTGGTGCTCTGCAGGGGGTAGTAGCTAGCCACTGTAAATCTGAAAAGAAAATGTTCAAGGTAGCAGAGCACTCACCAATCTTCTACAATAAGAAATGCAGGAGTCAGTAAATATGTTAAAAAAAATTCTCCACTTTTTTTTTCTTACCATTCTATTTGTCCCCCTACATCCCTCCAGCTCTGCTTCCTCGGGACCACCTGTGGAGTCACCCCTGCTTCCCACCTTACCTGATCCATCCTGTTCCCCCCTATGGAGCCATGGTTCTGGTGGCACCTGTACACCCCAAACTTTCTTGTCTCATTGGGTGTCAGAATGGCCAGGCAGGCAGGAGCACATCAAGGTCTTCTCTGGTGGTCCATCTCCCTGGAGCTGGAAGGCATTTTCCCCTGTTCTGTGAGCTTGGCGTGTGCCCGACGTCAAGGCATCACTGCCAATGTCCACCATGTCCCAACCCCCTCTTTTTCTGCTCTGTGCTTACTGAGCCTCCGGCTTCTGCCAGAGGTCAGTCAAGCACCGAGCCAAGTCTCCCCTCCCTCCCAGAGAAGGCAAGCAGTCCAATGGATGCTCAAGCCTTTCCCCCGCCGATCAGCCCTCTGTCTCCTGAGCCTCATTCCCAAACCCAGATCAACAGTATTACTAGCAGTAGTGCTACTGCTGTGCTGGTGGGCCAGCCCAAATTCTCCACTTTTATTGCAGGTAATTAACAGATGCACACAGTGTGGGCTCACTACCACGAAGAGTCTTTGCCCACCTGGTATCCTGCCGTCTCCTCTCATGATCCCTCTCTCACTAAATATCCATCTGTCTGATGGCCAGCCATTGGAATAGTTTGGGTAATCCCTCTGGTGGTTCCTCTGGGTACATCCACTGTTCCTCTTCCTTCCGATCCTCGTCCTCGACCTCCCGATCCTTGGGTTTCTGTGGTTTCACCAGCTGTCCTAATCCCAACATCAGGGTCTCTCCAGATCTTGCTACCTGCGTTCTGGTCTGGACACCAGTTGCTATAGCCCCTTTCGTCTTCTCCTCATCCCCTGACATGTCACTTGCTTTACTCTAGTACCAGGGCTGGTACCGGATTCTGGTCTCTCACCTATGCTAGACAACCAGAAATCCCACTTCCAACACCAAAATCTATGACTGGGTTGTGTGGGTAGGGTAAATGAGTGACACAAGACCTTGGTTTAAGGTTAACACACCTTTGCTCGGTGTAATGTTTATTAGTGTCCTGAGGACCACCTTTTTTTTTAAAGATATGTATAAAAATAAAAGAAAATCCATAAACAACTTTAAATGATAATAAGTCTTAAACTTCAGACAATAAAATAAGAAGAAAATAAACAAAAGAAATAGCTCTTCCCTGAGCTCCTGAACTACCATTCGTTGGTAGTCCTGCCACAGAGTAGTTAATTTTTTAAACACAATTTACTACAATCTTCTGTGCTATGAGACAACCTCTCCCTTCTCACTCCAAAGTTGATCTGCCATTTCTGAGCACTAGGGCAGCTGTTATACTCTTCTCTGGAGTGTCATCAGGTCAGCTGATCCGCCCCTAATCTGAAAAACAGTCATTCCTCCTCTAATACACACATGATGTAGGATCAGCTTGGCCATATGCTCAGATTATCATACTGTGGTTCATAACCACTCTTTGTCCTCCTTTTGGTAGTACAGGACAAGATAAAAACAAATACCTACTAATGGCCTTTAATTTGTGTAGCTCCTCCCCCAACTCAAATGGAGTGACAGCTGTCATTTCTTATATAACAGCTTCATCATGGGACTGCTGGCTCCCAAGGGCTCATTTTTTCCAAACTCCCAGCACTCAGGTAGGAACTCACTTCATTTCTTCAAACAGGAAGCAAGCATGTATTTAGTTCATATGGCCAATGATTCTTCTGTGCACACATGCAATAATAATACCCTTAACACCTTACAGCAGCTTCTAAACCTTGTTGCTGAAAAGGTAAGCTGTCGGTCTTTGCACTTTCAGGGCACTGATGTGCCTTGAGCATGCTCCTGGACTGTTTAAACACAGTCTCTCACTGTTTTACAATGGGTAAGCCTTCCTATGCTATGGGCTTCTCTCCCATGGCAGATCTCACTTCTCTGAGATCAGATTCAGCTCCTTTATGCTCCGTAACCAGCGGCAGCTGCTTCTCTCTCTCAACGAAGCTAAACATGGCTCCTTTCAGGAAACAGACATCCCTGTCTTTACCAAATCCCCACAGGGGCTGGACTATAGCGCAAATGCATATCGGGGCATAATATATAAAGAAAAATATCGCGCTCTGTTTTCCTGACTGGAACCCATGCTTTCCACAAAGCATATTCAATAACCAGCACTTTCTTACTGATTCTTTAGTTTTTACTTTGCAGGCCTAAGGCAGGAATAAACAAGAATATATAGAGGGGAGAGCCAAGTGAGGTTAAGATACTATAATGGGTGGCCTACCCGTAATAGCAGAAAAAGATATATTCAGAAAAATAGAATAGATAGAAGTGCTACTGCAGTAGACTTTAGGAGGAGGAGAAGAAATGCCAAAGCCTGCTTTCGGATGGGGGGGGGTCAAACTATCTCACAGTGGGAGAGAGAGAGTGAGACAGAGAGAGACACAGACAGCACAACACCAGCAGTATGGACCCAGCACCAGTCACCATGTTCTGTGTACTCATGAGGATGAGGTTACGGGTAAGCGGAAGGCACCATAGGTGGCCTGCCCCATGGCGGTATCATGCCAGGTTGTCATTTGAGCAGCTAACAGATGTGGAGATAGTAGGCTGATACCACCTGAACAGGACCATTCTGTGGCAGCTCTGTGAGCTGTGCCATGATGAAATGCAGGCACCCACTGCACATGATCATGCCATCAAGGTGGAGACATAGGAGACAACAGTCATGTGCCTGTTCACCATGGGAACCTTTCAAATGCCCACTGGTGACACCACTGGCATCTCACAGGCCTCCACTTCCTGGCTCCTCACACAGTTTCTCACTGCACTGCTACCGCATGCTTCGGGAATTCATCTATTTCCCCAGCACACAGGCTGAGCTGACGGAAGACATGCAGGGATTCTACAGGGTGGCACACATGCCAGGCATCATAGGGGCTATAGACTGCACCCATGTGGCAATCTGCACACCACATGATGAGTAGGCCATAACATATACGTGAACCACTCTGTGAACTGCCAGGTGGTGTGCAATGCCACAGGGCACATCAGCAGTGTTTGCACCACACACCATGGGAGCACACATGATGCCTTCATCTGGTATCAATAGGCCCTCTGCTGGAAGTTCAAGACAGGGGACATGCTGAGCAGCCATCTTTTAGGTGCATGTGACATGGACACAGAAGCACAACAGGGCCCCACTGGTAGGACATGAGGTGTGGGCTGGGAACAACATGCACAATGCACAGTAGGCACACTGGCCGTGGGACAGTGGAGGTGGGCAACGGGACACAGGCAGACACAGTAAGGCACCAGATTGCACACAAGCAGTGTGTGCCAGGTGTGCGGCACTGCCATGGCAGTGTATGTGTGGCAGGGACATTCACACCACAGGCAAACAGGGCACGAAGCAGCCACTGGTGTAGGGATGCAGGACTGCAGGGAGGGGGGAGGCACAGGCAGTAGTGCATGCCAGGTGCACATACAACACTGAGGCCATGAGCGGGGACAGGGTGCATGCTACAAATGCTACCAATGTATTAACGGACACCCATTCTTCCCCACAGGAGGCACGGCATACCTGCTGAGGCCCTGGCTCCACACCCCCTTCCAATGACCCAGAACAGAGGTGGAGGAGCAGTAAAACTAGTCACACAGAGCTACATGTACCATCATAGAGCGTGTCTTTGGCTTGCTGAAGATGTGGTTCCGGTGTCTGTGTAGGTCTGGTGGTGCCCTACAGGATAGTCCTGAGAAGGCCTGTGACGTATTCCTGGCCTGTTGTATGGTACACAACATGGCCCTAGACTGTGGAATACCTGGTGAGGCCAGTGAAGGCAACAGTTCTGGGGGGGAAGAGGAAGAGGTGGGGGGATGGCACACCACCACAGGGCCATGGCACAGATGCTGCACAGTGCTGCTGAGACCCGCATCTGGCAGAATGGGCCAGGCAAAATGGAAACAGGCTGGTGGAGAACTTTGGGAACCACAGGTGAGTATGTGAGGTACATATTCTGGAGGTGCACTATGGTGTGGACATGGGCTGTGCCGTGCTTAGTAGACACTGGACAGTACACAGACAGTGGTGTGTGTGTACACACACACACACACACACACACACTGGGCTGGCAACACACCTCTATGACCAGGACCATGGCATGGATATCATGGGTCAGTGTGCACTGCAACCAGTGCACAGGCATGGCAGACACCGGAATGCACTCATCATACCCATGACACATGGCACAATAGTGGTACACACATACATGCAGGTGGTACTTCTCAGGAAGCCCAAGTTGAAGCCAGTGGTGCCCCAAGGTGGGTGCCTGTCACACATGCCACCCCAGGCACTGGTGGCAGGGCGTGTGGTGCACACAGGTAGTATATGCCTCCGCCGATGGACCAGGGACCTGTGTATCACAGGGTGGCACCCTGGCTACCATGGACTTGTGGGTGACCTCTGCCATGACTGGTGGATGCTATAGAGACACCAGCAGCCACAGGAGGTGTTGCCACCAACCCAGCAGAGGTACTGCACTGAGACCGTGAACATGTGCTCAGTGGTGTTGCCGTTCCATGACCAACATCCATGTCATGGATACTAGGCATGGAGGCAAGCAGTGATGGTGTCAGCAGCAGGAGGGCCACCTGGTGTCTCTGCCTGGGTGTGAGAGGTGTACTCCTGGGTGTTTGACTGGATGCCCGATGTCCACGTCACGCAATGGATGCAGCTGCCACCTCTGCAGCAGCTGCAATCTGCTCCAATGCTGCGGACATGCCCACCCGCATGAGGCATGCCTCGGTCAACATCTGTGCATGCCAAGCAACTATGGACTTGTGCTTCTGGACCATCACAGTCCTGTGGCAATGGAACTCCACACAGAGAGCTGCCTGCCCCTCCACAGTGGCATGCAGGAGGTGGAGATAGCCCTCCATGTTGTTGGTGGGTGAAGGGTCACTGTGGCGTTGCCAACAAACGGTGAATGGGACAACCCACCCTGGGGCATCCATGGGTGGTGGTTACACCATGGCAGGCTGCGGCATGGGTGGGCCATAGTCATGCTCAGCCACTGCATGTCCACAGCTGGTGTCATTGCAGTCCAATGGTGCAGGTGTGTGCACCACAGCACCCTGATCGGATGCCCCCGATGTCCTCGATGACACACATGTGCAGGGTGCACAGCACCTGCCACTGCAGGCAGCTGTGCAGCCACTGCAGCTGCACCACATACAGCAGGGACATCAGTGATGTTCAGGGCCACCTGCATAGGCAACTGCATGCTGCACATACCACTGCTTGCCATGTCCCTGCTGAGGTGTTGGACGTTGATGTTCATGGTGACAGCACTGCCCCCTCAGCGCACCACTGGTGAGCAGAAGGAGGGCATCAGCAATGTCCTCCATGTCATCATTGTCATCATCAGAGTACCCAGACAGGCACCCCAGCCATGCAGTGTCCTCACTGGCCACAGTGCCAACAGTGGCTGAGGTGCTTGAGTGTCTGGTGTGTCTGGTGCGGTGGATAGTCCAGGGATGGTGCCATCATCTGCAATGCCAGCGACCCTGTGTGATGGACCCACATCATTGCCCTCTAGGGCGTCACATGCAGCTGTAACCATGGTTGTACCTGTGAGGCGTGATGGAACTGTGGAAAGAAGAAGGGAGAACATGGTTAATGCATATTATACAATGGCAAGGACATTTCCTGTATTCTGATTGTATGGATTTTTTGATGTACAACTTTTTTTCTCTTCAGAAACACAAAAAATTTACTAAAAACTTTACAATGTTTTGTTTATTTTGTATAACATTGAGCCATTGTATAATTGCAATAATGCACTTCAAGGTGTGTGTTATCATGTAATAATGTCACTCCTGGGGTGGTGGAAGCACTCAGCTTCACCTCGTGCTTCAACCCACCCCAGGAGTGACATTATTACATGATAACACACACCTTGTTGTGCCTTATTGTTTAAGTATGAATCAGTGGACATCAGACATGCACACATGTACAGGGGTGTGAGCCATATCACCAGGGGTGTGCATGCCTATCCACTGCAGTGCTGTGCCATGACCACCTCTCCACACTGGCCACGCGCATGCCGTGACCGGCACTGTGCAGTGACAGGCAGTGGCCACATGGCACAATGCATGGCGTTGGCAGCATGGGAATGCACAACCGTGTGTGCCATCCAGTGGCACAGCTGATAGGTGCACCCCCATGTGTATCATGCACATGGGAGTCGTGTCCCCACTTTGCATGTCATGGACCAGCCATGTGCTACCAGAGCACATGGCACATCTCCTGGGTACACAGTCACACTGCATGGCACACAGCAACAGGCATGGCAGCTGCAGCACACATGGGTCCAGGCTGGCCAGGGCTACATGGCTACTTACAGTGCTGTGACAGACTTCCACCAGTCTGGAAGCCACCACCCAGAACACCCTGCATAACAGACCTGGTGATGATTGCTGCCAGAAGCTCCTCATTGGGGCTCAGGTGGACCTCCGTGTATGGTCCACCCCTGGTACACTGGAGGGATACCTCAATGTGGGCCACCTTCTCCTCTGCCCTCCTGTGCCCATCATTCCAGTGCTTGTGGCACTTCTGTGTGGTGCAGTTGTAGGACCCCACAGCATTGACATGGCTGGCCACCTCCTCCCAGCCCTCTGCCTGCACCATCTGGGTGCCACCCCTGCCAGTCAGGACATCCAGCCACAGGTTGCACGCCTCGATGAGTGCCTACTCCTCAACCTTGGTGAAGTTTGGTCACCACCTGCCAGCAACATTATTGCCTTCTGACACTGTGAATTCTGTGGGAGAATGCATGCAGAAATTAGCCATGCATGTGGGAGACCCTTGTGGCCCTGTCTGACAGGATGCATGTGGTGTCTGCCACCCCAGTAGTTGTCAGCCAGGGACAGTAGGGCATGCATGTGCATGGCCATGCACAGTGTGCAGTGCCCGTTGTAACTGTGTCTGGTGTGTACAATACCCACTGCACACACAGCCATGGGTTAACGGCTGTACCACCAGTGCTGCATTCCCAAGGAGGCATGCACTGCCGTCTGCCCTACATATGCACCATGCATTCCTCATTATCGGTGCATCCGCATTGACCAGCATATCCCCCCCATGGCACCACCTATGGGATGCCAGTATGGCCACCAAGGGTACCTGCACCTGGAATGCTGCCAGTGTGCATCGACCAGTAGACCCCAGCCTGTGGCATTGCAACAGTGCCACTATGCCTAAACAGACATTGCTGTGTGCCTCTGACAGTCCTGTTCCACACCGCTGGTTCCCCCACACCTGGGATGTGCTGTGGTGTAGGCAGAGACTCCCATACTCATAGAACAAATCAAAAACAAATGGTATGATACCTTTTATTGGACCAAAAAGATGTTACAAACAGAACAAAGGGCTTAAACATTCAGACCACCAAGTCCTTCTTCAGAAGCCCAATGAGAGTTATTCAGAAATCCCCATAATATCAACACTTAGAACATGCAGAAAAACACAGATATAATTTCATAGAAACACACCACAATCAGCAAATATGTTTTACACAGGCATTCCTAGCTGCTTTAAATGTCTGCCAATCTGTCGGATTCTTAGTTCTTCTTGTTAGAGCCCAGAGTTTATCTCGGTTTATAAGTGTGGTTTTGAGCTCCGGTGTAAGCCAGGGGTGGGAGACCTTGTGCGTACACACCTTAATAAATGGGG
This sequence comes from Neoceratodus forsteri, assembly GCA_016271365.2. Taxonomy (NCBI): domain Eukaryota; kingdom Metazoa; phylum Chordata; order Ceratodontiformes; family Ceratodontidae; genus Neoceratodus; species Neoceratodus forsteri. The sequence continues at coordinate 281,378,869 of CM028135.1, forward strand.
CATGCTTGTTAGCCAGGGTGGTGAGATTTTCATTTAGGTTAGAGACAGCCTTATCGACTGTTTTAGAGAGGTACAGATCTTGCCATTTGACCTTGCTGAGGTTGGTCAGATAGCTCAGGGTGCTGAATTTACAAAAGGAACACTTGATTATGAACTTAGGGTAATTGCGGGCTTTGGTTTGATGTCTTGAGCAGACCACAACTCTATGATCACCGATATCATTGGAAAAAACAGCTGATTGTAGTATTTTGTGGGGATGTGTGATAAGTATGACATCAATGAGAGAACTATTGGCAATGTTGGTGGTGTTAATCCTATTGGGCTCACTAATTATCTGGGCAAGACCTAGTTCATCACAAAGGGATTTCAGGCTATGTGATTTGTAGGTGAGCCAATCTATGTTGAGGTCCTGAGTATCAGTGTTTCTGTGTTGGCTGTTGTAACTAAGGATTTTAGGAAATTGATGATTTCAGTTCCACCAGTTGGAGGTCTGTAGCCGCCGATTACTGTAATAATTTCATTTGGAGGGAAGGTGGAGTTTCAGAGATAAGAGTTCGTATTCCTTAGATTTAGAATTGCAGAAGATGTCACTAATAGTGAATCTGGATTTGGCATAAATAACTACTCCACACCCCGGTATTCCTATCAGCCCTATAGAGATTGTAGTTGAAGAGAGTTATTTGCTGACCCGTAATAGTATTTTTGAGCCAGGATTCAGTGATAATAATGAGGTTGGGCTCAGTGTGTGTGGTCCAGGCTTGTAAAAAGTCAATTTTTGGGGGCAAATTTAAAATGTTGACCAACATGAATTTAAGACCAGGAGTGGCAGCAAACTCAGTAGGCGAGGAGAACATTGACAGAGGGCCTGGGTTTAGTTCTACATTACCTGAGCAGAGAAGGAGCAGGAGTCTTTTTATAGCTGTTGTGATGGATCTGGATGCTTTTTTAAGTTGTGACCGGCTAATAGTACTGGTAGGGGATACCATTTTAGTGCTATTATGGTACAGTCTAATGTGGCAGTTAATAGATAGTAGGGATAGTGCTCTGAGTGACATGTGAGAAGGGGGATAGTAAAAGCAAGTGAGTGGGGAATGGGTTGTAATTAAAGGGAGGGGTGGGCTTTGGATGAGCGTTAGTGCAGTGAAAGGGGGCGACGTAAATAGCAGTGAGCTGTTCCAGGATAGGTTTTGAACCTGGGACTTCATCATTATAGCATATAGTTAGGATGTTAGTGAGCAAAAATAAAATGACAATGGGGAAGTGAGTCATGGTTCAGCAGAGCAGGCTAGTGCAGGGGAAAGGGGTGGGGTGCCTAGAGAGAGGGTGGCTTGCAGTACGGTCTATGCCCTTAACGTGAGCGAATACAGTAAAACAGCTCTATAGGGGGCAGAGCTAATTGAGTATTTAATGGAGGCCTGGGAGGGGGTGAGGGGTGGGAATAAAAAGCCCAGCAGGGACTGAACCCAGAGCACAGATATGCAGTGCCTTTCATCTGAGCCAATAGGGGCTTGCTTCAAAAAAAGCGCCTGCGTTGCGATTGACTGATGACAAGGGTAGGTTACCAGCTGCTGGTTGCAGGATTCCCCTGGCGGAACCCTGGCAGTAACAAAGTGTTTTAGCAAGAATGAGAAGGCAGGAGATTTGTCAGGGATGGGAGTGGACGGTGCTAACAGGCCTATATAATAGCACACAGGAGGAGGATGGGCGGGTGGGTGAAAAATTGCGGCTTTGCCGTACCTCTCAAGTGGTGTAGTCCAATGAGGAGGTCTCGGGCAGCGGCTTCGGAAGTGCCGACCGCCTGGTGTCTGCAGTCCACACGGAGGGCGTCTGAGCTGGGATCCCTAGCAGGTTCCCGGCTAGAGAAAGGAGAGAGGAGCTTGAATTAATAGTGGGGCAACACAAAGGCTAGCAGTCTGAGTGAAAACAGCTCAATTAGCAACTGAAAAGCCAGCGATTTCCTTGGCGCCTTGCAGTCTGGAGAGAGCTACAAATTTATGAAGGGGCTGTAACACTTGTTTGCTGGGAACATTTTTAGGCAATAAACACAGTTTTTTGGCCAGTCAGTCACAGTTCAGTAATTTGTAGTACAATTTTCAAGTAAAACAGTGCCTTAGCAAGACAGGATATGCTAGTCAGCAATAAACAAACCTAAAGTACCAAAATGGTATACCTCAGCGAGACAGAATGAGACAAAGCTGCTAGAAGGCTTAGTTGCAAAAAGGGGATGGGAGGAATTGCAGTTGTTGACAGTAAGTAACCAATAAATTGAAACATCAGATAGAAGTGGGCAGAGACTGTGTGCATTTAAAGGAGGTCTGGGAGGGGAAGGGGGTGGGATGAAAAATCAAGGGGAAGTTTGCAGAGCTAGCACTGAATCAGTGCACATACAGTTGGAGAGAAAATGCAGCAGGGGGGAATGTTAAGTTACTTTACACAGGCCGACCAGAACAGGCTAAATTAAAATATATAAATTGGAAGCTGAGCACAGGGGTGGAGGCTTACATTAAGCCACACGTCTCGGGTGCTCCTGTCTCAGGTGAGTGAGACCAGCCAATCAGGGAGCTCTACACAGGCATGGAGCCAATAGTGCTACCCTGACAAGGCGCTGAAATTGATAACAGCAAATTGCAAATGATGATCATGTTCAGCGTTTACATAGAACAGAGAAATTGTGGCAATTGTTCAAGCATCGTACCTTATCTATCTCTTTGGGGGGTAGGTGGATCAGGCTCCTTGCACCGTAGAGGTGCTATGGCTGGATCATGACCGCTGCCTATGGGGGCAAGTGGCACCTTATCTATCTCTTTGGGGGGTAGGTGGATCAGGCTTCTTGCATTGTAGAGGTGCTATGGCTGGATCGTGACAGCTGCTGGGAGCAATTATGCAATTCATAGACAATGTGCCCAGCACAGCCTCATCCTGCATGCATGGGCATCTCAACTGTTTAGCATCTCATTAACACAGGTCCAGGCCTCATTTGCATGCCCTGAGCCATAAATGCTCCCAATTCATCAGATTGAGACTAGGTGACTGAAAGGATTCACAGCCTTGAAGGTGAGTACACAGCTATTTCTATTTCCAAGGGCAGTGACGAGCGGTGTTCTACAGGGCTCGGTGTTGGGACCAGTGTTGTTTGGGATATTCATTGCAGACATATCATGGGACATCAAGAGCAAGATCAGTCTGTTTGCTGATGATACCAATATAGGCGCGGTGGTGGATAACCTAGGGGGATGGCAGGGGTTGCAGGATGATCTGGCAAAGCTTGAAACCTGGTCAGACACCTGGCTACTGGGCTTTAATGCCAAAATGTGCAAGGTGCTGCATTTTGGGATGAAGAACCCAAGAAGGAGTTACCAGCTGGGGGTAGTGCAGCTAGCCCAGACACAGGAGGAGAAGGATCTGGGTGTGCTCATTACAGGGTCAATGAACAACTCGGCACAATGTAGGAAGGCAGCTGCAAAGGCCAACAAAATGCTGGGTTGTATTGCAAGGGGTATATCCTCGAGGAGGGAGGAGGTGATTCTGCCACTGTATAGGTCATTAGTTAGACCACACCTGGAGTACTGTGTGCAGTACTGGTGTCCGTATCTGAAGAGGGACATTAAGTTACTGGAGAGGGTGCAGCGCAGATGCAAAGATGATCAAGGGGCTGGGGGACTTATCATACGAGAGGAGGTTGAAGGAGTTGAACATGTACTCACTGCAGGAGAGGAGAGGAGAGGAGACAGGGTGACATGATTGAAACCTTTAAATACATGAAAGGAATAAACAAGATGGGTACAGAGGGGCTGTTCAAAGTAAGGGAGGGGAGGGCCACCAGGGGCCATGATATGATACTGGAGCGAGGAAGGTTCAGGAGGGAGATGAGGAGACACTTTTTTACAGAGAGGGTGGTGGCTGGGTGGAATGCGTTACCTGCTGAAGTGGTATGCAGTAGAACAGTGGACTGCTTCAAACGAGGATGGGACAGGACAAGGGGGAGGGTTATGAAGGGGAAGGGTGGAAGGGAGGGGCAGCTGCAGAATAAGGGGTGCTAGTTGCACATTCGAGCAGACTTGATAGACCTCTAGGCCTTTATCTGCTGGCAAATTTCGTATGTTCGTATGTACATCTGCAGGTATTTGGCCATGATTAATATTTCTGATATTCATGGAATAAAATTTCACAAGTCCCACTGGAAATGAACAGTTAATTTGATGCAGCTGCTAGCCCCTTATGTGTCAACAAACAATGTTCAAAAGAAAAGGGGGCGAGGGGCATTTCATTTAATAATGGGCAGACACTTTTTTATTTTCATATTTTTTTCCAGGCAATAAATCTCAACATCTCACATATACAAATATATGCTTCCTCAGGAAAATGCCTTATGACCTATAGACAATAAATACATGGGCCCAGATATTCAAAAGGGTTGTGTCATGCCCAATAGGGTCACTCCAGCACAAGTCCGAAAATGCGCCATTCTACGATATTCAGCAGGAGGCAGATGTGCCCCTCCAAATCACACTGCGCAAGAGCGCAATGATAATGAATGCATGCCAACTGAAGGGGGAGGAACCATGCATAAATGGCGCTGCGCGATATTCAATGTAACACGCCATGCAATAGGGGAGCAAGCGGAAGTTGCGCGATAGCGGAAATGAGCCAAACTAAAAAGGAACAAGAGAGAGGTGCAAGAACGCTACAGGGAAGGCACATATTGCTGAACAATAGCCAGCCACAAAGGCAACACACACACGCAGGGCAGGACAGAGAAAGGGAACCTGGAATCCACAGGCACAGGGAAAGTGTGGGGAGCCACAGCCACAGCCACAGTGCAGAAGGGGGTAGTGACACACAGCACTAAGGCCACCAGAGGAAGTTGTTCCTGGTGCAGGGGAAGTAGCAGCCAGGACAGAGGGGGAACACAGAAACAGCTCCCAGGGGGGAACACAAGCCAGGGACGTGGCCAGTGCCACCATCCAGATGGAGGCAGTTATGAGGGGGGTGAGAAGGCAGGCAGCAGGGGGGCGTGGCTGTGGAAGGGCCCATCAGTGGTATGCCCCCAACATGCAGTACCGAGCCTGCACCAGCTTCGAGCTGTACACGGATACCGAGATTGTGGGCCGGTACCGCCTGAACCGGGCAATTCTGAGGCGGCACTGTGAGCTGTGCAGTGATGTGATGCAGGCACCCACACGATGGAGCCATGCTCTGTCAGTGGAGACAAAAGTGACAGCTTGCATGTGCCTGCTCACCATGGGTACCTTCCAGAGTCCAACAAGGGACACCACAGGCATAACCCAGTCAGCCGCGTCACGCCACCGCACCCAATTCCTCAGTACACTGCTGCCACATGCTGCGGAGTATATCCATTTCCCCAGCACACCAGCAGAGTGCACAGCAAACATGCAGGAGTTCCACAGGGTAGCAAGTATGCCTAGCATGCTAGAGGCAATAGACTGCACCCATGTGGCCATCCACATACCACCTGGCCCCAAAGGGGCCGCATATATCAATCGCAAGGGCTATGCAAGCATCAACTGCCAGGTGGTGTGCGATGCCAGGGGGCGCATAATCAATGTCTGTGCCACGCACCCTGGGGGAGCAAATGATGCCTTCATCTGGCACCAGTCAGCACTGTGCCACAGATTCAAGAGTGGGGACATTCCCACTGGCCATTTAGTGGGTGAGTATGCAAACCACGTGGAAAAACATAGAGCTTGGGAGGAGCATAGTCAGAGGTGACATGGGTATTGGCCTAGATGGCACAAGGCAGGGTGACACTGATCACCAAACTAACCTCCATCCTCTACACACCGGTGACAGTGGGTACCCACTCTGTCCCTGGCTGCTCACATCATACAGGCGGCCCGCTACCCCATCGCAGAAACGCTACAATGAGGCACATGCCACCACATGCAATGTCATCGAGTGGGTGTTCGGGATGTTCAAGGCACATTTCCGTTGCCTGGACACATCTGGCAGTGCCCTACAGTATAGCCCCTCAAAGGTCTGCAGGCTATTCCTGGCCTGTTGCATCCTGCACAACATGGCCAGCGACTGTGGGATAGCCGTACAGGTCGAAGAGGGGGACAGTGATGGGGACGATGAGGATGCTGGTGAAGATGGTGATGGGCAGCCCCCCCTTGGGCGACGGGACCCCCGACTGATCTGGCTGGCACAGCTGCACCGGAACACCATCAGAGAGGAGCACTTCAGCCAACCCAGGTAAGTCATGGGGCCATGTGCAACCACCAGTGGCAAAGGCACAACCCACAAACACGCATGGACAAACACCAGGGGTGCATGCTGTCAAGGAAAGTGGCCGAGCATGGAACCGCACACACCACCAGGGATGGGCAAGGTCTAACATGGCACGCGGTCATACACACACACACACACCTCACAAGACATGCACAAAGGGTAGGAGGCACGCTGACCCAGACTGCCACCCCTAGCCACACACATCCACAGACCACCACGCCCACTGCCTGTCATTGTGCATGTGTCAGACGCTGGGCACCACTGCACAGTGGCGGACAGCACAACGCAGGCATCATCATGCACATGCCACTGAGGACAGCAGCTGGGAGGGTGTGCAGATGGAATGTGTGTGTGCGTGCAGGGCTGGGTACCCCACCCGTGCATTGCATGTTGAACAACACAATGCACACAGGGCGGCATCAGACAGTAGCTGTGCTGGGAGACAGGTCAGTCACGCGCCACAGTGCCACGGCCACCACAGATGCATGGGCAGCCCCACCGAGACCCGCCGGCAGTGACAGGCTGACCACTGTTTCTGCTGGGTGGCACGACGGTCCCCAGGGCTTCCACTGTGTGAACATGACTGTGCTTCAGCAGGGGTTCGAGCACACCAAACATGCCTTCACCAGGCATGCTCGGATGCCCCAGCTGAACCCGTGTCGATAAGGAGGGTGTTGCACGACACGGACGGGGATGGACATTGCACCGTCAGTGTCTGCATTAATGGGCAAATAACTGTGTGCCCATTGTGGCCATGACAGCTGTGATTGCCTGTGTCTGCCTGTCAATGGCAGCGGTCACATCCTCCCACAACCAGTCCATCCCTGCCAGGAGCAGAACGGTGTCTCTGCTGCGCTGCTCCTCTGCCTGGCGCAGAGCCACACTGAGTGCATCCACCGCTGTCACAAGCCACATCTGCTGATTGACTGATGCTTGGAGTATGCAGGTGTGCTCATCTAAGAGGTCATCTGCCAGATCGGCGTGCTGTCCCTCATGGTGTTCATGGCCCTGATGGTCATCACCCCTTGAGGGTGGGTACTGCACACCAGGGCCAGGCCTGGGCATGTCCACAAGCGGTGCACTGACGCCGCCCCCTGACACTATACCCCCACGGCCATTGGCCGATTGCTGATACTGCCCCTCTGGCTGCCGCTCTCCAGGGCTCAATGATGCCGCTGCAGTGGCCGCAACAGCCCCACTGTCCTGGACACACACCAGTGCTGCCCCACTGGTGCAGACAGGCACAGGCTGGGACTGTGATGTCACGCAGGCCTCCATGGCGGCACCCCCCACAGCCATGCCCATGATGTCACCTGCTGTGTGGCCATCCTGTGGCACACACGACTCACTGCCCATGACGTTAGCTCCATCATCATCAGTGACGGATCTGGCACCAGTCTTGAGTCTCAGCATGCTGGCATCCATGGACGCTGGCATGCTGAGACACGGGTAGGGCCTCCTCCGCACCTGATCCACCAACATCAGTCTGGACGTCCAGGGGGGCCCATTGTTGCCCTGACCCCCATATGCCTGTGGAGGTGGACAGCCCTCCTCCATCTCCATGCTACCACCCTCAGTGGAGAAGCCCACCACCGCTTACCCATGTAGATGCTCAGGAGCTGTAAGTGAAAAACAGTAGCATTAATGTATGTGACCTACCCTGTGCCCCCCCCCATTGACAGACCAGGACCTACCATGCAGTGATGGGCTACCATCCATCTGGAATCCACCACCCGGAACACACTCGATGGCGCAATGCTGCATGCTGCCAGCAACCCGCTCTTCTTGTGGGGTCAGGCGTTGCACCTCTGGCTGTCCCTCACCGGTCACAGACTGTGCGGCCCTGATGGCAGCCACCTTCTCCTTAATTCTCTGCCTATCCATGCCCATCTTCACTTTGCACTCCTGCATGGAGCACTGGTGGCTGCCATGCAGGTTGACAGCACGGACCACCTCTTCCCATGCAGCAGCATGGGCCTGTGGTGTTCCCTGGCATCCGCTGAGCAGTGACTCTTGGTTGAGGTAGGACTCAAACAGGGCTTCTGTTTCTGTCTTGGTGAAGTTCGGCCTCCTCTTCTTCCCATGTCTCTGTTCCTCTTCCTCCACCTCACGATCGGTCATGATTTCTCCTGTGAGAATGACAGGTGTTACCTGTGACTGTGCAGTCCCATGCATGTCCCAAACACCACAGTCCACCCTCCCAAACAGCATGCAACTCACCGCAATAGACTGCACTAACCAACTATGGCCAGTGCAGCTCAATGTCGCATTTTTATAGTGCAACACATGCAAATGAGGTGAGGTGCATTTTTAAGTGGATGCAAATGCAGTGACTGCACCATCGAATGGCTGATTAGCTGATTTGCATATGCCGGCTGAATATCATGCTGTTGTGCTTTGTGCAATTGTGTTGAACGTGCTGAGCCAAGGGCGCAGTTCTGTGACATGCACAGTACACACCTAACTGTGCATGCCCGGGTTGATGACGCAGGTGCCTGCCGCGCTGCTGATTTTCTGTGCATGGGAGGCAATGCAGGGCACGGCCACCACTGTGCCAGTGGCGCTACGGCGCTGTTCACATATGTGGCGCTGTGGTACTGGGGCGCTGTAGGCGCACTGGGGCAACAGCGCTGTAGGCCGCTACAGGAGGTGGCACACAGGCACCCAATTGCGCTACATGCATTGGGTTCCAATCGCACTGTGGCTGTCCGTGCACGAGAGACCCTTGACCCCGTGCCCGACTTTGTCCCTAGATGCCATGCGTCAGGCATGGCTGCACCACTGTTGCGCTGTTTGGTGACAGCGCGATAGGGGAATGGTACAGCGCCTGTACCGTGCAGCATCTGCACGTGCGTGGTGACCTGCTGTCGAACGCCTATTTTGACTCCATCACTTTGCTGAGATGGCGCGGAGAAGGGCAGTGATGTGGAGCCAGGTGGAGCTCGCCAACCTGGTGGCAATTGTAGAGCCCCATGCTGAGGTTCTATATGGTGATGCACCCCTGGACAGGGCCAGGAGTGCAGTTTGGCAGGAGGTGGCTGATGCTCTGTAGGAGGCCACTGGTATGGGGCGCACAGCGGAGCAGTGTTGCCACCATTACGGGGACCTCAGGCACAGGGACCCGGGCCTGCTTGCCCACCTGTGGGCACATGCCAGGAGGAGCACGGTGCCACGGGCAGGTAGGTGCCCCATCCATACATCGTCCATATGGGTATCACGGTTGCATGTGTCTGGCACATGGAGGGGCCATCCAGTGTTAGCCGTGGTGGTGGTATCGGGGTGTGGGGTGGATGGGTATGGCTGTGTGGGATTGCACACATATGGGGGTGCAGGGACTTTGCTACCAGATTGTACTGATGTTCCTCTCTCCATGTTTGCACCTTAGGCCCAGAAGAGCGCAGGCAGGTGAGGGAGAGGAGGCACTGCCTGGAGGACCAGCAGGACAGGAGGGCTGAAGGTCTGCAGCGGCGCATGGACCAGCCTGATGATGGTGAGTGCCTTACATCCATGATTACTATTGCATGCTGTATAACTGGGCGGGCAGCGGGGCATAGCCACCATCCATTGACAGCACTGTCCAGTGGCACTGCATGTCTGGGAGTGTGTCAATGGTGGTCCATGCGTGCACCGAGCACATGGCTGTGCTACTGCCTTCACACCGCATAGCCAAGTCACTGTACGGCTACGGTGGTGCTGTGCAGGACATGGGTGGTGGTTGTGTGCAGTGGCCCACATGGCTGTGGCTGCCTGGGTAGGCAAGTCTTGTGGACACGGTCACTGTGGGTGGTCGCACACCATCACAGGGGTGTGGCACATGGCTGTATGCCATGCACAATGGGTGAGCTGCAGGGGGCTGGACAGTCACACTTATTGACTCTGCTCCCCCATCCTAGGTTGACGGTAACTCGAGGCACTGGAGCGAGGAGTGCAGGAGCTGCTCCAGGTGGCGAGGGTGACCCTGGAGCTACTGCAGAGAATGGACCGCCACGGGGTGAGGAGGAGGAGGAGGAGACGACATCGGCACCATGTGGAGGAGAACCAGGGCAGATGATGATCATTCCATGCCCCTAATAACACCTTCCGCTCCTGGACCCACCCTCACACCCCTTCTTCCCTCTCCCATATGTTCACCCCTGCCCCTTACCCGCCCTCACCTGGTATGTGGTCCTTCTCCCCCATTGTATATAGTTGTATATAGTTTTTGTATTTCCAATTTTAAATACATTTGTTTTGTTATGACAACTGTCATGGTCTCTGATTTACAGTGGGCTACAGGTGCTCAGCTGCAGTGGTGTGCATGGCGTCAGGGGTGGTGCACACATGGGCGTGTGTGTGTGTGCAGAGGTGAACCGCCTATGGTGTGGGCAGGGGGATCAGTCACTGTCTGTGGTTTGTGTGTTGTTCTCTGTGCACTGGATGCCTGTGTGCAGTGGTCCATGGTGCCTGCACTGTGTGCATGGCACCCATGTCAGACCGTCCATGGCCTGTGAAGCTGACACCCTTGCATGTCTGTGATATGCATAGTCTGTGTGTGTGTCAGTGGTGGCTGTCCATGCTGGATAACAACTGTACCCGGTACAATGCCAGGTTGCCTTCCATCACCAGTATGGTGCACATCTGCCCCCGGTGGCACTGTGGCCTCCGCTGTTGTTGTCCCCCCTCCATGCTGTCATTTGTGTCTGTTGCAGGGGATGTACTCCAGTGTCTGTTACCTGTGCTCCGGCAGCATGCTGGTGGCATACAGCTTCATGGTGCCTGTGCAGGGTGGCTGGCGCACCTGTGCAATGTAGGGGTGCTGGCCATGTGTACATGTCAGCCATGGCCACATGCCAGTGGCTTGGTTGACCCGCTACTGTGTCCCTGTGTTGGTGTGCCTTTGGGTATGGGTGGGTGTTTGTCCATGCACTGTGTTGCATCCTCTGTGGTGCATGCATCCATGCAACACTGTGCATGTCTGTGCTGACTGTTGTGGCCAGTGCTGGGACAGGATGTGTCCTTGGGAGGGTGTGCAAGGTGCTGTACCGCTGGTGGTGGGGTCCAGGGCATGCCCAGTCGCATGTGGGGTACCTCATGTGGTGACGCATGGTCGGTCTCTCAGCTGTACCTTGGGGGGGACATGCAGGGTGGCACTGTGTATGCTGTTGTTGCATTGCTGTCTGCTGCCACCCACAGCAGGGTGCACATGGTGGGGCTGCCTTGCATGGCTCTGTGGTGCACAGGGTTGCATTGTCACAGTGGGGGTGGTGGCATGCATAGGGTGTCCTGCACTGTTGGGCACTACTCCTGGGAAGGGTGTATGGTGATCGTGGTGCAGGGTGTGCTCTGCATTGGTGGGATTGTGTGTAACAGGGTGGTCGGCTCTCCTCGTGTGCCAGTCACAGCTTGCCAGGGGGTGTGCTGGGGCACCATGGCCTGGCTGTGGGTTGGTTGCTGGTATCCATGGGCCGGTGATTAGTCCAGCTCTCCCCCTGTTGTGCAGTGCATGGGGTGTGGGGGATGATGTCTGTTCTGCTGTGTGCTCCTCTGCCCATCTGTGGCATGGGTGGTGGACCCCTGCATCCCTGGCTGTGCTGTTGCATTGCTGCCCTGCTCCAGGGGGTGTCCCTGGTTGCACTATGGCGCATCTGGACTGCTCCGCTGAGCATCCCTTGTTGCACTATGGCACATCAGATATGCTCAACTTCACATCCCTGGTTGTGCTATGGCACAGGTGGTGTGATATTCAGTTGTCTGCCGTAGGCGCATCTTGGTCTGCACAGTTTTTGAATATCGCTCTTCTTGCACATGGGAGCAGTGGACTTGGCGCTTGCTCCTGCTGTTGCACACTTTTTGGGCTCAGTTTGAGTATCTGGGCCATAATGTTTTAATAATTTGTCCTAAATAGACACAATTTACATTTGTACATTACTGTCTTCAATTGTATGAACTCATTCTCTCAGACTGCTTGCTAGCACATTGCTTGATGAACTTTTAGGTATTCTTAGTCCTATGCACAAAAATAATAACAAAATGAATTCAAATAATTTCCAAATCTGTGATTTCATATCTGATTCTCAAAATACTCAATGAAGTGTTTTTTATCGAACTATAAACACATTATATATGTTTAAATGAAATTAAAATTGAAGTTTAACTTAAATCTCTGTTATAATTATAATGAAACATAAGTTATTTCTCAGTTTTAAACTTCAGTTCAATTGTAGCCATCTAGCACTGATCATCCAGCCCTCCCCAGGCTAGAAAATCTACAACCATGCACCCCAAATAACTGGACTGAATGTGGTAAACTTATATAAACAATCTCTGCAATGTAGAAATAAAACCCATATTTATTTACCTATTAGTTGGCACTGCTGAGAGACATGTCCAGGCTTTTTCTTAAACCAATAAACTTCCCCTAAATTAGGTTGCAGCCTGCAATTGGGTAAGAGCCTTCTCAATTATAATGCTCTAATAAGTGAAAAAGCACTAAGGACAGGATATTCAAAGCTTTACGTCATGCACAGTTTGTGCTGCATTAGAGCTGGGTTAGTACCAGACCGCAATATTCAAAACTGGAAATAGCACCAGCACAATGCGTTAGCACTAGTGCAAAAAGATAATGTATGCATGGGGCAAAGTGAGTGGCGAGACCATGCATACAGGTGCACATGATATTAAAATATTTAGAATGGCGCAAGGCACGTTAGTGCAATGCTGAGTGCTGCACTAGTTACCGCCTATGAAAAGGTAGTCTTATTTCTGGGCAAACCCAGGAAGGGGAGGCATGAACACAGCAGCACAGTCCCACAAGGTCACACAATGTCATTATTGCACATCGCTACCCAACAGTACAAAGCACAGAAGAAACATGGGGCAGTCTGGTAACATGGATACTATGCACACCCTCGGTGTGTGGTACTCGAAGAGAAACCCCTTGGGTATGGTCTCCTGGGTTTCTGAGGCATCATACACCATAGATCTGCATAACGCCTGGCTTAACCACACGTCCCCATGCATTATTCATTCTGTAATGTGATGTACTGTACTGCAATGTGCATCTAATATGACATTTGTGTACTGCATGCTGTTGTGCATTGCATGTCTGTATTGGATACCATTGCATCGCAGCTGCACAGTTTTTATCTTTGGGTTATTCCCGACACTGGGCTGTGGCCAAGTGTGCCCACCTGGTGAACATGGTGAGACGGAACATTGTACAGAAAACATACATGGCTGAGACATGCTGCACACAGATGGCACTGCCCATTTAGCCAGCATCTGGCACTGGTCCTAACCCTGCCAGGATTTGTGGTTGCCCTTCACCCAGTGGACACCATGGCAGTGCGGCCATGCAGCACACACCTCCATGTCCCCCATTGGTGTATGCCAACATGATCCAGCAGACACATGGTGCACTAGTGGAATGGAAAGTGTACATGTGGCTAGGCCACACCACAGAGAGGGTACTGCCACACAGCAGTGTCCATCCACACAGTGTAAATAGTCACTGATGGTAATGCCCCTAACAGCAGTGTGCCAATATGTGGGTATGTGTGTCCCCCAGGGCACATACCCTACACCTGTCCAGGCTCCCCACACACACTGACACCCATGTGATGTGCTGTAATGATGAAAGGGTGGAAAGCACACTAGAAGTAAAAGATTTATACATCTATTTTTACATGAATATGAATTTTAAACTTAAGGCAAGTCAGTTTTTATGACAGCTGAAAGTCACAACAGTGTGCTCGATCATGTACCGTTTCACCCACTCACCAGGATTTTATTTGTACAGTACACACCTTTCACTTTAATTCTTTTTTCCTTCATTTGGTTAGTTTATAAAGATTCTTTTATATTTGATTTTTTTTGTTTAACCTAATTTGGATGTAACACACAAAGTAGCACAATGTTTACATATATAAAGTTTTGTCTGTGCCATAGTGACTTCAAACATCATTTTTTAGCCATTGTGCATGTACTTACAGCAAAAACACAGGTTGCTTGAGAGGTGAACTAAAAATCTGTTGAACACTTGTGGTAGGATTCACAAAAGGGATGCTCCCAGCACTTCCAAGATGCGCTGGCACATCCCTGACTTTCTCCCGTATCGCAATTCAGGGAGGGGGCCGATGCGTGGAGCAACCCCTATGTGCCAGCGCATCGCTGATGCACTGCATACTGCCCATAATGGTATGCAGTACATCTGGAGGGGATGTGAAGGGGTGTGCCCATGCATATGGAGTGCAGCCCCATTCACAGCCCAACTTGGAGGTGCATCCCCGGGGTGTGTCCGGGGATGCACCTCCCATAGTTAAATCTAAAACTAGTAGACTTAAGTGTGGGTGGCCATCCACAGACAGGCTGCCAAACTGCAGACAGCAGCATAGCAGCCTGCACACCCAGGCAGTCCAACCCTTCCCGCACCGCCCATTGCCCAGATCCCCTGGTGAACGTACACAACAGTGCCCTGGTGGCACAGTGGATCCCCCCACCCATAGCACAGAATTCCCATTCAGATGGCCAGCAACACCCCAATCGATATAGTGACCTCCTCCCATCCACGGCCCTACAGCTGTGCAATTGCTGCTGGTCCAAGAGCCCTAGTGGTCCAGTGGTACCACCACCCCCTACCCACTCAGACACCCCCCAGCCCGCTCCCACTTCCAAGTAGTATCAGTATTAGTATGGCGGGCAGCACAACCCACCCAAACACTGCCACAGCTGCCTGCCAACCATGCTGTCTTTGACTGACAGCATACTGTATAACTGGAAGCACATTGGTGGACCAAGTTGACAAATGGGCTTGCAGACTGTACTGTATGCTGTCATTCACAACTCTGTGAATCACAAAGTTGTGAACGACAGCATACAGTACAGGCTGCAAGCCCATTGGTCGACTTGGCCCACCAAAGTGCTTACAGTTGTACAGTATGATGTTAGTTGAAGACAGCACATTTGGCGGGCAGCCATGGCAGTGTTTGTGTGGGTTGTGCTGCCCGCAATACTAATACTGATACTACTTGGAAGTGGGAGTGGGCTGGGGTGGTGCCTGAGTGGGTAGGGGGGTGGTGGGACCACTGGACCACCGGGGCTCTTGGACCACTGGTAATTGCACAGCGGTAGGAGGCGGGGCTGGGGGGTCACTATACCAAATGGGGTGTTGTTGACAGTCTATGCGGGGATTCTGTGCTACAGGTGGGGAGGGAGGAAGGATCCACTATGCCACCAGGGCACTGCAGAGCACTTTACAGGGATGTCTCGGTACAGGCAAGTGGGGAAGCCACAACACCGCCAGACAGGGTATTGAGCTCTTGCTGTCCTGACAGCCCTGCAGGGCACCTGGGACAATCCACCAGGTGCACCCCTGCACCATGAATGCAAATGGGGCCATAATGACATGCAAATGGCCCCATTGTGCTTTGCATGCCTAATGGCCCCATTTGCATGTTCGTGGCTGTGAATGGCAATTTTGGCGTAGCACATCCTAAGATGTGCTGCACCATTGGATTCCCAGCCCGACGTGGAGGATGGGCTGGAACAGCCAGGGCTGGGCACAAGTGTGGTATTCACAGAGGGGATATGCTGGGGGCAATCCCCCTTGCATCATCTGTGAATACCAGTTTGCCCTTGGCGCATCTCCTCTGCGCCGGGGCAGCCGAAATGCACCGAGTGCATCTCCTTTGTGAATCCTGCCCTTGAAGTTTTGTGATATTAAATGCTTATGAAGAATGTAGTTATCTTCCATAGTAATAGATCCAGTGCAGGTGTGTTTCACTATGAATGACATCATCATCAGAGCCAGAACACGTGCCTATAAAAGCACATGCTTTTTTTTTTTTTTTTAACTAGTGTGGATCATTTGTTGATTGGCATTTCTTTGAGACACAGGCAGGCAAGGAAAGAACACAAATGTTGTAAAATGATTTAAAGATAGGCCTTTTTGATGTGAAAACTCTTTGAACAACAGCTTGGTACTTCATAGTGCTTCCTGATTACAGCATTGAAAGCTAAGCCTTCTAACAATTGAGCCTTTGAATGTTACTAAGTCTGCATTTGGTATGGCACTTTAGCTAGCTCTGCAGGAGTTTGTCTTGGTGTGTTTAAAATATTGAAATGGCATTTACATAGATTATGACTATATAGCACTAAAATGCCCATGAAATATTGAAACTAATTTTCAATTGTTCGAAAGTACATAGTGCTTTTGTAGTCTAAGTTAAAAGACAGAAGCTAAAAATTCACTATTTAAAATGAGGTTTTAAATGTAAAACAGTTTGAACTAACTGAGTATTCTGGTGAGCACTGCAGGTTTCTTGGAATGGTACGTGAGAAAAGTCAGATATTACATATCAGTTATATGTTTACAATGGATTACTGCTGGAATTTTCTTTTTAGTATAAAAAAGTAATGTTTTCTAAAATGAGTTAACCTATAAAAACGAATTATTTGAGACTGTAGTAGCCCCAGATATACATGGATGGGCAACTTTATACATAAAGGAAGTATAAATACTTGCTATGAGGCCAATAAATTCAGAGGCCTAGATATTCAGAGTTGCAACGGCACAACTACAGACTTGCCCTGCAGAGCAATATTCAGCCAGTGCAGCTGTGCAGGTAATGTATGCAGTGCAAGTGAAGGGTACATTCCCCATGAATATGTGGTGCAATTGCATATTCAACCCAAAACCATGGCGCAAATCAGGAGCAAAACAGAAGCTGCGCCATGCAGACTTGAGCCTATAAAACAGGCTCAAATACAGATACAGCAGATGCATAAACCTAGCAATAGGAGAAAGATGGATGGTGCACCATTCATGATGGAAGAGGTAATGAGGGGTGTGAGGAGATGGGAGGAACAGCAATGTGGCCAAGGAAGGTCCCATCGGCAGTATGCCCTACACAAGTGGTACCGTGCCTGACTCATGTTTGAGGATTACAGTGATGTGGAGATCATGGGCTGGTACTACCTGAACAGGGCCATTCTGAGGCAGCTCTATGAGCTGTGCAGTGAGAAGATGCAGGCACCCACCAGACAGAGCCATGCCATGTCAGTGGAAACAAAGGTGACAGCAGTGATGTGCCTTCTCACCACGGGCATCTTCCAGAGATGAACGGGTGACACCATGGGTATCACCCAGACAGCCACCTCCTGCCTCCTCACACAGTTCCTCAATGCTCTGCTGCCACATTTTTCAGAGTTCATACGATTCCCAAGCACACAGGCTGAGCGTACAGCAAACATGCAGGACTTCCACTGGGTGGCACGCATGCCAGGCGTGATCGGGGCCAAAGACTGCAGCCACATGGCCATACGCACACCACCTGACCCTGAGGGAGCCACATACATGGACCACAAGAGTTACCCTTCAATCAACTGCCAGGTGGTGTGCAATGCCATGGGTGCATAATCAATGTCTGCACCACACACCTCCAGAGTGCACATGATGCATTCATCTGGCACAGCTCCATACTGTGCCAGAGATTGGAATGTGGGGACATCCCCATGGGGCACCTGTTGGGTGAGTAAGGCACAGGGCAGGGTGTGGGTGCAATATGGATGTCGGAGTAAGAAGGGGAAAACAGGGTGGGTAGGGCACTGGGGGCATTGGAAAGCATGGGTAAGGGGTGGCAACAACACAGCACAGTGTTAACCATGTCCTTCCCCACACAGGTGACAGTGCATACCCTCTCAGGCCCTGGCAGCTCACCCCCTACCAGTGATCGTCCCCCCCCCCCGCAGAAGAGAGATATAATGAGGCACACATCTCCATGCGCAGTATCATCGAGCGTGTCTTTGGCATGCTGAAGATACATTTCCATTGCCCGGAAAGTCAGGTGGTGCCCTACAATACAGCCCATCGAAAGCCTGTGGACTATTCCTGGCCTACTGTATACTGCACAAGATGGCCATTGACCATGGTATCGCTGTCCATGTGGACAGCAGTGGGGATGATGGTGACAATGGGCAGAATGGCAGTGGGCAGCCATCCCTGGGGAGGTGGGACCCCAGGCTGGCAGCAGAGTCCAGGAGGCACTGGGCCACAATAATACTGGAGCATTTCGGAGAATGCAAGTAAGTGCACTGACACGCATGCATGTGTCACAAAGACCACAACACCACACACAGGTCTGGACGTGCACAGCGGGATGCATGCAGAGAATGGGGAACACAGCAGGCAAGGTAGAGGCAGTGACACATGGACACACACACGCACACACTCACACACACACACACACACACACACACACACACACACACACACAGCACAGGCATGGACACACACACACGTGGGCTGAGGAACATGGCATGGATCAGACACATGACACCGGTGCACAGGCACAACTGGCATGGCACTGCTGTCATCACACCCATGCTACAAGGCCCAGCAGCCTGGCCAGCACACACAGGGGGCATGCATCACAACACACATGCATGCCACCACATGCATGCCAAACCACTACCCCCCGAGTGTGCACCAGGCAGCAGCAGTGGACAGCAGGTAAGGGCAGCACACACATGAGGGCAACTGCACATTCCCTCAGCCACCACAGTCACGTGGGAAGCTGCACCTAGGCTGGTCAGCAGCCATAGGCTGTGCATCGGCCAACAGTGGGGTGTCTGACACACCCGCAGGGGTGGATGACCAAGAATGTGACCGTGTTCTCACTGGGGTGTACAGGCAGCCAAACAGGCTTGCACTTGGGGTGCCAGGAATGGCAACTTCAGAGCCCGCTATCTGCTGTGGAGGGGTCACCAGATGCCAGGACCATGAAGTTGACAGAACACTGCAGGGGGTCCTCTGAGCATGGCTGAGCCCAGAGGCAGTCAGTAATGTAAACCCAGCTGCAATGTTACCGGTGTTGAAGTCCAGTGATCTGGTCATGCACTCCTGCATCTCAGCTAGCAGAGCCCATCAGTAAGCTGCACATGACCCCTGTCCTGCTGCTTGGCCAGCTGATGCACCGCTGCCTGCAGTGCATGCATCTCAGTGGCAAGGAGCACCTGGTTATCCACGGATGACCACAGCAACAAGGTGTGCTCTGCCAGCCGAGTGGCATACTGCTCCTCCTGGGCTAAATACTGGCCAGTTGGGGGTGACACGGCATGCTTTCCGGCAGCCCACTCTGGTGAACGCTGCACAGGGGACCATACAGTCAATACTGTTCCAGCAGGCACACTGGTGGTGGACCCCATGGTGTGCTTCCTGGTGTTACCCACATCCTGCTGCCACTGTCTGACCATCCACTGGGCATTGCCAGGTGCCGCCATGTCTGCCGCAGCACCACCACCCTCACCAGGCACAGCAGTGGTGCTACATACCAATGCACCAGCAGGGATGGGTGGCAGCTATGCAGTGGCAGGCGCAGCACTGGGCCTTGATGTTGCCCTTGCCAGTGCCTGAGGTATCTCAGGTACCAGACACCCGGCACTGTCCAGGATCAGTGTGGCATGCCGCACGGCAGCTGGCACACCTGCATGTGATATATCACACACACACACACCAGACATGCAGGTAGTGTGCATATTCACCATGCTGTGAGAGGCTGCCACTTATCTGAAACCTGCCACCAGCACACCCTTAACCACTACGCGGCTCATAGTGGATGGCACCAGTCCTCAGTGGCCAACACAGTGGGTGCAGTGGATGGGCCCCCACCAGTCTTGTTGTGGGATTCCCAGATTGATGCCACCTTCTCCGTGATCCTGTGCTTGCCAGTCCTGACCTTTTTCTTGCACTCCTGTGCAGTGTGCTGATGCCTGCCATGGGTGTTGACATATGTCACCATGGCATCCCACCCTGCAGACCTTTCCTGAGGCATACCAATGGCACTACTCAGCAGGGACTCCCTGTCTGGATAGGCCTTGAACAGGGCCTGCTGTTCCACCTTAGTAAAGTTGGGCCTGCTCTTGCGGGCAGGCCCACACTCCTCCTGTACCTCATTCTCAGACATTCTGCTACCTGTGGACAGTGACAGCACATAGGGGCAGTGTCATCATGGGCAAGAGCAGTACACCATAGGTGTAGGCCTCACAATCTCAGCTAACATCAACATACCTTAATGGCTGCAATACCGGTACGTGCCGCGTGCTGTTCCGTGGCACTTATAAAGCGCATCACATGTAAATGGTCTTAATCACAATGGTAATGATATGCTAATGCACCCTAATGCACTGCACATAGGCTGATGAGGTTATTTGCATACCTCAGCTGAATATCGCGATTTTGTGCCATGCTCAATCGAGTTGCACTGGAGCATCTGTGTTGTGCAAGTATGGCACATGTGTGGTGCGTATAGCTGCAGTGCACATGTGCACACACTGTAGCACAGTCCTATCATGTGAGCATCCTACTTGTGTATAGTGGGGCCGGTGCACATGCACTACTGCTCACCCATCACACATGTGCACGCAACAAGTCACAGACGGCTATTGCACAGCTGCATGACTTGCATGATGCTACATGCCACTCATGCCTGGGGCATGCATGACACTGCACAGGGTCATGCCCTGTGCCCTCAGGGTCGTGTACATGATCCCATTCACCCACCAGGCTGTGGTGCAGTGCACCTGTGCGTTGCTGCACTATACACCTACACAGTGCATGTCAATCGCACATCCACATGCTGCATGGTCGCATAACACTGTTCCCTAATGCACATAGTCTTCTTGCAGCTCCACATGCCTGCTGTATCAGCCATTACACCTACAACAAATAGCACACCGGGTGACATGGCATGCAATGGCAGGTACCAGGAGGGTGGTTAACTGGACCAAAGTAGAAATTGTTAACCTGGTGGCCGTGGTCCAGCCTTTTGAAGGCCAGCTGTTTGGCCAGGTACCTCTGCATCAGGCACATGGGGATGTGTAGCAGCAGGTGGCCATGACCTTGGAGAGCCATACTGGAGTGCCACGGATGGCAGCGCAGTGCAGGCACTGCTATGGGGACCTGCACTGCAGGGACCTGGACAGGTTCAGAGCATGCAGGCATGCGTGCAGCATGGAGCAGTGCCACAGCCAGGTTAGTATGTACATATGGCATGCCTGCAACAGGGCAATGATATGGTGGTTATACAGATGCACAGCGTATGCTGCCACTAGGGGTAGCCATGGTCCTGGTGGCCACTGCATGTCCTGCATGGCTGCTCTGCGTGTTGGAGTCATGCAGGCGACAGGGCCACTGGGCAGCTGGGGTCACGCCCTGCACCATGCAGGCTGTGTGGTGGTGGGGGGATGTCTCTGCGTGCATGTGTACTGATGTCCACCTCTTTTGTTTCCTCCCTCAGGGCCAGAGGACTGCTGGAGGGCCAGGGCGGCTGTAGCCATGGTGCAGGGACCGGCTAGGGGTGTGGTGGCAGGACCAGCAAGGGGTGCAGTGGCATAACTGGCAGGACTGTGTTGGCCAGGTAGACTTGATCACATTTCTTTACCATGTCACTGTGGGTTACAAGTAGGCAGAGGATCCAAACAAGTTTACCCAAGCCATGTGCTTACTCAGACATGGTGGGCACACAGTCCATTTGGTGTGCTGGTGTTTCACGGCCTCTGCTGGCCATGTGCTACCCTGGGGGGTGCACATGGCTTCCACCGTGTCTGCGGCAATGGGTGCCTGCGCTCTGTATCATGTGCCTATGCCTGTGCACACATGTGCCAACTGTGCTGCACTGTCAGCTTGTCTGCACTGCTGTGGTGTGCTGTGTGAATGGCTGATGTGGCCCTCTGTGTGCCGGGCCCTTTCGGTCTGTCTGGTGGTGTGTGCCCCCACTGTCCAATGCACACTGAGGGTGGGCCGGGGTTCATTGGAGCATATCACTCAGTGCCTGTCCTGTCCTTCTCCTAGGTGTTCCCAGGATGGTGGCCCGGAGGGGTTCAGGCAGGCTGCTGGGAGCCATGTGGAGCCAGGTGGTACACCAGCAGTATACAACATGCCTGTTTCGAAGGCTGATCCTAGAGATGGTGGTGGCCTGGAGGGTCCTGCAGCAGATGGTGGTGTTTTATATAAAGCATTTATTTTTCTACATCACTGTGTCTGTATTTTCTTTGCAGCTGGCATGTGGAGTCATGCTGCAGGTGTCAGTTCGGCTGTGCATTGCTGTGTTTCTGGTGTCCCTCCACTGTCCCCTTGTGCCACTGCTCCTGTGTGCACCAGGCATGTGTCCCTTGTCCCTGTCCTGTGTGTGGCCCTCTGTTGGTTGTCCAATGGTGGCCTGTGGCTGGCCCTGCACCTTGTGTACTTGTCTGCCTGCCCTTCCTTTCACCTGTTTTTCTGCACATCACCACTGCACAGTGGACAATGGTACAGTGCCCTTCCCCACTCAGGGTGGTGGCCTGTGTGGCCAGTGCCTCCCTCACCCCTGGGTGATGGATATCTGTGGTTGCTTGTCCTCCTGGTGCCATGGCCACGGCATCCTGCCGGCATGCCTGGTGGGTGTCTCATGCAAGGCTGTTCTGTTGGCATGGAGGTGGTGTCAGTGTGTCGGCCTGGTGCTTGTTCCACAGTGGGTGGTGCGGGGTTCTTTGTGCACCCGTCCCCTAGTCCCCTGCGTTGCCTCTGGGACAGTGCAGATATGTACCCAGTTATGCTGCGGTGGTGGTGTCCTGTGCCCCCTGCCCCTGTGCTTCCTTGCCTGTGCGTTCTTGCTGCCTGTTGCTCTTGCTCAGCTCACTGGGTTTTGTGTTCTGGCATGCTCCAAAGCACTCCTGGTTGTGCTGGCACATCTCTGGTTGGGCAGCAGGACATCTTTGCCATATTCAGCCTGGTTGCAACAGAGCATTTGGGGGGGCATCTTCTGAATATGGCTCCCTTTACCCCATAGCGCATTTGACTTGCGCTGCACCAGACTTGCACTTGCCTTTGGTGCAAGTCTGAATATCTGGGTCAAAATGCATAAAAAAATATCTTTAAGTAAACATTTAAAGCGTTGGAAACATTTAATGCTTTTTCACATATTGGGGCATTATAATTGAGAAGGATCTTGCCCAATTGCAGGCTGCAACCTAATTTAGGGGCAATTTATTGGTTTAAGAATAAGCCTGGATATCTCTCAGCAATGCCAACTAATAGGTAAATAAATATGGGTTTTATTTGTACATTGCAGAGATTGTTTATATAAGTTTACCACATTCAGTCCAGTTATTTGAGGTACATGGCTGTAGATTTACTGGCCTGGGAAGGGCTGGATGGTCAGTGCTAGATGGCCACAATTGAACTGAAGTTTAAAATTAAGAAATAACTTTTTAAATGTTTCATTATAATTATAACAGATTTATGTTTAACTTCAATTTTAGTTTAATTTAAACATATAGAATTTGCTTATAATTTGATAAACACTTCATTGAGTAGTCTGAGAATCAGATATGAAATCATAGATTTGGAAATTATTTTTTAAATTAATTTTATTATTATTTTTGTGCATAGGACTAAGAATACTTAAAGGTTCATCAAGCTGGATGTTCTAGCAATGTGCTAGCAAACAATCTGAGAGAATGAGTTCATATACCTGAAGTCAGTGATGTACAAATGTAAATTGTGTCTATTTATGACAGATTATTAAAACATTATGTATTTATTGTCTATAGGTCATAAGACATTCTCCTGAGGAAGCATATATTTGTATTTGTGAAACATTGAGATGTATTGCCTGAAAAAAATATAAAAATAAAAAAAGAACCACAGTAAAATAAAGAATTGCCTGTCCATTATTGAATGAAGTGCCCCCACCCCCTTTTCTTTTGAACATAATTAATATTTCTCTGATGTCTAGTGGCACCTCTCACTCTCTGATCACTCACCCCAGCCATAAGTAATATTTCACTGTTGTCTTGTGGCACCCCCCACCCTCTGATTGCTCTCCCCAGCCATTATTAATATTTCAGTGGTGTCTAGCCGGCCCACTGGTGCAGCGGTTGGATATCCATGTGCGATGCCAGAGACTCATGTTTGGGAACAGACCGGGGAGCTGGAGGGCCGGCCGGGGGGAGGAGGCTTGAGCATCCCATGGATGGTTCGCCTCCTCCGGTGGAGGGGGGACGCAGAGTCTGGCTCTTGTCTGACCTTGGGTGAAGACCTAAGGAACAAGAAGGCTGAGGTGGAAAATAGGGTTGACGTGCTGGACATTAACACTTCAGTACCTTGACGTTGGAGCATACAGCATGTCCAAGAACACCAGGAAAAACACCTGCAGTGCTCCCAGTAGATGGAGCACCAAGGCCCTGATCCCCAATGCCACTACCAACCCTGGTGATGCATCCTGATAAAAGACAGACACATCAGGGTGGAAGGCCCCCACCCCATACCCGCCTGGGGGGCACAATCATAGCTCCATGGGGGATGGATTGCACTAGAGGTTAAGGTATGTGAGTGGGGACTGATCAGGCCCATTGGTGCCTCCCAAAGAAAGGGGGCTCTGTGGGAAGAGGAGGGGGAAAAAAGATATTTCAATGGTGTCAAGTGGCACCCACTACTCTCTGATCACACATCTCAGCTATAATTATTATTTCTCTGGTGTCTAGTGGCACCCCCCACCCTCTAATTGCTTGCTCCTACCATAAATAATATTTTTCTGTTGTCTAGTGGCACCCCCCACCCTCTGAGTGCTCGCTCCAGCCATAAATAATATTTCCCTTGTATCTAGTGGCACCCCTACACTCTGATTGCTTGCCTGGCCACAACTTATATTTCTCTGGTGTCTAGTAGCACCCTTCACCTTTGGATTACTTGTCTCAGCCATAATTAACATTTCCCTGGTGTGCAGTGGCACTCCCCACCCTCCAGTTACTTGCAATGGCCATAATTAATATTTCTGTGGTGTCTAGTTGCACCCCCCCCACCGTCCAATTGTTGCTTGTCCTGGCCATAATTAATATTTCCCTGGTGTGTAGCAGCACCCATCTACACTCTGATTGCTCACCCTGGCCACAATTAATATTACTCTGGTGTCTAGTGACACTGTCCCCACCAAACAACTGCTCACCCCAACCATAGTTAATATTTCCCTGATGTCTAGTGGCCCCCCACACTGTCCACACTTTGTTGGGTACACTGTCCACACTTGATTGGGTACACCAATCTGCCACTCCCCCCTCCATACATAGTTAGTCACTGCCTGGGTCAGAAAATAGGGTCCTGGGAACCCATACAGCAACTGACACAGTCCTCTTCTCACCACCTCAACTGGCCACTGTATATAATGACAGGGAGCACGCAAAAGGTTGTGTGCTTGTGTGCTCCCTGTCATTACATATGGTTGCTGGGTGAGGTGGTGAAAGGAAGGCCATGTGGGCCACCGTTTGAGCTCCCCAATCCCTATTTTATGACCCAGGCAGTGATTGACTGTTTATGGAAGGGGTGGCAGGTTGGTGTACCCAACCCAGTGTGGGCAGTGTGGGAAGGGCCACTAGACACCAGGAAAATATTAATTTTGGTTGGGCGAGCAATCAGAGGCTGGTAGATGCCACTAGATACCAGGAAAATATTAATTATGGCCAGGGCAAGAAATCAGAGGATGGAGGGTGCCACTAGACACTAGGGAAGTATTAAGTTATGGACAGGGTGAGTGATTGGAGGATGCCACTAAACACCAGGGAAATATTAATTATGACCGATGTGAACAATCAGAGGGTGAGGGGTGCTACTAGACACCATGGAAATATAAATTTTTGGCTGGGGCCAGCAATTGGAGGGTGAGGAGTGCCATTGGGTACCATTGAAATAATAGGTATTGCTGGGTCAAGCAATCAGAGGTTGGGGGGGTGCAACTAGACACCAGGGAATAGTTAGTTATGGCTGGGGAGAATGATCAGAGGGCGGAGGGTGCCACGAAACACCAGGGAAATATTAATTATGGCTGGGGTGAACAATCAGAGGATGGAGATGCCACTTGATGCCAAGAAAATATTAGTTATGACTGGGGTGAGTGACTGGAGGGTGTGGGTGACACTAGACACCAGGGAAATATTAATTATGGCCGGGGAGAGCGATTGGAGGGTGGGGGTGCCACTGGACACCAGCCAAGTTTTTTTTTTCATTTCCTTTTTTCTATCAGGATGGCACAGAAGTGATCACTGAACTGAGGAATAATCACATAAATTGCATATTAATGTATTAACTCCAAAGTTCATGTGTTCTATTCTGCAGTTCAGCAAAACAATTCAATGAAACAGGGTGAAAATTCATCAAACACTTTCAGAAGATTTCTAATTTTTGCCAAAGGCAAAAATCTGAAAATTCCATGAAGGTTGCTATATTTCACTAATGTTCCTCTAAACCTGAATTTTGCAATTTTCACCAGCCCTAATTAATATTACACAGTCACAAAAAAATGTTTAGAGCCATGTTTTACCATTGTCCTTTTTAAATGTTGTATGGGCTCTGATCACTGATCCTGGATCATTTCCAAAACATTGCTTGTGTCCAGACTTTTGTTCAAAAAGTGATTTGAACAGAGACATGCAGTGACAGTAACAATCATCAGTGGATGAAACGACAGACAAATAAAAAAAAAAGGCCGGTGTACTATATATTTAAAAATGGTGAGAGAAGGTGCCATTGATTTTCTTTTTTCTTATTTATCTTTTTCTTCTTCAGAAACAGGAAGCCTTATGATATCCAGTGTTTTAATAAACTGTACTTCTGCCTGTTGGTGCCAATGATGGTACAGTATGTGTCATATGTGACATAATGACTGCCAGTGCTAATAGCCAGTGAGTGATGATCATGAAGCCAGATAAGGTTTCTCTGCTCAACATTGCTGTTCTTGATAGATTTTGTGTTATTTTGTTTCTGTTTCTCAGGATTTCCTATGTTTTTAAAGTAAGCCACTGCCAGAATAGAAAACCAATCTGAAATAGTTTTCTTAATAAATTTTAAGGTATTGTACCTAGAACCAAATCACAAAATAACGCAAAATGCTAGACCATGAGTACTGTACGGCTATAGTAGTCACAAAGAGAGGGCAGAAGATATTTAATTTTAATATAAAATCTGAATGATGGAACCACCAGCAGTGCAATACAGTCTCACACAGCTCTGTATTATCAGTGTATTCTGAGTGTGGCCTGCCTGGTGCATTAATTGAACCCCCAACCAGTTAATCTTTCTAGCCAAGAGTTGAGAATATGACCAAATGAGCCAGCAACAGAAGCTGACAGCACAGACAATCCAGGAGGTAAGTGCAATAAGGAAATGGTCTAAGTACTAGTACTGAATCATCTCAACCAGAAAGAGGCCCCAGGTCAGGGTAAAATAATCCAGACAATCACAGTGAGGAACTTGGTGTTCACTGCTGCTGCCACCTTCACTATAATATAAATCTGTCTGCACAGATATTTACCAGGTCCTGATGATCCCTTTCAACTTTCTTTACACATATTTTATAGCCTGTCCTATATAGCGACTATACTGTAAAAAGATGATGGAGTTCTTGCCCAGTGTATGGATAAAGGTGGATTACCAGCTTAAAGGGCAGACCCTATTGCCAAGGGTCTCCTGAACAAAGCAGCAGGGGAGTTCAGGTTTAGGTAACATGGGGGAGAGGGAAGGGGGAGGGAGAAGGATAGAAGGAGGAGGAATTGTGGGAGGAAGGGCAGGAAAGGAGAGGAATCATGGGAAGAAGGACGGAAAAAAGTATAGGTGTCAGGGAGCCAGGGCAAGGACCGATGAAAGGGAACAAGAGAAAGGACTGCAGTAAAAGGGTACTTAAGGGGAAGCAAGGCTAGGAGCACCCTTCTTTGCTAGACAGCAGTTTGTTTGGACACACGCCTTAGCATGTCAGTTGGCAGTATTTGGTTTAGTTAAGGATTTCTTGGACAATTTTGAGAAATACAGGTAAGGCTGAAACAGCTTTTGATATGGATGGGCAAGGTTGGTATGTAGCAAGAGGTTGTTGTTTGTAAAAAAAAAAAAGAAGAAGAAGAAGAAGTTTTACGTTGTGTTAAAAAAGACCTAATGAAAGCTGAGAAAATGGAGGTATGTGCCTTAAGGTGGTTATTGGAGGCAAAAGGCAAGCAAGGGGTTAAGGAAACATTTTCTTCTATTTACAAAACAGGTCTGGAAATGTTAGTGGAGTTTGGCTAGAGGTGCTTTTTAACAGTGTAGGAACATCAAGGTGTATATTAAAGGTTTAAGGAAGACACAGGCAGCCTGTGGCGTGAGGAGGTAGGGTAGATCATGATGCTAACTTCACAGCAGAAATCTGTAAAAGTGAACAAAACTGAATTAGGCAATCAAAGGTTGGATTTGAAAGGCAGGTTGTGGCATGTAATGAGAGGAAGGTAGGCTAGCCTGTGTTACTACCCTATCAGCTGCAAGGGGGATGCAAAGCAAGAAAGACAAGTCAAAAAAAAAAAAGAGAAGACGAGAAAACAGGAGTAGAAAAGGGAGCATTTCTTCTGTGTTGCTGTTGATACCTGCATGTAGAACAATTGATAGGAAGCATTGGGAAAGTAAGCAAGCAGGACATCTGAAGTATGGGGACAGGGGAGTGGAGGAGGTTATTACAGTGATGCCAGGATTTTGGGAAGGTGTACAGCCAAGACAAGGGGAAAAGAGGGAAGAATAAGCCAGGGGTCATGTAAAGTCCTCTTCGGGCTAGCGGGATGCCACAAAAATCAAAATGTCCTCTCTCTGTTCCCAATAAAACATTTTAAGCAAATGATCATTATTTCCCAGTCAACAGAGGGTAAAAGGAATGATATAGAGTAGTTGACTCACCCAAGGCAGGACCAAAGGAAAGAGGAATCGGGCCTGCAATGGTGGAGGGCTGCATGAAGTCCTCTCTGACTCAGGACGCCAAGGGGTTTTCCAAAGTTCACAGGCACAGGGGGAAAAGGGACCATATCAAGCATGTTAGCTACTGGTCTTTTGGAACATGTGTGTGTGTGTGTGTGTGTGTGTGTGTGTGTGTGTGTGTGTGCTGCTGTTGCTGTTGCTGTTGTTGTTGTTGTTGTTGTTGTTGTTGTTGTTTAGGGGGAGTGATGCAAGCAACCAGACTGTATTTCATGTAAAAAATGTTTGTGATTCTTCAGATCCAGTATGAACATAATGTTTTCAACTTCTGGTACTCTGCCATGGGTGTGTTGACTTCAACAACAAGCAAAAGCCTTAAAACAACTCTTTGACTGAAAGGCTACTCTGCCTAGTTCAGTGTAGAAATAACATTTTTTTGGAACTATTTAATTTGTTGGATGAAGTATCCAATGGTGCTGTGTGACCTTGCCATGCTTGCATCATGGTTTAAGGTACTGTAATCCCACATTTATATTGAATTATGGGATATGCATGATAAAACCAAGCTAAATGTTGGAAAATAAGTAGACTGTTCCCCTGCATAAAACTACAATATTTACTGTAGTGCTTTGACTTTGCAAAGGTTTGCACAGTTTAATCGTACAAATATACATATGATAATAGCTAGTAGCAGAAACAAAGTTAATTCCAAGTGTTCTATCTAACAAAGTGATCAGGAACCAACAGCCTTGATGTGTTCAATAATATCAATCCAAATGTATGTTGATAAATTCAGGCAAATACTGGTAGTAATAAAATATGTTGCTTTATCATGCCATTCGATCTACTTAGAGCTAGTATATCACAAAACCAATCTATATTCATTTTAGCTTATACAGCGAATCTAATAGGATTCTCATAAACTATAATATAAAGTCTACACTGCTGCCAGAAATAGGTCAAATTGATTTAGAATGGAAAGAATACTCTAAAGGTGTTACCAACCATTTTGTTCTGTATAGATAGCCTTAATGAGCTATTAGACTATTTTAAATGCCCTCTGCATTGCCATGAGTCCAGTACACCACCATGTATCAAAGCATTAAGATAAGGTTAAATGCATTTTTGTATAGTGTATTCAACTGGATGGAAACAAAAAACAAATGAAGAAACCCTCTTAACAAGTTATTTTTCTCAGAATGCTTTAGTCTTGCCAAAACAAACACTGTATATTCATTGCAGAAATCAACATTACTGCAGATTAGGCCTGCAAACACACAACTCAAGCACTCAGTATTTGGGCAGGAGTGATTACAGTTTTCAAGTCCATGTCCTCAGAGTTTAGAAATGTACTATTACGGTTGTCAAGCCTAACTCTCTCTCCCTCCCCTTTTTACCAAAGACCAAGTTACAGGTATGAAACTATGAATTAATGGTGGGGGACCATATATGGGGCCAAAATATTCAAGCATTATAAATTGCAACCCTAATTACCAACATTGGAGGATGAAGTTGGATTCAAGTGCATTTTTTTCTTGTATTAAGCATTTTTAAGTATAGGGATCACCTGCCGTTGGAGGCTGCTGGTAAGGGTTTCCAAGACTGCCTGTAATTGGGAAGGTTTATATGCTTGAAGAAATTAGGCATTAGCTAATGCTTTGCACCTAACTTCATTCTTCAAATGCTATAATAAGATACATTTTTATATCATATGAAATTTTGTACCATTATGTTCTTCTGTCAAACAGTTATTTACCAGTGGTCAGATGAGTAATACACATATGTCAAGAAGGGATAATGACATTTATTAAATAATTTATATTTATTGTAGCATTTTGTTATGGCTGTAATGATTGTATCTATTATAGTCAAACAAATAAAATTATTACCTTACTTGCCTTACTCCAATTAACACCCCATTCCCTACCCTTGTGACCCAAGGCCAAGCCACAGGTCTGGAGTCATGCCATGCAGGTCTGGTGCTTCATACATACCCTACTCATTTTAGTTATGTAACTAGAATACTTGTGGAGCACAGCTAAAGAGTTTTATGTCCATTTATGATGTGACTTACTTTGTACGCAATACTCTAGACAGTGTAAAAACAGAAGACTTGTAACAGATTTGCAAGTACAGTGACATACATAGAAACATTTAATCTGACAGCAGATAAGGACCATCCAGCCCATCCAGTCTACCAATTTTCCTACTCAGTTTGTAAACCCAGATCCTTATTTGATCTGTGGTTCCCCTACTCTGCCTAAGTGCAGGGTGCCCTTATGCTTGTCCCATGCACTCCTGAACCCCGTACTGAGTTTGCTCCCACCACCTCCGCTGGAAGGATGTTCCATGGATCCACCAACATCTCTGAAAAAATGTTTCCTAACATTCCCCCTAAGCCTTCCTCCCTCCAGCCTCATGTCATGTCCCCTTGTCTTTGTGCACTTCCTTCTCTGAAATATGCCTCCCTCCTATACCCTGTTTATAACCCTTAGGTACTTGAAAGACTCTATCATATCCTCTCTCTCCCTTCTCTCCTCCAATGAATAGATGTTAAGGTCCTGAGTCTCTCCTCATAAAGCTTTGGTGCAGCCCCTGTACCATTTTTGTTTTATTTATTTCTTTTATTTTATTTATGACTTTGATATTCGGGTGAGTGCACTGATCCCAGGGACCATTTTCAGGCACGACCCGGGCCGTAACACATGGCGCAGGGTGACAGTGGAGTACAAGGTAACAGTAACATACATGAAACAAATTTGATACAAGCAACAATAATAAGCACAATATACAGGTTTGATGCATAGGTCCATTTGAGAACAGTGAATACAAGGTTTCAATATCAGATACGAGGAGATTGGTACAAAACAAACAAATCGTAGGCACAATGTACAATGTGTGACTGCATCGTCCAGTGAGCAAGTAATACACAGAATACTCAGTAAAAAATATATATACAATATGTACAAGCAAGGAAATCAAATATTACTGTGAAAAATACAATATAACTGTTGTAGGCAGGGGAGTTGACTAGTGTGGGTAGGTAGGTAACCCCTGGGCTGGGGAGTTGACTAGTGTGGGTTATTGTCAGACCCCTGGGAGCAGCAGCAGAATGAGTTTGCCAGGAACCAGACTTTAAGGCGGGACTTCAAACTGGAGTGTGTGTCAATGTAAAGGAGTTCAGCCGGTAGTTTGTTCCACTGCAAAGGGGCAGCTGCAGACCAAGCTCTGCTACCCATGTTGGTGGATACCCTAGTAACAGTTAGAGAGGGAGTACCATTAGACCGGAGGTTGCGGAGGACCGTTCAGGTTTTCAGAAGGGCAGTTAGTGGGGGATTCTGGAGCTGTGCGGATGACATTGTCCACCATGCAGCAGAGGGCTAGGTCAAAGCGACCTTGCAGCGGTAGCCATCCAAGGGTATTATAGAGGGTACAGTGATGGGTGGAGAATGGGGCCAATAAAGCAAAGCGACAGGCACTGTTGTAGACAGTGGAGAGTTTAGCCATGGCAGTAGCTGAAGTCCTGGCATAAACAGGAGAGCAGTAGTCAAGAAGAGGGAGAAGATTACCCTGGGCAATGGCTAGTCTGGCTTCAGGGTTAAGGTATTGCCTGAATCTATAGGCGGCGCCTAACTTTTGATGGAACCTTCTGACAAGGAAATATGCATGCTCAGTGAAGGTGAGGGAGGGGTCAAGCAGTGCTCCTAAGTATTTGTAGGCACTGACATTCTCCAGGGCTGGGCCGTCTGGAGTGAGAATGCGTAAGGGGGCATGGTTTTTAGTTTTGGCCAGGAAGGGCTTAGATCCGAACAGCACAGACTTAGTTTTTTTTGGCTTTTACTGAGAGGAGGTTTTTTGAGAACCAGCTATAGGCCACAGCATAGTTGTGCAAGATAACTGAGGAGATTGCAGCCATGGATTTGTCACTGTGGAAGAGGACAAGGTCATTGGCATACAGGAGAGAGTGACAGTTGAGGCAGTTGAAGGGAAATGCATTAACGAATAAGGAGAAAAGTAGGGGACCCAGAACTGAGCCTTGAGGGACCCCGACAGAGACAGACAGGGTGGAGGAGCAAGTTTGACCAATACACACTAATTGTGGGTGATCAATAAGGTAGTTAGTGAACCAGCTTGTGACTTTCTGAGAACAACCAAGGAGGCTAAGCTTGGAGGTAAGGAGAGCATGGTTATCCATGTCAAAAGCCTTTGAGAGGTTGACGAAGACAGCCCCGGTGGCTTTACCATTATTCATGTTAGAGAGGATGTGGTTGGTCAGAAGGGTGAGGGCAGTGGCGGTGGAATGATTCTTGCGAAAGCCATGCTGTTGGTTTCATAGGAGGGTGTATTTGCCTATGTACTCAGTGAGTTGATTGTGGACTGCTGTCTTGAGTAGTTTACTGAGATGAGGGAGGATGGATATCAGACAGTAATTATCGGAGGATTTGTGGTCACCAGATTTAAGAATGGGGATAACCTTAGCTATCTTCTATGGGTCAGGCATTGAGGAGGTGGAAAGGACAAGGTTAAAGATGAAGGTGAGTGGCTTGTCAATCGCTGGAGAGATCAGCTTAAAGAAGACTGGAGATAGCCCATCAGATCCGGAGGATCCGTGGTTAGGTAGACTTTTGAGTAGCTTCACTGTGTCGTGTATGGAGAGGGCTTTAAAATAGAATGGGGGTATTTGAGAGCGAGTGGCAGAGCTGGAGGAGGATGGCAGTGTGTCAGGTATTAGGGCTAAGCTTTGAGGTTGGGCAGTTGGCAGCTTATTTAGGTACATAGATAAGTTGGTGAACTTACAGTTGAAGACAACTGGGCACATCGTGAGGGTTGGTCAGCAGCCCATCCTGGGATTTGAGATGTGGTGCAGCGTAGCTGGAGCTGGGGTTTAGGAGGGAGCTGATTGAGTCCCAGAATTTTCTAGGGTCTCCAAGGTTGGCCTTTTGCAGATTGTGGAAGTGGGTCTGTTTCAAAAATCTGGCCTGTTGTTTACATTTGTTCCTCATGCACCTGTAAGCATCCCAGAGGGCAGGAGAGGGGGTTGCTTTGAAAGTGGACCAGGCATGGTCTCTGGTCTTCATAAGGGTTAGGAGGTCTTTAGAGACCCTGCAGGATCACCTGCCTCTGATTCATCTGGTAGCGACAGGGAAAAAATGGTCCTGGACTGTTAGTAGAGTCTGAGTAAATGTGGAAACTGTGTGGCTGCTTTGGAAAGGGAAAAAAGTATGGACCAGTCCAAGGACTGGGCCTCCTCGAGGAGATTTGTGGAGACTGGGCAGCTAAAATTTTTGAGATAGGTATTTGGGTGCGGGGCGCTTAAGTTTGGAAGACTAGAGGAGCTAAGTCAGTGAGTGATCGCTTATAGAGTCAGCCATGGTGCCAGCGTGTATTGCTCGTTCCTCCCTGTTTATGAGGATCCAGTCTAGTAGAGTCTGGGTGGCCGAGCATGGATTAAGTCTGGTGGGGAGAGTGATCGCCTGCACCAGGTTGTGCTGCTGTAACAGGGATACATAGTCAGGTTGCTGGCAGCTCAGCCAGTTTAGATTAAAGTCACCGAGAAGGATAGATTCCCTATGGGGAGTTAGGGAGCTCAGGCCTTGGAGCTCTTTTCTTGACTGCTTCCATTCAGTCTTTGTCCTTCCTGAGATGCGGTCTCCAGAACTGGACAGTGTATTCCAGATGAGACCTCACTAGTGATCTATACAGTGGCATCACCACGTCCCTCCTTCTGCTGGTTATGCCCCTTCCTATGCACCCCAGCATTCTGTTTGCTTTCCCCACTGCTTTCTCACACTGTTTGGTCGACTTTAGGTCATCAGATATGATAACCCCCAGGCCTCTGTCTCTCTCTCATGCCTTATGGTGGCCAGAACCCCCCTCCTCCCGATTCTGTATTCCTGTCTTGGATTAATGTGCCCTAGGTGCATTATCTTGCACTTCTTAGCATTAAAACACAACTGCCATACACCTGAACGTTCCTCTAATAATCGTAAATCTTTTCTCATTTTTTTCCACTCCCTTTTTTTGTCTACTCTGTTGTAGATCTTGGTGTCATCCTTGAGCAGGCATACTTTCTGCCTCCAGTCTCTCTGCAATGTCTCTGATGAAGACACTGAAAATGACTGGACCCAGCACCGATCCCTGTGGCACCCTGCTGATCACCTCCCTCTCTTCTGCTTTCATGCCACTTACTACCACCCTCTGGGTCCTGTCTTTTAGCCAATTTCCAACCCATTTTACCACTGTAAAGCCCACTCCCAGGTTTCCCAATTTGTTAAGCAATCTCCTACGTGGAAAGGTGTCCAAGGCCTTCCTGAAATCCCAGTATGCCACATCCACTGCTCCCCCCTGATCCACCACCATAGTCACCCAGTCAGAGAAGTCAATAAGATTTGTCTGACAGGACCTTCCCTCTGAGAATCCATGCTGCCTTGGGTCGTGTGCCTCACTAGACT
The DNA here is from genome assembly GCA_016271365.2 of Neoceratodus forsteri. Taxonomy (NCBI): domain Eukaryota; kingdom Metazoa; phylum Chordata; order Ceratodontiformes; family Ceratodontidae; genus Neoceratodus; species Neoceratodus forsteri. The sequence continues at coordinate 281,414,281 of CM028135.1, forward strand.
CCAGAAATGTCATTACCATTTCCTTAAATAGGGACTCCATCAGCTTCCCCACCACCAATGTCAGGCTTACAGGTCTGCAACTATCTACCTCCTCCCTACTTCCACTCTTGTGAAGAGGGACCACCTCTACCTTCCTCCAGTCCCCAGGTACCTCCCCTGTCTCTAGAGATGAGTTGAAAAGGGTCATCAGTGGTCCTGCTAGTACCCTCCTGAGTTCATTCAACACTGTAGACTATATACTAGAAGGGAAAGGATCAGATTTGTTACAGCACATTAGCTTCTTGTTGTTTTTACTTTGTTTCACGTGGATTTTACTTGGTAGAAGGTTATTTCTTTTCTTTATTACTACTTCTAAGGGGCTAGCAGGGTAGTGTTTTGGGGCTGTTGGAATTTTGAAAACTGTTTTGATGGCTAAAAGTGGGCTCATTTGTTTGATGTTTCAATGTGTAGCAGGCTGCATTTGTAGAGGCCTATCTTTTCTGATTTAAAACCCATTTGGTGTGATTTAACTGGGGCTGTTTCTTTGAATCAGAGACCTATATCATCTCATTTTAAGCCTATTTTGATGTGTTGTTGGTGAAGCTGTTTGAATTGGAAACCTGTTTCTTTTGGTAGCAAACCTATTTTGGGGGCTTTGAGTAGAATTGTGATTCATTTTTGCTAGCTTCATTAGCTGCAAAGGTTAGTGCATTGGGGGGAAGGGTGCTAATGGTCTGACCAAGGGCCTCGGCTACCTGATTGTTTCTGTAAGACTTGGGTTGGTCCCACCCCTGGTCCATGATTTCCTTTATACCAGGAGTTCTGACATCACTTCCTTAAAGAGCAACGGATATGCACCTGTCGTAGCAGAAGTAGAGATCCAGGAAAGGAACAGCAGCGAGTGAAGAGGTGACTGCTATCTCAGTGGAAGGGAAGTAATTGCAAATCTAGGAGCTTTCATTGTTACTTCTTTGCATTGCTATTGCACTGTGGAAAGGAGGAGTAGGAATTTGAAGAAGGTTGTGCAATAGCTACTTAAAGTCTCTTTTTGAGTTTGGATAGGAAGGTTAGGAATATAAAAAGCAGTTGCTCAATCTATCTAAACATGTACAACAAAGGGGTAAGGGAAATTAAGAAAAGAATGTTTTGCACTGATAGAGGGGAGAGAGGGGAGACTTGGGGAGTGTTTGGTATCCTGCATCTGGAAGAGTGGGGGTCGCTGCTGGGCAACGACAGCAATGGGTAGGGTGGTAGGCTGCAACAACTGCGGTGCACCAATCTTTCTAAAAATTGCCTGGAGTGTGGGAGGATGTTTAGTGTGCAACCACATAGAGAAACTCAGAAAGGAGATTGAGGGTCTGCAGGAGGAACTAAGACAGGCAAGGCAGACTGGGGGTGGGTTTAGCCCAATACTGGAGGGAGATAGAATGGGAGTTGAGGGAGGGTGGTTTAAGCCAACAGTGGTGAGAAGAGGGTCAGAAGAAGGGAAGCAGGGACAAGGGAGCCCAGGCCAGGGAGAACAATTGCTGGGGAAACCAGGTCAGAAGACAAAAGACAAATGGAAGGAGGAGATAGGGACTTGTGAGGGGAGGCGAAGAAGTGGCAAAAGTCATGAAGTGGAAAGGAGAAAACAGGTTACTATGAAGAGAGAGGGAGAGGATATTTGTGAAGGGTCTTCAGAAAATAGTTTTGCACTGCTAGAGAGGAAGAAGGTAGAGGAGGGAAATGATGAAATTAGAAGAGTAATTGATAAATGCCTGGACCAAACCAAGCGGGGAAGTTCTGCTGGGAGAATTGCAACAGGGGCAAAAGGGGGAAATAATGTGCAGGGGGAAGAAGAGGAGCCGGAAATGAGAGAGGGAGATGAATGGAAGCAAGCAGGGAATAAGAGTGGTGGATCTTAGTGCTGGGGGACTCAATACTAAGAGGAGTCAGGTGGGGTAGCAAGGTGGAGAGGCATAGTAACATTTGGGTGGAGGCAAAGCCAGGAATGACAGCAGAAAGGGTGGGACAATCTGTTCTGAAATATGCTAGAAAGGGTAGGAACAAGCCTCATTTAATTATACATCTTGGGACAAATGACCTGGCTGACAAGACAGTAGATATAGTCCAGAGGAGGTTTGAGGAACTAGGACAATTATGTGAGGGGGCAGGAAGATTAGTAACTTTTTCGGAGATACTTCCAGTGCCCAAGGCAAGCACAACTAGAAAGCTGAGAATAGAGGAATTTAACGGATGGCTAAGAACCTGGGTGCTAAAGGGTATGGGCTGTTGGGGGTGGGGAGGGACCTGGGAGGACAGTAGTCTCTATGCCAAGGACAGACTACACTTGAATGAGGAGGGAAAGAAAGTGTTGAAACAGGATGGAGGAGTACATGAGGAAGTAGGAATTTAAACCAGGAGCGGGGGCAATTGGGCAAGAGTCATGCAGAGACCACAGGTTGGGAAACCATATGAACTTACCCCCATAACAGTGACAAAAGACAAATGGCAAGTACTATTGGTGATGCTAGTAAAGGAGGGCAGGATGGAAGGGGGGGGAAGAGTGGAAGGTGGTTACCCTTAATGCTAGGAGCCTTGGGAAGAAAACTGCAGAGTTACAGGTGCTCATGGCAGAGGGAGAGGTGGACATTGCAGCCATCACAGAAACATTTGCCACCCAATACAATGACTGGGACCTGTCTGTACCAGGGTACACGTTATTTCGTAGGGACAGGGTGATTGGGAAAGGAGATGGTATGGCACTATATGTGAAGGAAGGACTGAAGTATGTAAGGGAAGAAGGGGAGGAGAGTAGTACAGAGTAAATTTGGATGCAAATCCAGGATTCCAAGAATAGGATACTTAAAATAGGAGTGGTGTACAGACCACCATCTCAGACGGAGGAGTTAGACAGGGAACTAGCGGGACAGATCAGGAGGACCTGCGAGAAGGGTAGTGTGGTGATTGTAAGGGACTTCAACATGCCAGGAGTGGACTGGAGTACCCCAACAACCAGGAACAGAAGGGAGCAGGTACTGCTGGATGCCTTCCAGGACAGCTTCCTGCTGCAAATGGTCAGTGAACCAACAAGGTTAGAGAATACCCTTGACCTTTTGCTGGCAAATGGGGACTTTGTGAGAGAACTTACAGTGGAGGAACTGCTGTCAGGGAGTGACCACCACTCAGTATGGCTCACATTGGATATGTACAAGGAAGGAGTGGAATCTGGCACAAGAGTACTGGACTTCAGGAGGGCTGACTTTGGGAGGATTGGGGAAGTGGTAAAAGGGTACCTGGCCAGAATTCAATCTAGTATGGACACTAACCAGAGGTGGGAGCTCATAAAGCTGGGGATAGTGGAGGCAACCAAAACCTGCTGCAAGGCTCAGAGCAAGAAGGCTAGGTCTAAGAAACTGAGCTGGTTGAGCAAGGAGGTCATGGAAAAGGTAATGAGGAAAAGAGCTGCCTTTAGGAAGTACAAGAAAACAAGGAAAGGGGAGTACAGGGAGAAATACTTGACGGAATCAAAGGAGGTACCAAGGGCAGTAAGGGGAGCCAAGGCATCTACGGAACTCAGGCTGGCACAAGACATTAAGAAAGGGGAGAAGGACTTCTTTAGGTACATCAGGGAGAAAAGGATCTCTAAGGACCACATAGTAAAGATTAGGAAGGGGGGGGTTGGGTGGAAGTAGGGTGCGATAAGGCAGAAGCACTAAATGAGTCCTTCTGCTCACTATTTAGTAAAGAGAAGAGGAGAGTGACACCCAAGGGGGGAGAAATGGCAGAAACGGGGTGGAGGGGATGACAGATGGGGAAATCATGGAGGGCAGAGTTCAGGAGTGTTTGAAGGCACTGAGGGTGGATAAGGCACCAGACCCAGATGGCATCCACCCCAGGGTACTGAAGGAGCTGGCAGAGGTCCTTGCAGGACCTTTGGCAGACCTAGTTAATGCCTCACTACATTCGTGGTGTGTACCTCAGGACTGGAGGATGGCTCATGTGGTGCCCCTCTGCAAGAGTGGCCCCAAGGATGAACCGGGAAACTACAGACCAGTGAGCCTCACATCCATTGTGGGTAAGCTAATGGAGACTATTTTGAAGGAAAGACTGGTGCCCTCCTAGAGGCCAAAGGACTACAGGACAGCAGAAAGCATGGCTTCATACGGGGCAGATCCTGCCAAACCAACCTGGTGGACAGGGTACATGCAGTGGATGTCCTGTATCTGGACTTCAGTAAGGCATTCGACTCGGTGCCGCATGGAAGGCTGGGAAGTAAGTTAGTAGGCACAGGGGCAGATGCAAAGCTGGTGAGATGGGTAGGGAACTGGCTTCAGGGAATGCAACAGAGGGTGGTGGTGGGTGGGGAGCTCTCACAGCCGAGGGTAGTGACGAGTGGTGTTCCACAGGGCTCGGTGTTGGGACCAGTGTTGTTTGGGATATTCATTGCAGACATATCATTGGACATCAAGAGCAAGATCAATCTGTTTGCTGATGATACCAAGGTAGGAGCAGTGGTGGATGACCTAGGGGGATGGCAGGGGTTGCAGGATGATCTGTCAAAGCTTGAAACCTGGTCAGATACCTGGCAACTGGAGTTTAATGTCAAAAAGTGCAAGGTGCTGCATTTTGGGATGAAGAACCCAAGGAGGAGTTACCATCTGGGGGGAGTGCAGCTAGCCCAGACAAAGGAGGAGAAGGATCTGGGGGTGCTCATTACAGGGTCAATGAACAACTCGGCACAATGTTGGAAGGCAGCTGCAAAGGCCAACAAAATGCTGGGTTGTATTGCAAGGGGTATATCCTTGAGGATGGAGGAGCTGATTCTGCCACTGTATAGGTCATTAGTTAGACCGCACCTGGAGTACTGCATGCAGTACTGTTGCCCGTATCTGAAGAGGGGCATTAAGTTACTGGAGGGGGTGCAGTGCAGGGCCACAAAGATGATCAAGGGGCGGGGGGACTTATCATATGAGAGGAGGCTGAGGGAGTTGAACATGTACTCACTGGAGGAGAGGAGGAACGGGGGACTTGATTGAAACCTTTAAGTACATGAAAAGAATAAACAAGACAGGTACAGAGGGGCTGTTCAAAGTAAGGGAGGGGAGGGACACCAGGGGCCATGATATGAGACTGGAGGGAGGAAGTTCAGGAGGGAGATGAGGAGACACTTTTTTACAGCGAGGGTGGTGGCTGGGTGGAATGTGTTACCTGCAGAAGTGGTATCCAGTAGAACAGTGGACTGCTTCAAAAGGGGATGGGACAGGACAAGGGGGAGGGTCAATGAAGGGGAAAGATGGAAGGGAAGGGCAGCTGCAGAATAAGGGGTGCTAGCTGCACATTCGAGCAGACTTGATAGACCTCTAGGCCTTTATCTGCTGGTAAATTTCGTATGTTCGTACTATAGGTGAATCCTGTCTGGCTTTATTGCCTTGTCCCTTTTTAGTGTACTGAATCATCTAGAGCTCCTTCTACCATAAAGGGGCTGGTGTCCGCCTCTCCCCCCTGAAAACCTTTCCTCATGAGTCTTGGCCTTACCACTGACCCTTCCTTGGTGAATACTGAGCAAATGTACTCATTCAGTATCTCAGCCTTTTCAACGTCATCTTTCACCTACACTCCTCCTTCCTGCTTCAGCCTAACAATACCATTTCTGGTCTTCTTCCTCTCACTAATGTATCTGAAGAAGGTCTTGTTTCCTTTCTTAATATTCTGTGCTATTCTTTCCTCTGTGCTGTTGCCCTTTTGACTGCCTTCCCAGCATCTTTCTGCTTCTCCAGATATTTCTCTCTGTCTACACCTTTTGAAGTCTCCTTATATTTCATTAAGGCCTTTTTTTTCCCACACCTTCTCAGCCACTGTCTCAGAGAACCACAGTGACCACTTCCTCCTTTTGCTTTTGCTATGTAGTCTGACACACTGACTTATTACTTCTGTTATGGCTTTCTTGAGCCTGTACTACTGTTCCTCCACATCCCTCCCCACATATCTTCTGCTGCTAGGGCACTTTTAAGCTGTCTCCTCATGTTCATGAAGTTAGCCTTCCGGAAGTCTAGTACTTTAATCCCTGTATGGCTTTTCTCTACCAATGTGTTAACCTTAAACCACACTGTCCTGTGTTAACTGGTTCCAAGGGGGCTGCCCACCTCCACATTTGTGATTCTGCCCCTGTTGGTCAGCACCAAGTCCAGAATAGCCCTCTCCCAGGTGGGTTCTATTACAAGCTGCCTTAAGTTTACCCCATTCATGACAGTCATGATGTCCCTGCTCCTTGATGAACCCACAGTCCGATTGTTCCAATCTGCATCTGGCAGGTTGAAATCACCTATTATCAGTAGTTCCCCTTTGGCTGCAATTTTGTAGATGGCTTCCTCTAAAACTTGATCTGTATCCTCCCCCTGCATAGGAGGCTTGTAAATTACTCCAGCATGGATGGCTGTTTTATGCCCCAACTCCAGGGTGACCCACAGTGAATCTATGCCTTCCTGTGATCCCTGAGCCTCCATTGCTTTGATCCCCTCCCTTAGATACATAGCAACCCCTCCTCCCTTCTTAAGATTCCTATCCTTCCTAAAAAGTGTATATTCTAGTATGGCTATATCCCAGCCATGGTTCCCTGTGTACCATGTTTCTGTAATAGCCACGATGTCCAGGTTTGTGTATGTCATCAATGCCATTAGGTCTGGGATCTTGTTTCCCCAGACTGCAGGCATTTGTGCACATTACCTCCCACCCTGTACAACCCCTTATCCTTCCTCATTTTTTTGGTCTTTGCCCTGAGACGCATTTGAGCTATACCATCTGTTACCTCTTACCTTGTATCTATGGTTGTTTCTGAGTTTGGTATTACATTAATTTTTGGGTCCTCCCTGTTTCCCAATATGTCCTGTGGGGGGGGGGGCTATGATAATCCCCTTGACTGTTTATGCCTCCCCCCTTGACTAGTTTAAATGCTCACTGAGGAAGCACTTGAACTTGGCAGAGAGGATACTTTTGCCTCTCCTGGATAGATGCAGGCCATCTGGCGAATACAGTCATTCATCTCTCCAGGTGAGGTCCCAGTCCCCAATGAAGCCATACCCCACCTCTTTTCACTATTTCTTCATCCGTACTTTGCATTCCATGGTGCATATGCCCCATACTTCCCTTTTGCCGAGGACAGGTAGACCCTCTAAGAAGGTTACAGAGTGCGCAACTTGTCCAAGACACCTCCTCAGCTCCCGGAATTCTTCCTGCAGTTTTCCTATATCAACTGCCCCTGTTGCCAGGTCATTAGTCCTCAAGTGAATAATGACATCCAGCTCCCCCTTCTTTGCTACTGCTGTAGCGATCCCTAGGATCCACTTGCCTTCCTTCTGATTTGTGCCTACGGAGTAGGCACATTACCTCCTTCTCCCCATTGCTGCCTGTCCCCAGCTCTGTCCCCCTAATAATAGTCACCAAACAGGATTTGCTTCCTCCTTCTGTGTGTTCTCCATGCCATTGCCCTCGGGGCTCCATTCTGGATGTCCAGCTCACCCCCCCTTGGTGTTCACTTCTGGAGATGCCATGCTATTCTCTTGTCTGCCAGGATGGCATATGACTTGTAAAGTGGCACTGGTTGAAGGATGTGCCTCAGTTCCACCTCCTTCATCCTCCTTGAGCCCACCATAGTCCATCTGTCCCTCTTACTTGGCACCCTATGAGCTAGATGTGATGGACATGGTGGTCCCTGTGTGGGGGGAAGGTCACCTGGATCCTTGCCAGCTCTGTTTGGAGTCCTTCAAACTCTGCCCTCAACACAGAGGTGCCTTCAGATAGGGCAGCACTGCAGTGCCCAGAAGGTCTTCCTGAACACCACTGCCCCACATCCATTGCATTGCACAATGATCATCATCTTCCTTTTCCTATCCTTCTCCTACCTGCCCTTTTCTGCCCTGCGTCCTCTGCTGCTATTTCCTTCTGTGCCTTGTATATCTCCCCCTCAAACAGTGTTCTTTTTTTCCCTTTCACCAAAATTTCTGCTTATGCCCTCAATATGATTCTTGGCTCTAGTTGTTTTAAGTAAGTATACATAACTTGTGCTATTACTGCATACTCCCAGAAAAGGATCCCAATAACAAGATCAGAGTAAGAATTTCTGCTTAAAACACTTAAGCAAGGAGAACACTTGTTGTTCTACTGGTAGGCTTACTCCCGTTTATGCCCCTACCTCGCTGCAGACTCTTTTTTCTCCCTGTAACTTGTTGCTGCCAATCAGTCTTATCAAGGCTTTTAAATACTCACGGGAGTGGGGTGGCAGGGTGGGCCAAAACCCAACCAAGCAACAAGAAGGGAATGTTCACCAGCACCAAAGATTGAAATCTGTAAGAAGAGCAAGAGGTTCCTCAAAAAACTTTTGACCCCACAAAAAGAATAGTAGTTCCCAAATCACGCAAACCAAGCAACAAGTTCCTAGAAAAGCTTTTGGCCCCACTTGCAGGCATCTACCACAGCACCTCACACCATGATCTAATACAGCCCCCAATACAATATTAAAAACAATCAGCCCCCTTTTTATTTTTTTCACAGTCAGTTCACAGCACTCAGTCTACAGTCCACAAAGAGAAACAAGTACAGCAGCCCTCACGCCTGTCCACTCTGCTCCCCTCTTCCTCAGCACTTACTTCTTGCATAATGCAAGCTTGTAACTTTCTTTCTTTAGGACAAATACATGGAACTACTCAAAGCATATAGCATGTGTGGGACATGTATGCTCTTTTACACCATGTCATCATAAAGCTGTATGAAACTAGTTACAAGTAGATGGGACATATCCTATTAGGCAATATGTGAAACAAAATGCTACTGTTAAATGTATGGTATACAACACAGAGGGCTCACAGAGTCATACCCAAACATATGCAGTGCACTCCACTTATAACAGACACTGTTATAATGGTCAATCTGTTACAGTGGACAAAAACTGATTTCTCAAACCAAATATATTAAATCCAATGCATTTTTTTCTGGTTATAATGGACAGAAACATTGCTTATAATGGACACTGTAAAACGTTTAGGGCACCTGCATTGCTTCTTTTGGAGGGGAATGATGACCTGCTGAGGTGGTCAGACAACTATTGAATTAAAATGGGTGAGTTACAAACACTACATTTGTAATAAAATAATTTTTCACAAGTTGCATAAACTTTTGTTAGCTAATTACACTAAAAGGAGATTATTGTATAGTTCAATGAAGCCCTTACAGTACAATTGCTTTTTTCTTGCTGTCCTAGAACCCCAACATCCAGCCATTAGATATACTATAGTCTTTTTATCTTCTACAGTAAACTTCCTTAACAAAAACGTGTGTTCCCCAACAGTTAAATAACTTTAAAGGTACAGAATACAGAAACATATGCTAGACAGAGTCTGAGTAGTCTATGAAGTTTTATAATAGGTTCACATTCACTCTGAACCCCTGCTCACACAAAGAGATGCACCTAACACATAGGCTCCACCTCCTCTGGATATAATGGGCACTGGATATAATGGACAAAAGCTATGTGAACAGATGCTTCCATTATAACAGGCTTGCACAGTAACTGTGTGGTAACTGTACAATGTACAGTAGCATTGGACCAATAGAGCTCACATGAACCAACACAGCCTTGTAGCATGGAGACTGATCTGTAGCTTGGCCTTGGGTCATGAGGGTAGGGTATGGGGTGGGGATTAGAGTTGTTAGTTACAAATTTTGAATATGTTGGCACCATATGTGATACCATCCCCGATGCATGACCCCATAGCTGTAACTTTATATTGGGTAAAAAGGGGAGGGAAGGGAAAGAAGGTGGAAGATAGGCTTGACAACCCTAATAAACATTTCCAGTCTTCATGGGCATTGGGTTTAAAACCATAATAGCACATTTCCAAACACTGGGTGTTTGAGTTTTGCATTGTAGCAACCCTAATCTGCATTAACATATTTTTTTTGCAATGAATTTCCTTAGTGTTTGAGAGAGCAGAGTGATAGCTTGTTTTGACAAAGCAAGAGGTGACTCCTAACTTTTTTTGTGTTGGGAAAGATGTCCAGGCAATTTGGTTCCCATGCATGAGTTGTAACTTTCTTTATGCATGGCCCTGCAGTGAGTGAGAACAGCAGAACTCATTCTCTAGTCATCTGGTAGCCTCTAGTGACAGACACACATACAGCATTGGTAACAGTGGGAACTTGGAGTCTGAAGAACATATAGTGAAGATCACCATCAGTTTTGATGGGAGTTTAAGGATCACTGGGAGGGAGTGATGATCCTGGGGACAATCCTCAAGAGAAGTTCCTGGTGGCCTTGAAATGCAAAGTTGATTTTAGCAAAGAGGGTGTTAACACTTTGGGAGGAATTTTGGTCCTGTCTGTGACTAACAATTGCTGCCAGCTGTGCTGAAGATATGAATATACGAACATACAGCAGGAACAGGCCTCATGGTCTATCGAGTCTGCTTGATTGTGCAGCTAGCCCCTCAACATGCAGCTGCCCTATCCTCCCTTCCCCTATTCATATTCACCCCCTCACTCTATCCCATCCCCTCTTAAAACCACCCACCATTGTACAGGATACCACCTCTTCTGGCAGGATATTCCACTTGTCTACCACCAGTTCTGTGAAAAAAATGTCTCCTGATTTCCCTCATGAATCGTCCCCCGCCAATCTCAGATGATGCCCTCTCGTGTCCCTTCCCCTTCTAATCTGGAAAATTCCTTCTGTGTCAGTCTTGTTTATCCCCTTTAGGTATGAAAAAGTTTCAGTCATATTCCCACCATCCCTCTTCTCTTCCAGAGAATACATGTTCAGCTCGCCCAGCCTGTCCTCGTAGGATTGTCCCTTCAGTCCATGGTTCATCTTTGTCCCGCTACACTGTACCCCCTCCAACAACCTGATGTCCTTCAGAAATGGGCACCCGTACTGCTCGCAGTATTTCAGGTGCTGCCTGACCCGTGACCTATACAGGGTAAGGATCACCTCCCTATTTCTGGAGGAGATCCGCCCTCACTATACACCCCAGCATCTTGTTGGCTTTTGCTGATGCCTTCCTGTACTGAGCTGAGTTGTTCACACTCACTGTTATAATCACCCCCTAGGTCCTTTTCCTCTTCTGTGCTTTACAGCTGTACCCCTCCTTGCTAGTAGCTCCTTCCCTGGTTTCTAGGTCCAAAGTGTAGCACCTTGCACTTCTTGGCATTGAATCCCAATTGCCATGTTTCTGACCACTCCTGTAGCTTGAACAGGTCATCCTGCAGCACCTTCCACCCCTTCATGTCATCCACCATGGCTTCCATCTTTGTATCATCTGCAAACAGATTGATCTTACTCCTGATCGTATGTGAGATATCAGCAATGAACCTCTCAAACAGCACCGGTCCCAGTACTGATCCCTATGGTATCCCACTCGTCACCTTCCTTGGTGATGAGAGTTCCCCTCCCACTACCACCCTTTGTTGTCTTCCCTTATGCAAGTTGGTGATCCATTTGACCGTCTTTGTCCCCACCTCTATATATTTCAGCTCTCTCCCAGCCTCCCATGTGGCACAGAATCAATGGCCTTGCTGAAATCTAAATACAGGACAGCCACAGCATGGCCCTTGTCCAGTTCCCAGATCTCCCAGTCGTGATACTAAACTAGGTTTGTCTGACAGGGTCTTCCTGAGACAAAGACATGCTGTTGACCATCCTGTAGACCGTTGTCCTCCAAAAGGGTCACCAGTCTGTCTTTTAAGATTGTCTCCATGAGCTTCCCCAAAATTAATGTGAGGCTCACTGGTCTGTAGTTGCTGGGTTCATCCTTTGGGCCACTTTAGTAAATGGGAACCACATGGGCCATTCTCAGTCTTGTGGTATGCATCCTGTGTCCAGGAAAATATTGAACTGGTCAGTCAGTGGTCCTGCCAGGATCTCAGTCAGCTCCTTAAGTACCTTAGGGTGAATACCATCTGGTGCTGGTGCATTGTTCACCCTCAGTGCCCTTAATCCTTCCAGCACCCTGTCCTCTGTAATCCCTATATCAGTCACCCACTCCCACTCCCTCCTAATGAGGTATCTGCCTGTGGAGTGTTTGTGAGATAACAGATGGACCAGACACAGAACTCCAAGTTCAACACACAATCTGTATGTGATGTTTATTCAAAATGCAGGAGATAACCTTAAGTAATGGCGTATCCCTTCTTCAGTACATCAGTTTACAGCAACAGACTGCAAGTCTTTCCTATACACTTAGCCAGCACCTACTGACTCACTGATCTCTGATCTAACTTAGCAGGGCCTGTTTGCTTGAGTAGTGGGGGCTCAAATAAAACAAATGAAAACAAGCTAAAAACAAAAACCTCAGTGCAGAAGCACTGAAACAAGGTTTACTCCAAAGGGCATTGACAATAAGCCAAGTTTCAAAGAAACCCAACATCACACATACTTTCATAATGCAAAGCATCATGGGATATATGCAAATCAGCATGACATTTCAGATTGTCTCAGTTTACGGCAATTTACATGCATTTTAAATAGCACAGCTAACTTAATTTTTGTAATACAGTCAACTAGTACTTTTTACCTTTATCAAAAACATCTAGTGCCATGGTATTTTCCACATTTTCATGTTTCATACACATAAGGTATATACATTAAAATATTTTAATGGCATAGTGCTATTACATACTAAATCCAACACTGATAAACACAGCCTGTTGCTTTACATATGCTCAGAGGTCACCACAATAATCTCCCTGTATGGGGACCTGAGAGGGAAAAGGAAAATTAAAGAGAACACTCTAGCATAGTCAAGAAACGGATGGGAATGCCCATGGGTGGCCAAACTTATGGACTCAAAATTATAGAGGATAGATTAGGCTAAGAAATTAAAGAACTGTTGCAACAGATTTAAGAAAAGGTCAGTCCTCAAGAGTGGCAGGAGCTCCCTGTCACACTGCCCCCCTTTCTCCTTTGTGAACCCTGAGCTGAAGTATTCATTTAGTGCCTCTACCTGGTCCACCCTTCCCCACCCACCCCGTACTTCCTAATCCTCACAATCTGGTCTTTGTTTTTCCTCTCTCTCTAATGTGTAAGTCCTTCTCTCCATCCTTGATGCCCTGTGAAAGTATGTGTGATGTTGGGTTTCCTTGATGCCTTGGCTCTCTGGATGTCTTGAATGCTCTGACCAGTCTGGTGACCTCCTGGACTTCTTCGTATACTTCTCCTTGTCACACCCTCCCAATTTCTTGAGTCTCTAAGATGCCTTTCTCTTGGCCCTAACCTCTTCCAAAACCTTCTGAGTGAGCCAGCTTGGCTCCTTTGCCACTCCCTTCTTACTCTGTGTCCTTATACATGTCCCAGTAGCATCTGCCAGTCCCTTTTTGATAATATCCCATTTTTGGCTAGCATCCATGTGTGACTGACTCTCTGCCAGATGCCTCCTCAAGATTCTCCCCATCTTTTTAAAGTCCACCCCTTTAAATTCAATCACCCTGATACCCGTACCTCCTGTTTCCCTACCCATATTGAGCATTAACCACACTGTGTGGTGATCACTCCCAGCCAGAGGGACCTCCATGCCCAGATCCCTTACAGCCTCCCAACATGATAGTACCAGGAACTCTTCTGAAATGCCTCCAACATGACCTGCTCCTTTGCACTTGTGGTGGTTGAGCTGCTCCAATCCACCCCTGATAGGTTGAAGTCCCCCACCACCCCTGTGTTCCTCTTCCTACAGACCCTTCTAATTTGTTCAGCTAACTATCTATCCAGGTCATCCACCAGAGCTGGTGACCTGTACGCTATCCCCATCTTCAATGTCCTACTTTTTGAGTCCCAAAAACTGCATCCATATGTGCTCTGTCCTGCCTTCCTCCCCCTCCTCCCTTATACACCGTATCCCCTCCCATACCTACATTGCAACACCCGCCTCTCCCTTTATCCCTTTCCTTCCTGAATATCCTGTACCCTGGGATCCTCATATCCCAGTCCTGGTTCTGGGTGGCCCATGTTTCCGTGACGGCCTCAATGTCAACCCCTCCGCACCAAGAGATCCTGTAACTCAGTTGATTTGTTATCCAGGTTTCTTATTTTCATCGAGACCACCCTCCAGCCTTTACCTTTCCCTCCCCCTTTCTGATCATCCCCCCTCCCTATTCCCCCCATGCCTCTACCCCTATTCCGTCCCCTCTAGCTTGGGGGGTAGGCTCATTTGGCCCCTCTCTCTGGGATGCTAGTCTACCAACTGTCCACTTGCCACCCCCCACCTAGTTTAAATCCACCTTTGTTGCTATGTAGCCCTCTAACCTCTGCATCAGTACACCTTCCCTTCTCTGCTCAAGTTTAGCCTGTTCTCTGCACATAGATCATTGTGATCCAAGGTTCTACCCCAGCCACCAAAAACCCGAACCCCCTGGATTGACACCATTCCCCAAGCACTTGTGGTGGTTGGGCTGCTCCAATCCACCCCTGATAGGTTGAAGTCCCCCACCATCCCATGTTCCTCTTCCTACAGACCCTTCTAATTTGTTGAGTTGAGCTCCCCTATCCTTCCCTTTCTTGCCATACTCATGTAGAGTACTAGGAGCACTTCTGAGAAGGCCACTGTTTCCCCCATCTCCCCACACAGCCTTCCCAGTTCCTCAAACCTCTCTCTCACTACCTCCACCATCTCCTCTACTAGGTTATTTGTATCCACGTGCACCATGAGGTGCAATCTCTTCCTGTATGTCCTCTCCATCCTGGAGGGGAACCAGGATCCTAGGTGATAGGTTTAAATGCTTCATTGGCAAGCTTTTAAACTAGCCAAGGGGGGAGGCACTGGAAAGGAGCAGGAAAATCCTAGCCCCCCCAAACAATCACGGTAGTAAGTGCAGCAAACACCAACATGGAGGTGTCGATAGGGAGAAGGGCAGTGGTAAATGGAGAAAGTGACAAAGACAAGAAGGACAGGGATGGGGCAAAAGGGAGTAAGGCCATCAGGAAATGGAGGGTAATGAGTACCAATGCCCGTAGTCAGGGCAACAAGCTCCCTGAGCTGGTGGCCTTAATGGAAGAGGATGCCTGGATATCATAGCAGTCACAGAAACATGGTACACAGAGAACCATGACTGGGATGTTAACATACCAGGGTACATAACCTGCAGGAGAGACAGGCAGGGGAGAAGGGGAGGAGTAGCTCTCTATGTAAAGAAGGCATAAAAGCAACTGAACAAAAGAGTAAACAGGGAGAGGGAGGCACTGTGGGTCACCAAGGAACTGGAAAGGGCACCACAATCCGCACAGGGGTTGTGTACAGACCCCCATGTCAGGGAAGGAATGGACAAGGATATGATGGAAGGCATTCTTAGAATGGCAGAGAAAGGGAGATACTGTTGATGGGAGACCTGAATATCCAGATGTTAACTGGAGCATATTTGCTGCAGCCACATCCAAGAGCAGGGCCATTCTTGGCGCCCTACAGGTGGCAGGCATTAGACAACTAGTTTGGAACCCACTCGTGAGGGCAATCTTAGACCTCGTGCTCTCAAGCGGGGGCAGTGAGGAGGATTTCAGATCTAGAAGTGGGTTGCCATCCTAGGAACCAGTGACCATCAAACAGTGTGGTTCACGTTAACTCAGCTACAGAGTCAAGCCATACAAAAGTGAGGTACTGGACTTTAGGAGGGCTGACTTTGGCAAGATGGAGAGTGCCTCAGAAAGCACTAGCAAACAGGCTAGAAGGAGGTGTGGAGCAACAATAGGGAATTATCAAAACTGCCATCACAGAGGCAACAAGCCTTTGTGTGAAGCAAATAACAAATCAAACGAAAGAAAAAGCCACTTGGTTCTCAAGAGGTGGCTGTGAAAGTCAGGAAGAAAAGATAGCATTCCAGAGTATAAGGAAACACAGAAGGAGCAGGACAGAAGTTGTACCAGTTAAGGCAGAAAGAAGCAGGGAGGAAGTCAGAATAGCAAAGGCCCAAACTGAGGAAAGATAGCCAACTCAGTTAAGAGGATAAAACCTTTTATAGGTACATCAGTGAGCGTAGAAAGACAAAGGGAGGGATAGTGAGGCTGAATAGAATGAGCATTGGGTGGGCAGAGGGACAGTGAAAAAGCAGGAATACTGAATGAATATTTCTGCTCAGTATTCTAAAAGAAGGGAGAAGTGCCTAATCAATTAACAGAAGCACTCTTGATAGGGGTGGATCCCAGTCCTTTCACAGAAGAAAGGTTCTGCAAGAACTCCTAAAACTGAAGGTGGACAAAGCAATGGGTCCTGATGGAATTCACCCAGAATTCTAAAAATTAAGGAAGGAACTAGTGAAACCACTGGCTACTCTTTTAATAAATCATGGGAGGATGGTGTGGTACCGAGGACTGGAGGAAGGCGGATGTGATTCCCCTTCACAAAAGTGGGACCAAGACAGAGGCAGGAAACTACAGACCTGTCAGTCTGACCTCTGTGGTAGGGAAAGTGATGAGTCACTTCTGAAGGAAAGAATAGTTGAGTACCTAGAGGTCAGTGGAGCACAGGATCCAAGGCAGCATGGGTTCACAGTGGGAAGGTCATGTCAGGCAGATCTAATAGATTTCTTTGACTGGGTGACCAAAGTAGTAGACCAGGGAGGGCTGTGGACATGGCCTACCTATACTTTAGCAAGGCATTTGACACAGTCCACACAAAAGATTATTAGTCAAATTAACCAGCCTGGGAGTGGGTCCCAGGGTGGTAGCCTAGTAAAACATTGGCTGGACAACAGGGCACAGAAGGTAGTGTAAATGGAGTCCACTCTGAAGAAAGAGGTTACTAGTGGGGTACATGAGGTTCCAGTATTGGGTCCAGTCCTTTTAATGTCTTCATCAGTGACATTGCAGAGGGACTGAAGGAAAAGTATGCCTTTTGCAGATGACACAAAGATCTGCAACAGGGTTGATACACAAGGAGGCGTGGAAAGGATGAAAGGGACTTAGCAAGGTTGGAGGAATGGTCAGGCGTATGGCAGCTAGATTCAATGCAAAAAGTGCAAAATAATGCACCTGGGAAACAAGAACCCAGGGAAGAATACACAATGGGTGGGAGGTAGTAACAACAACAAAACAGGAAAGGGACCTGGGTTAATCATATCAGATGACCTTAAGGTTAGCAAGCAATGTGAGAAGGCAGTAGGGAGGGCGGGGGTATACTGGGATGTGTATAGGGAAAAGGCATCAGCAGCAGAAAAAGGAAGTTGTTATCCTCTGTACAGACAGTTGGAGACCCCATCTGGAATACTGTGTCCAGTTCTGGAGACCCCATTTCCATAAGGACATAGACAGGATAGAGGCAGTCCAGAGGAGGGCAACTAAGATGGTGTAGGGTCTGCAAAAGAGGCCGTATGAGGAGAAACTAAAGGAGCTTAATATGTATACCCTTGAGGAAAGAAGGGAGAGGGGGGACATGATAGAAACTTTCAAGTACCTCAAGGGAATCAACAAATTCCAAGAGGGTAGCATCTTTCAGAAAAAGAGACCTGCAAGAACAAGGGAACACAATTTAAAGATAGAAGGAGGGCAGTTCAGGGGTAATGTGAGGAAGTATTATTTCACAGAGAGGGTGGTGGATGCATGGAACAGCCTTCCTGAGGAAGTTGTAGGGTCTAAAACTGTGGGAGAATTCAAGAATGCATGGGACAGACATAAGGCAATTCTTGTGGGGGACAGGAAGATATAGGCTGTTGGTTAACTAGGATCTGCAGCCTATCCTGTAGGTAGGGAAATGGGCAGACTAGATGGGCCTAGCGGTCCTTATCTGCCGTCAAAGTCTATGTTTCTATGTTTCTATGTTTCCTGTCCCTCCTTGCACACTTAAGAATTGACTGCCCCACCCTGCTCACCATTAACCCTGGTATGGACTCTACCCAAATTCAGCTATGCCTTTCCCCCTTACTGCCCCATCTGATGCCTTTTAGTATGAAATCCGCCAGCACCAATACACCCCTTAATCATTCCACATCACCCCATCCTTGTATTTAGGTACATGTTTCTAGAGTCCTCCCCATTTGAAGCACTACCCTTCTTCCCTATGACTCCCCCTCCAACCATGACCTGTTCCCCCACCTGTTCCTGCTGTCTCCATAGAAACATAAGAAACATAGACTTTGATGGCAGATAAGGACTGCTTGGCCCACCTAGTCTGCCCATTTCCCTACCTACAGGATAGGAGCAGATCCTAGTTAACCAACAGCCTATTTCTTCCTACCCCCCACAAGAATTGCCTTATGTCTGTCCCATGCATTCTTGAATTCTCCCACAGTTTTAGACCCCACAACCTCCTCAGGAAGGCTGTTCCATGCATCCACTACACCTCTGTGAAAAATACTTCCTCACATTGCCCCGAACTGCCCCTCTAACTTTAAATTGTGTCCCTTATTCTTGCAAGTCTCTTTTTCTGAAAGATGCTACCCTCTTGGACTTTGTTGATTCCACTGGGGTACTTAAAAGTTTCTATCATGTCCCCTTTCCTTCTTTCCTCAAGGATATACATATTAAGCTCCTTTAGTCTCTCCTCATGCAGCTTCTCTTGCAGACCCTGCACCATTTTAGTTGCCCTCCTCTGGACTGCCTCTATCCTGTCTATGTCCTTGCGGAGATGGGGTCTCAGAACTGGACATGATACTCCAGATGGGGTCTCACCAACTGTCTGTACAGAGGATAACAACTTCCTGTTTTCTGCTGCTGATGTCTCTCCCTATGCATCCCAGTATACCCCCAGCCCTCCCTGCTGCCTTCTCACATTGCTTGCTAACCTTAAGGTCATCTGATATGATTACCCCCAGGTCCCTTTCCTTTTTTGTTGTTGTTACTACCTGCCCCCCATTGTGTAATCTTCCCCTGGGTTCTTGTTTCCCAGGTGCATTATTTTGCACTTCTTTGCATTGAATCCTAGCTGCCATACTTCTGACCATTCCTCCAACCTTGCCAAGTCCCTTCTCATCCTTTCCACTCCTCCTTGTGTATCAACCCTGTGGCAGATCTTCGTGTCATCTGCCAAGAGGCATACTTTTCCTTCCAGTCCCTCTGCAATGTCACTTATAAAGACATTAAAAAGGACTGGACCCAGTAGTGAACCCTGCGGTACCCCACTAGTAACACCTCTTTCTTCAGAGTGGACTCCATTTACAACTACCTTCTGTGTCCTGTTGTTCAGCCAATGTTTTATCCAGGCTACCACCCTGGGACCCTCTCCCAGGCTGGTTAATTTGACTATTAATCTTTTGTGTGGGACTGTGTCAAATGCCTTGCTAAAGTCTAGGTAGGCCATGTCCACAGCCCTTCCCTGGTCTACTACTTTGGTCACCCAGTCAAAGAAGTCTATTGGATTCGTCTGACATGACCTTCCTGCTGTGAACCCATGCTGCCTTGGGTCCTGTACCCCACTGGCCTCTAGGTACTCAACAATTCTTTCCTTCAGAAGTGACTCCATCACTTTCCCTACCACAGAGGTCAAACTGACAGGTCTGTAGTTTCCTGCCTCTGTCTTGGTCCCACTTTTGTGAAGGGGAATCACATCCGCCTTCCTCCAGTCCTCGGGTACCATACTATCCTCCCATGATTTATTAAAAAGAGTAGTCAGTGGTTTCACTAGTTCCCCCCTTAATTCTTTTAGAATTCTGGGGTGAATTCCATCAGACCCCATTGCTTTGTCCACCTTTAGTTTTAGAAGTTCTTGCAGAACCCTTTCTTCTGTGAAAGGGCTGGGATCGACCCCCCTATCAAGAGTGCTTCTGTTAATTGGATTAGGCACTTCCCCCTCCTCTTTTGTGAATACTGAACAGAAATATTTGTTCAGTAGCCCTGCCTTTTCACTGTCCCCCTCTGCCCACCCACCATTTATTCTATTCAGCCTCATTATCCCTCCCTTTGTCTTTCTACACTCTCTGATGTACCTATAAAAGGTTTTATCCCCCTTCTTAACTGAGTTGGCTATCTTTTCCTTAGTTTGGGCCTTTGCTATTCTGACTTCCTTCCCTGCTTCCTTCTGCCTTAACTGGTACAGCTCTCTGTCCTGCTTCTTCTGTGTTTCCCTATACTTCCTGAATGCTATCTTTTTCTCCCTGACTTTCCCAGCCACCTCTTTTGAGAACCATAGTTGCTTTTTCTTTCATTTTGATTTGTTATTGGCTTCACACAAAGGCTTGTTGCCTCTGTGATGGCAGTTTTGATGATTCCCCATTGTTGCTCCACCCCTCCTTCTAGCCTGTTTGCTAGTGCTTTTCTGAGACACTCTCCCATCTTGCCAAAGTCATTCCTCCTGAAGTCCAGTATCCTCACTTTTGTATGGCTTGACTCTGTAGCTGAGTTTAACGTGAACCACACTGTTTGATGGTCACATGTTCCCAGATGGAACCCACTTCTAGATCTGAGATCCTCTCACTGCCACCATTTGAGAGTACAAGGTCTAAGATTGCTCCCTCATGAGTGGGTTCCAAAACTAGCTGTCTGAGGCCTGCCACCTGTAGGTCATCAAGAATGGCCCTGCTCTTGGATGTGGCTGCAGCAAATGTACTCCAGTTAACATCTGGCATATTCAGGTCTCCCATCAACAGTATCTCCCCTTTCTCTGCCATCCTAAAAATGCCTTCTATCATATCTTTGTCCATTCCCTCCCCCTGACATGGGGGTGTGTACACAACCCCTGCACAGATTGTGGTGCCCTTTTCAGTCTCCAAGGTGACCCACAGTGCCACCTCTACTCCCGGTTTACTCTTTTGTTCAGTTGCTTTTATCCCTTCCTTTACATAGAGAGCTACTCCTCCCACTCTTCTCCCCTGCCTGTCTCTCCTGTAGGTTATGTACCCTGGTATGTTAACATCCCAGTCATGGTTCTCTGTGTACCATGTTTCTGTGACTGCTACAATATCCAGGCATCCCTCTTCCATCAAGGCCACCAGCTCAGAGAGCTTGTTGCCCAGACTACTGGCATTGATACTCATTACCCTCCATTTCCTGATAGCCTTACTCCTTCCTGTCCCATCCCTGTCCTTCTTGCCTTTGTCACTTTCCCCATTCACCCATCTCCTTATCATCCACTTCCCTCCCATCTTCCATGGGCCCACCCCCCCCCCTCTGCTTTGTCCCTCTGGTCCTCCCCCCAGCAATTTTCCTTTTCCAATTACCTCTGCTCATTCTGTCCACCTTTCCAACTGTGCCCTTCCCCCTTTACCCCTGCCGTCCTCCTCTGTCTGCCTACTGTCCCTTGTGCCTTCCTCTCCCATTCCCTCTCGTATTCCCTCCAGGAGATCCTGCCCCCCTGCTCTTCCTCCAATGCCACCAGCACCACAAACCAATTACCTGCCACCTCTGCATTGCTGTGAGCTGGCTCCTTCTTCTTCCCTTGCACCATCCTTCCCATGCTATGCCCCTTCATTTTGCTCTCGCACCCCCTCCCCATCCCCTCCCTCAAGCCAATCCTCCTCCCATGTGGTATCCTCATGTAACTCCCTGAAGGAAGCCCTCCCTCCCCAGATTTCCCCATCCTCCTCAAATCCTTACCAAGCCACAGCACCTCTTCCATGAGACACCTCATCCTGCTATAGCTCAGACAACCTCCCAGCCTCCACAAAATGTTCATCCAAACTGCCACCACACAGCCATTGCAGCCCACTATTCTACCCATGTTGGCCCCCTAGCACCCTGCTGCCCCCTGTGCCACTCACTTCTACACTGTCCCCATCCATGCACATTAGTCCCCCTCCATCCCTCTGTATATCCTTCCCTACGATGCTCCACTTGCCTTGCTTGTTGTTGCTCTACCCCTTTTACAACCCACACTGGTAGGATTTTTCCCCTTCCCTCCACTAACTCTTTAGATGTTGAAGTACAGTCACTAGAAACAGAACCCACAATACATTACATACTCCCCCAATTGTCATATGCAATCACAATAGCTCAGTAGCACATGGCTCCATATGGCTATCAAGTATTAACTCTCTATCCTCCTAATACGATCACCAATGCATAGCCACAGTACCTGATGATTTCCTCTCTTGCCATGAAATTGAACCCTCACCCAACACTCACCTTGATAATCTGTCTTGTCCCTCTCTTCATTGGCTAGACCCCTGCTGGGTGTGGTCTTGGAGTCCTTTTAAAAAGGTGGTGGTGTGGGGTGTGTGGGTGTGAGGAAAAATCCAAGAAAGTTGTGCAGCTGGGCTTCTGCTCTTTATAGCCCAGCCACTGAGATTTAAATTTGGCACCTTATTTCCAGTGTTTCTGATTGGTTAATTATGTGAGTCCTCACTGTAGACTCTTGGTGGTGAGGCACTCCTATCCCCAGTGCAATTTCTGGCAGTGGAAATTACCAGACTCCCTCTAACTCACAGGTTCCCTGTGTGTTCCTCCATTTCCTGGTGCTTGGCTCTCCTGGCTGCAGACATGCAACTCACAGCCTGCCTCCCTCCCCCTGATGTGGCTGAATGAAAGAAAGTTGTGCAGCTGGGCTCCTGCACTATATAGCTCAGTAGCCAAGATTTAAATTTGATGTCTTTTTTGAGGTGCTTCTGATTGGCTCTTTATGGGAGACCTTGCTGCTGATCCCTGGTGGTGCAGCGCTCCTACCCTCATTGTGGTTCCTGGCCATGAAAATGGCCCAAATCCTTCCCACTCATGGGTCCCCCTTGTGTCCCTCTGATCCTCAGTGCTCAGCTCTTCTGGCCACAGACACGCTACTTGCAACTCTATTCCATCCCCCTAATGCAGCCAAATGAAAGAAAAAGATATTGAAATATCTGTCAAACACTGAACTGCATAAACAGGTAGGAGATGGGCCTACTTTATGTATGGAGAATCCAAGACTGGTATGGATATTACAGTTGTTACCTCTGGCAGAGGTCCTGAGGGGATTGCCAGTCACTGTCTTAGGGCAGGATGAGGCAGAAATGTCTGTAGTGGTGCCCATCACATTGTCTTGTGAGAGTAAAAATGTGGTTAATGTTGGGTGCCCAGATCCATGATGGACATTAGCCAGGACTGCCAGAGTGAGTTTTTCTACAGCAGTGCTGCTTCCTGTATACAGTACCAGCTAAACAGTGACTGCAGTGCTATGGAAGCATATGAAAAATGAGCAAACCTAAAGCATATAGTAAGGTGGGAGCTCTGGTAAATTCAGATGACAACATAGGAAATGTTCTGTATAAAGATAGAAACTCACCCCAGAGAAACTGCCAAGAATAAGAGGAGTTCCTGTTTCTCCTGTAAGATAATTGTAACGGGTACAACCTTTTCTATTGGATCCTAAAATTTTGTCTGATGTCCAGGTCAGAATTGAATCTGTTTTACAGTGTTGACAAAGACAGCAATTTTGAGGGCCATGATCCCATGTGCATACCCTTACAGAAATATAGGTGTGCTGTGTACATGCAGAATGCATGACACATGCTTAATTGTGCAATGTTTGTGTGCAGTTCACATACACAAAGTGATCCAAAGTGAACCAGGTCTAAAAAGCAAATCAGGTTTGCATGCTGCAAGCTTGACATGTGCACACCTGGTAAGCTGGTGTGAACATCTTCTAAAAATTACATCAGATTTGCATGTTGTATGCTTGACATGAGTGCAGCACTTAAACTGGTGCAAATCTCATCTTAAAATAATGCACAAAATGTTCTATTTCTTATACTACTGCTAGCAATTAGAGTCATTAAAATACATTTTTATTTGTATTCCCATGAATAATTATGTAAACTCATTAGTTCTTATCCTTTTGCAGGTTGTTTAATGGCTTTTAATTTTTAAATCACCATTAATGTGTAAAGTATTGTTTGATTACTGCATTAAATGCCTGGGATAAAGCCAGTCAACATCCCCATTCCAGACGTACGAAGAGGAGCCTCTGTTGTGGAGCCTGTCCTTTTTGTTTTGGATCATGCAAATCTGTTCTATATATTTAGTGCTACAGATGTGTTTCTCCATGACTGTTTCATCTCACTTACTTTCCCTTTGTCATTCTGTATTGAGCATATACACTATGGCCATGCTCAGCACTCTTTGTGCTGAGTAGGGTCTTGGAAGCATGCACCATACATCATATTTTGTCACTGAAATGAGGGAGATGGACACTCAAAATGAGGGACACTAACCCACATGATGATCAGGACACATCATGAAACATGGAGACACAGTACCTCAGAACACAGTGGAAACCATTGCATTAGCACCTGAGACTAAATTTCAGCCATTAAGCAGGGGTGCCATTTAGATAGAGCAGAGGGAGGCAGTTGCCCCCCCCCCCCCATATTTGTGCCTAGGTTGTTTTTATGGTGTGGCAATAATGGCATTTATTTTGGATTTAATCTTTTGCACAATAAGTGCCCACATGGTCTATGTGTGCTAATGCTGTAGGTAATCTCCAGACTCGAATGTGTCTGTATTGTGTTGTCCACTCTCTCCACCTATTATTGGAGGCACAATCATATGTGATGTGGATGAGCTCCAGCTAAGAAAGAGTGCATGAGTCTCGCAAGTGGAACACTGTTTTTCCTGCCACAGAGTAGACAGACTGCACACTACACACTACAGCTTGGAGCAGTCGGTGAGCACTGAACTTTCAATAGCAGTATTGTGGCAGCATATTTTTGTTGGTCTACTCTTAGTGAGTCTCTGTCTTCCTTGGTGGCTGAGGGGGCAGAGGGTGAGCTAGAAGCTAACTCAAGACTAGGCTACCTACTTACCACTAGGCTCGCTTTGCTAAAAAAACCAAAAAAACAGCAGAGACCCCCACAGCAGCAAGCAAGGCTAAGCAGCAGTGGTGACAGTGGTGAGGGTGGCCTTCATAGGCCTTGATCAGTGCAGTGCAGCAGCAGCAACCAAGCAAGAAGCAAGCAACCCAGGTTTGGTGGGTTCAGTTGGTGAGGTGACTTGGTCGCGAACCACATTGTGGACCTGTGATGGTCAGTTTTAGCATCCATCTTCTGACAGAAGGAGAGGGGGAGCAGACTGAAAACTGGACTGGTGGCACACTGTGCCAGGCTGCAGAATCTGGTCATATGGTCAGGTAAGTAAAAGCACATTTTTACAGAGGGATTGGGGAAGGATGAAGGACTGAAATATTGATGCTTTTTTCATGTTTCTTCACCTTTGGGTGGCTTCATGTCCCATAGAGTATGAGTATTGAATGGAATGGAGTTGGGGAGAAACATTGAGACAAAGTTATTTTTTTTTTCGAGGTGGGGCAGTACTTCAGCCAGGAAAAAAAATGGTTAGTAACTTGGTGGGTTTAAGCCAAATACTGATGCACTGCTCTGGGGTATATACAGATGAATCTTACACATTTGAATTTTTTCTGATTTGCATATCACTTTTCAGTCAAAACAATTAAGCTGCACCTTTTAGAGATGTTACAGACATTCTAGAGCTGTCCCTTGCATTCATGGACAGTTGAGCAGTATGGTATGCACAGACTATTGGAGCCCCAGTATAGTCAGGCTTATGAGCCCCCCCCCAGTGAAGCTGACCTCCACACCCCCACACTCAGGCACATTATGACAAAGGGCAAAGGAAACTGCAGGGGTGTGCACCATTGAAATGAATGGTGGTATTTTTTTTATTACTATTTTATACATTGTTGATGGAGAGTTAGAGATTAATGAAGGCCACCATTCAACTAACAAGGGCCTTGTTAGTAGAACAGTGGCCTTCATTATTCTCCAACTCACCATCATAATGTATAAAATAGTATTAAAAAATAACTCTATTCATTTCAAGGGGGTACGCCCCAGCACTCTGACCCATGGACACCATCTCCTAAAGACTCCTGCCTCTGGTTCCCTAGTACTCAAGTAAGAGACTTTTTACTTATATATCTATACTTGGTGGGTTGTCTGTAGTAGCATGGCCATACCCATTACAGTGTGTGTGCATGGGGGGGACTGGCCATGTGGGTGTGTCAAGTTAGTGATACTTTTGTGTTTGCACCTTAACGTTGGTTTGCATGGAAGCATTCAAAACTATGGAGAGAAAATAGTAGGAGCACAGGCAAGACAGAAACTTATGTTAGAGAGCACTGAGTGATGGGACACCCAATTTGTCCCTTCTAACCACCTGCCAATGTCCCAGACCAACTACCCTCTGCGGTCGAAGTGCTTCTGTTGGATGTTGTGGAAATGGCAGGTGGTCCTTATAATATATTTCCTCTTGGATATGCAATTTGAAGTGTGTAATCTCTGCCCATGCTGCCTGGAGCTGAGCCCTTAGATCTCCAATGGCCCAGCATGTAGAACAGTGTCTTAAATCCTGTAAAATGGCCCTTCTGAAAAGTGTTCCACAGTACCTGCAATTAATGATATCCATTCCAGATAAGCTGCTGGGTTTATAACCTGGTCAGAGAAATTAGAAGGAAGAAAATGACAGCAAAAGTTTGATTTTGTGTATTGTTTGTTTTTGTATAACTTGTTATAGCAAGTTAAATTACTAGTGCCCCTGTATATGAGGTCTCTGTGTGGATACCCCACTGATCCACCCCTTCCTGCTTTGCTACAGGAAATGTCACAACTCTGCTACCCTATAAAAGGAGTGTAGTGTGGGGTGGTTGGGGATGGGGTGGGTGACTGGGCCCTTCCCCTGCTGAAAAAGGAGAACCAAGGATGAAAGAAACAAGGAGGTAAGAGCAGAAAGAATCAGTCAGCAACAAATACAGTAGCTCTGAAAGCTTATCCTAATGTTAGAGAAAACTGTAAAACCTATAAAGCACCACCTGTATTAATTTCACAGAAGATATACCCTGTAAGAAACACTTTGCTACTGAGGAAAAATAAAGCAGTAACAGAAGATATACCAAGATTACCACAGATCTCTGGAGCTGTGTGAAGTTCCCTCCTGTTTCAAGCACTCTACAATCATCCCGGTGCCTAAGAAATCCTCTATCACAGGATTAAATGACTACAGGCTGGTTGCCTTGACGTCTGTGGTCATGAAATCCTTTGAGCGACTGGTGCTGACCCATCTGAAAGACATTACAGGCCCCTTGCTAGATCCCCTGCAGTTTGCTTACTGGGCAAACAGGTCAGCTGATGATGTAGTCAATATGGGACTGCATTACATCCCGAAACATCTTGACTCCCAGGGACATATGCTAGGGTCCTGTTTAGGACTTCAGCTCAGCGTTCAACACCATTGTCCCAGAAGTTTTCATTCTAAACTCACTCAGCTCACTGTACCAGCCTCCACCTGTCATTGGATTACAAACTTTCTGACAGATAGGAGGCAGCAGGTGAGCTGGGGATGACCTTACATCCAGCGTCCGGACAATTAGCACTGGTACTCCTCAGGGATGTGTTCTCTCCCCTCTGCTTTTTTCTCTCTACACAAATGACTGCACCTCAGGAGACCTGTCTGTTAAACTCCTGAAGTTTGCAGGTGATACAACGGTCATCGGCCTTATTAGGGACGGTGATGAGTCTGCATACAGACGGGAGGTTGAACGGTTGATCCTATGGTGCAGTCAGAACAATCTGGAGCTGAATACTCTCAAAACTGTGGAGATGATAGTGGATTTCAGGAGGAGTTCTCCAGTATTGCCCCCTCTTACTATACTTAACAGCACTGTGTCTGCTGTGGAAACCTTTAGGTTTCTGGGATCTACAATTTCCCAGGACCTGAAATGGGCATCCAACATAGGCACAATTGTCAAAAAGGCTCAGCAGAGGATGTACTTCCTGCGTCAGCTCAGGAAGTTCAACCTGCCTCAGGAGCTGCTGATCCAGTTCTATTCTGCAATAATTCAGTCTGTTCTGTGTACATCTATCACTGTCTGGTTTGGATGGACCAAACAGGACAGAAACAACTACAGCGGACAGTTAGGACTGCAGGAAAAATCATTGGTGCTGACCTGCCCTCCATTCAGGATTTATATATGTCCAGAGTTAGAAACAGGCAGGCAACATCACTGCAGATTTATCACACCCTGTACACAATTTGTTTTCTCCTCCTTCTGGCAGGTGCTAGAGCTCTGTGCGCCAAAACAACTAGATATATGAACAGTTTTTTCCCCACAGGTTATCACTTTGATGAATACTTGAGCCAGTCACACAGTTGAACAATCTTCGTGACATAATCTGTAACATGAAATGTTTACTGTAATTATAAATGAAATTTTAGGATGCTATATATATACATATGTACTGTATATATTCTGTTGTACATATGTATATATTGTTAAATTCACTTACCTTATGTATATAAAGTATCAGCTAATTTATTGCATATTTATTTTAGCATTTGCACTTTGCATTATTGCATTATTGTTTTATTGTTTTGTTGTTTTTTGGTTTTATTGTATGTCTGTTAAGTATATTGAGAGCAATGGAAAAAAAACGGAGTTAAATTCCTTGTATGTGTATACATACTTGGCCAATAAAGTTGATTCTGATTCTGATTCTGATTCTGATTCTGATTGAGAAAGACAATTTGAATCAGAAGATTACAGCAGTAATCTGTTAGCACACACCTGTAGGCACACCTTGTAATAATGCAGCAGAAGGTATACAGTTTGAATCAGAGAAAAATAAAGCAACAAAATGTTAGCAACAAACAGTAACAATCCCTGTGAGTACAAAATAAAAATAACACACAGTAAATATGCCTAGCCAAAAGAAGCCTTAATCCTTTCCCTTGCTGTGGTAAGGTTATTTGTTCTGTCCTTTCAAGCAACCTAGAAGGAAAGAGCTCAGGTGAAGCTAGGTATCTTGGCCAGCAAACCTAGTCTGCCACATGCATGCAGTCTTTCCCAATTTAGCATAAAAATCATGGCTTCCTCATTTGCTTGCTGCACACATACCATATGCATGCAATTTAACATTTAAATCATACTTGCAGCACACATATCACTTAGATAGTTTTATGTGTGCAGCATGAAAAAATTTCATATAATTATTTCTGTAAGGGTAACTTTTAAAATATTATACATTGGATAGAAAATGTCCTGCTTTATTTTGGTCAGTGGTCATCTTGTAATGTGATGTTATCCCAGCACAACATCACTGTATCAAGGTCCTGCACACTTCAACACACCAGATAATTAACAAAAAATCACTCCCTCCCACCAATTTTGCCCTTCTCTACAAAACAGAATATATGGCAGAAACCACAGAAAACCGGGACACAAATCACAACAGTTTTAAACTACCACAGTGAGCAGAAGAATGTCTGTTCTCTGAGTGAGCAAAAGAACAAACACAAAGTGAAAGAAGTCAATGTGATTGGCTTCACAGGCAGTACCCTCACTGTAAACAAGATGAACATGTTAACTGCAATAATTTTTTTTTTCTGTATTTTAATTTGAAAAAAATTGCATCAGTCTCTCACTTTCATAAAAGCCTTACAATTGGTTTCACAACAGTCCCTCCAACCCCTCCCTCACACTGTCTGGTGCTCCTTGCTTGCAAAAGAGAAAATCATCAGCAGTCCCTCATGCTTACTTATGGCAAACTGCCTCAGCAATCATGAACTGAGCCAGACAACCACATGGTGAATCTGGAGAGGGATGACAGATGACAGAAGAAGATAGAGAAAGAGACAAGGAGAGAGAGTGAGAGAGAAATAGACAGATGGGGTAGTGACACAAACACAGAGACAGAACACTAGCAGCAGTACCACCTACTGGACAAAATTGAAGTTGTGGACTTTTTTCTCAGTAGATATACCTGCCCTTACAAAAAAAGTGAAATGAAATGTATTTTAAACTAATTTTATCACCCTTATTCTTTCATTTAAACTAATGAACCATTGCATAATAGCAATAATGCAGTCCAGGGTGGGTATCATTGGGATAACATCAGTTCTAGGATGTTTGACATGCTCACCCTGCAGCCTCATGCTCAACCACTGGAAATGTGATATTATCCCAGCATGGTACACACCATGTTGTACATTATTGCTTAAGTAAAATGAAAAGAACCCACCATGTAACAGAGTAATTTATTTCTGACATGACAGACAAGGCACTAAGCAAAGCCCACCAAGAAGTGAATGAAAACTAAATGAAATGCAAATAGCTAGAGACTGAGTATATTTGATTGAACCATTTGATGCCTCTGTTGAGCAGTTACCATCTACCATAGACATGTACGGTTCCCCTGGAGCTATGCATACCAACAGTATCTGCCAGATGCCAAGAGAGGATTATCAGAATGGTATCAGTCCCCAACTGAAAGAACAGGGACAGCAGCCAGAGCTAAAGATATTCTTGGACTACATGCCATCTAGTAAAGGAAGAGAGGGGACCTGAAGGAGAGCCAGAATGAAAAATGAGAGCCATCTGGTCCTTATCTCATGAACAGGGATTTTGGCAGCTCACAAATGGGGATTTAGACACCTCATGAATCAGGATTGGAAGCAAGTCACAAACGGGGATTTACAAATAAAAAAAACAGCCTTTTTTTAATGAACTGATGGAAACCAAACACATTGTTTTGTAGAGGGAATTGCCCGGAACAAAACCCATACATTGGTTTTTAAATAATACATGCATGGGGCAAGTAACAACATTTTGTTTTGGGCTAAAAGTGAAAACAAGATGGTGGCTCATGAACGGGGATTTAATGAATCACCATTCATGAACTGTCAAAATCCTCATTTGTGAGCCCAAATCCTTGTTTGCAGCTGTGCATCTATCCAAAAGACTGAACTAAGCATGCTCAGAACCCGAATTTTCAAAACTGAATAACTTTGGATTGGAATAATAGTTCTTTACCAAACCCATGCTGGCTTGTTCCTTGTGACAAGCTCCTTCCATCCTGAACATTTCAGGCTAAAATCCCAAATGGTGTGAGTGCAGGGTGATGAGGAAAATTCAGGAAAAATTTGGTGAAAAAAGTGAAAAATTCACTTTTTTCACTATGCGTTGCACAAAAACCGCACATCTGATCAAAACAAAATTTGGCATGTCAGGACATCTACACATGGGACATCACATAACAAATTTTGTGTAAATCCATTGAACAGTTGCAAAATTATTAAGGTGCAAAATTTGGGGTTTAACATTAAACTTCTTACTCAACCCTAAATATAAGGGTGTGACCACACCTTTATAATAGATAGATAGATAGATATATTATGGTTGTACCAGTATAGTTAGGGTGAAAGGTAACTTCTTTGTTAAACCCAAATTTTTGAATGTTAATAACTTTGGAAACATTTAACAAATTTGCATGAAATGTGGCATGCATAATGTCTAGGGTAGGTCTCTTGATCTGCCACATTTTGTGGGAATCTGCTGTCTGGTTTCTGAGATATAGAATGTTGAAAAAACAGAACAATTCATGTTTTTTTTTAACATTTCTTTGTCCACCTGGATCTCAGAAATGTCTTTAGAGTGTGGTCTGAAATTTTCAGAGTAGAAAGCCTTTGCTTCACAGATGTGCCTTTTGAATGTTTGAACATTTCCCATTATAGCCTATGGGGGAAAAATATATGTTCAGAAAGTGAAAGCAGGTAAACAGCCCCAAAAACCAGTTTCTTGCCACTTCATAGCAAGAAAACGGTCAGAACATTTGGGCTGAAATTTGTAGGGTGGCAAGCCCTTATCCCACAGATGTGTCCTTTTCTGGTTTGGTGAATAAATATAGACCAGTTCCATAGTTACAGCATTCTGAGGTTGTGAATTTTCCCATTGAATAACACTGTGGCGGTCGTGTCATCTTTCAGCGTCTATATCTCAAAAATAGTTCAAGAATCAGATCTTTTGCTAAGCGCAGCTTAAGAATGTGTGGAGGTGGCCAGACCATGAATATAACTGTGAAGAAACTTTTTCCAAAGTTCCTCTGGTTCCTGAGATATTGCAACTTTTGCAGCTCAAGGGTTACCTGGAATGGCTCTAGGCATGCGGTATGTCTCTATACTTAGGATACATGAGCGTTCTGGGCCCATATGGCACCCTGCACTCCCATATTTGGATCCCATTATGCAAAAATGGGAGTGCAGGGCCCTACATTATGCAGTAGTGGGAGCGCATGGCCAGGAGGGCCCTGTGCTCCCACACAGAAATGTGATATCATTAAAATATCAGTAGACTTATGTATAGATGGGAGCACAGACATAAAGCAATTCTAGTGCGGTGTAGGAGGAAGTAAGCTGTTGGTTAACTAGAATCTGCAGCTTATCCATCAGATAGGGAAATAAGTGGTCCTTATCTTCTGTCAAATTCTATGTTTCTATGTTTCACATGGCCCTCCAGACCCTGAACTTCCACATGAAAATTGGAGACAATTACCAAATGTATGCATGATGGGAGCACAGGGCCCGGACGGAGTGCTCTGCGCTCCCACAATCAAATACGAGTAACATTACACTTTCTCAAAAAGAAGGGAAATTCATTGCAAAAAACTTTGTTAATGCACCATTTAGGGTTGTCATTACAGTGACACAAGTTTGGAAATTTGATGTTATGGTTACCAACCATACCCCCACACTCCACACACCAACAGGCATCAGGGTGTGCCTTGGGGTCATCGGGCCTAACTCTCACCCCATTGTCCTATACTGCACCACTCAACTTCCTTACAAATGGAATGGGGAAGGAGTTAGGGCTGACAACCTCAAGGCACACTCCGATGCCTGTTGGTGTATGGAGAGCGGAGGTGTGAGTGGGATGGTAGGGTTGGTAACCATAACATCAAATTTCCAAACTTTTGTCACTGTAATGACAACCCTAACTGAATGAATTCCCTATCTGCCTGCCACTGCTGTCACCTACAACTCTACCCTTCAACATACCAAGGCATGAGTCTGTTAGTTCTGTCACCCCCCCACACACACACACACACACACACACATGCACACACTCACCCTCTACCCCCAACCAACACACAATGGAGCTGGACTCATACCTGATTGCTCCCATAGAGAATAACATTGGCAGTATTGTAATCCCTTCCCTCTCCCTCACTCTCCAATTACCTGCAGGATCTAATTTTTGCACTTTCCCTTTTGAAAAAACTAAAACAAAACGATGGCTCCACTGACCTTGCTTCTTGTTCCCACCACTGCCCAGCCCCCCACTGGCAGATCTAAGGCTCTGTGTCTTATTGTCACTCTGACCAGCTGATCCTCCCTCCATGCTTCTAAAAATGTTCACTTATCTACAAAAGTAGGAAAAAGAGAGACATTACCAATATCCTAAAACTTGATTGCCTCACATGCCTATATATGTTAGCTGCTATGTCATCAGAACTCTGCCACCTACATTTCTGAAATGTTTTAAAAACAGAACCCTGTATATTTTGTTTTTTCTTCAGAAGTTATGCAGAGTTGAGTCTGATGACATACAATTGATCAAGACTATGATGCAGTGAATCTCTGCAATTACAGAGGCTCAGGTAAACCGCAGCTACTTAGCATAATAGCAGCTTACATTTGAAAGGATGTTGGGCAATCAAGTTTTAAGATATTGGTAATGTCTCTCTCTCTCTCTCTCTCTCTCTCGCTCTCTCTCTCTCTCTCTCTCTCATTTTTTTCCCCCTCCTTTTGTAGATAAGTGAACATTTTCATAAGCGGGGGGGGGGGATTGACTGGTTTCTCTTAGCTGTGTGTGAAAACAAAATTTTCCATGATCAAACTTCTAACCCTTGCATTTTGATTCCTCCCAACCCCCATACATAGGGCGTTGCAGAACTGGGAAGTTCAGATAAAAAATAACTTGGAATTTCTTAATTTGTCTCCCACAGCAGTTGGACACATGAATTAGGCAATCAGGGTCCCTGGCCCAGAGGCAACTTTTGAGTCATCATGCTTTACAAAGAAGGATGTCTTGCCAAGATAATTAATTTTATCTCTTGGCAGAGCAAGAGTTGTTTGAATATTTTGCCACAGTAATTACATTTTCTCTCCCAGTCCTGTGATAGACTAACTTCAGATGCTCTCACCCCCACCCACCCTATGTTGCTGCTGCTACCAGGGCCCCACAACAATACTGATATAAACTCAAAATCCAAAGAAGAGAAATGGAACACACTACACCTGCACTAAAAAATATTAGTGCAATTCAGCTCAAACTTCATATAAAAAATTATTTGTATTCAAGTGAAAAGCATGCAGCAAGTGATATTATGTGGAAGGCTTTAAACAGCAATACCCCTGCTGAACACCATTTTGTAGTCTAATTAAATGAATTTTATACGTTATGTGAATTTACTTCTACTCTTTTATTTTTCTTCTAACTCTACTTTTTGTATATCGTGTATTATGGATTATATTACCATTTCCACCCAACTCGAACTGTAATTACATTCAAATTAATCAAAATTGTATTTGATATAGCACACATCTCATTGTGAATTGATGCACTTCACAAATTAAGCATTATTACATAAAATGCACACAACACAATACATAATTAAAACACATTAATTCAGCAATCTAAAACATTAATCAGAATCCAAAAATGCTTGTTTAAATAAATATGTTTTTAACTCCTGTTTGAAGACAACTATTGTGGGACTGTCTCGGATATATCGGGGCAGAGAGTTCCAAAGGATGGGTGCTGTGCAAGAAAAAGCCTGTGCACCCGATGTCCTTAAAGAAAACCTCAGAACCTCTAACAGTCCCACATCAGAGGAGTAAAGACAGACCACTTAATGGTTTTGAAAACTGTCTGCAATTGCTGTATAGCTGGATGTACCTACTCTCATGCCTTACCTGTATATCTGTATATATCTCTAATATACATAAATCTTGTAAATGTCTTCCCTCCATAACCTAGTTTCCCCTGGGTCACACCTGGAAATGAGTCTTGGATCAGTGTGCCTTTCCTGGTTATCAAAGTTTTAAAGTAAAAAAAAAAATGACGTATAGGGCACAGTACAAGCTGTATAGTGTGCCTCAATTATTTGTTTGGATTTCATGTTTGTTGTGCAAGTGTGCTCCATGCACTCCCCATCTAAAGCTGCTCTTGTGCTGCTACTAATTATTCTAAGGGTCTAAGCACTATAAGGGACTGCTCCAGTGGTGCTGCCAATAATAATGACCCAAGTCAGCCAACCTGTCTTTTGTAGAGAAAAGACCAAATGCATATGAAGGAATGTCATGAACATGGTGATATACATGGTATGGCATATAATATGAGTAGATGATAATACCATATCATTGTAATCACATGTGACAATGTGATGCACTCTCAAAATAAAGGGAGTTTGTAAGACTTTTAAATGTTTCCAAGTCTCCAGTATGTGACCATGTTCAGGCTGTACATAAAGAAATCTGGAGAGCATTGGCCACAAAAAACTAAATCTTTTTTCTGCAATTATAATTAAGCAGAGCAAGTGATTTTCTTGTTGTGGTGGGTGTGTTAACCAAAAATCTATCCCATACCCCAGTGTCTCTTCTGAAGAAAGAATCCACTTGCACAGCGGGGAGCAGGGGGAAATCAGAGAATCTTCAGCCTGCACAGGTGACAGACAAGTGTAAAACTGACCTTTCTTCTGTTCTTGTGGGGAGCGGAGCACTTAATCTGATTAGGTAAGCCACTCCTCTTCCTCCGAGTGTGCAACACTGACTGCTTAGTGTGTGTGTGTTGGGGGGTGATGATCACCATAGAATTGATTGTTTCCCACCCTTCTGGCTGCTTCTAGCAAATTCACTGGATTGTAAAGTAAAACAGAGATCCTTTCCACCCCGCTGGACTCTTCATCTGGTGAGTCCAGTGTTAGACTAACTTCAGATGCTGCCCCTACCCCCCAGTATTGCTCCTGCCATTAGGCACTGCAACAATATTGATTTACACAATTCAGCTCTATTGAATGCAACTGTTCTGGGCTTTACCTGACATTTTCTTCCAAGTGTAAATGCCCATTGACTTCAGAATACTGTCCTCTGTTAGCAATTAGGTTATTAGTTGCTTTCTTCAATGATCATTGATCTAATTTATTTTGGGGATTGAAGCACACATTTGCTGAAAACATTGGCCATACATTATTGCAATATAATAACTGGGTATCATTTTTTCCCATAGGGAACCCGGTTATAATTGGCCGTTATAACCTACAGGTTATAACGGTGGCAAACAAGTGCCGGTTTTCCCTTCTGTGCATGTGCAAGGCTCCGCTCTTCCCTTCTTCACCAATGGCCCTCTCTCAGCACTTGTCACACTACCACTTGGATGTGGCGATAAGTTAACTAAAAAAAAAAAAAGGAACTGGGGGAGGACTTTTAAACGTGGCTGCCTGAAAAAATGAAAAAAACGAAACAGTGGGAAAAGTTTCCTTGCTCAGCTGCTTCCGACCACGGAATGCACTGACACTGGAGTGGACAGCAGCTGCAGAGAGATAGGATGTCTTTTTATTTTATAGAATTGCTGTGATGAAAAAAAATTGTACCCAGCAATTCTATAAAATAAAACATGGAGTGTTGTGTTTTAACTCGAGATTTTACACACACCCCTCAGTGTTGGGATGCTTAAATAAACTCCTCGAGCTTCGCTCTCAGGGTTTATGTGGCATCCAATACCTCAGGGTGTGCGTAAAATTTAATTAAACACACCACACCATGCATTATTTTATATTTAATTTGTTTCTGAAGGCCGATGATTATGAAATGTACAAGGAATTAGTTTGCACTGTTTTGTGCAGCTGGAGTCAACACTAACTATGATTCTAACCAATTTGCTGTTGGAAATGGGATCATTTTGATCATAGGCCTGGCATTGCTATGAGCATAATGTGCTCCACTTATAAAAAAAAAAAATAAATAAAATAATAATAATTTTGACTGAATCTTGCAGTAAAAGTCAAGTGCTTGAGCCCATTTAAAGCATGTGTGATTTGTTACAACTGCAAACAGACTTTTGAGAAAGCTGCATATCCTCAACATCCTTGCACCTGAATTAATAGCATGAATGTTGAGTGCAAGGTGAAAACTGGTGGTGGGGGTGTTGCATTAATAACATTGTAACATACATAGCAAAATAGTACTGTGATGACAGAAGGGACTTGAGTTCAATCTTGTTTCAATGAGCTACCATAATCCATGATGACAAATATTAGTGAATAAAGTAAATCCCTAATTACACAATGCCCTGACAGAGTGAACCAATTAATCTTTGTCCCTGAGCACCATGCACAGAAATTAAATTCAGTAAACTGGTCTGTTGGCAATGTTCAAGTTCAATTTATACTCTAAAGGTTCGACTCTCCTATCACAGTTTCTGAAAATTGCTTTTTCAATAGCCACTTCAGTGCTAGGCACAGTCTAGCTGCAGCCTTCCAGTTTATTATTAATATTGACAAAAACTGTAAATTGTAAATTACATTGGTAAATGCTATCATCCTGAACGGATTGCTGGATGTACTGACTTTTGTGTCATTTGGCTGAAGTTGGAATTATATACCATGCAGAAAAAAAAACTAATCTGCGTAACCCTGTACTGTTAGTCCCTTGATAGTGATTTCTCTACATTGTGAACAAGGCACCATATACTGTACAACATAAGTCAGTTATTATTTTTTACTGTCAACCATAATGCTTAAGGTTAGGCTCTGCTTTTCAACATGCATTGCATGCGGAGCCTGTCTTGATCAGGGTGTGTTGCTTGTAATATGATTTTCTATAAGAACTAAAGTTATAAGAACTGCATTAGTATATGTACATTGTATATGTACGGCTGGATGATCAGATCAGCAATTTTCTTATTAAAATACTGAAAAAACTGTAATTTACTCTAAAAAGTGAGATGGTAGGAGCATAACTAATGATTGGAGATACTAGTAAATAATGAAAGTCATGCCCTTTCATGAGTGGAAGATTCTATATTTCTAGTAAGACCACTGTGTAACTGATTTATGTCTCTGGTATCAGTTTATTAAACAGTGCCATATTGTAAGAGCTTGGCCTAGAGAGACAAAAAGAGAGACAGAGTGTGTGTGTGTGTGTGTGTGTGTGTGTGTGTATATAGATTGGCCCCGATATTCAGAATTGTGCCTGGCAATGATGCAAGTGGTGGTGCAGTACAAGTGAGTTGCACTGGCACACCTAAGGGATATATTCAAAAGAGATGAGCCATGACACATCATCTCTGAATATATTAGGTAATGCACATGGTGCAAATACGATGTGCTGGTGCATCCCCCCCAAGACAGGGCTGAATACCAGGAATGGGAACTGCACCAGCGCAACAGAGTTATGCTGTGCGCAGATTCCAGATGTTCAGCCAGCTGTATGCAAATGGAGCCATAATACATGCAAGGTGCAAATGGGGCCATTTGCATGTCATTATGGCCCCATTTGCATGTGTTGTGCAGGGATAGCCAGCGAAATGCACCTGGCTCCCTGCACAGCATGCGGTGCTGTCAGATGAGGTCTAGTGGCATCTCCCTCCCATTCCGTACCTCTGATCACCCTAGAATATATATGCAAATCACTCTAGTGGAACAGTGGTTCCCCCTCCATGCCTGTAGCCCCGATTGTCCTATAAACATTAATCGAAACATTCTGGTGGTCTAGTGGTCCCCCTCCCTCCCTGTAACCCCAGATTGCACTATAATACTCATTCGAATCTTCCTGGTGGTCTAGTGGTTCCCCTCCTGCCCATAACCCGATCACCTGAAATACATGTCTTTATAATCCCTAGTAGTCTAGTGGTGCAGTACATCCCCACCCCTCCCGTAGCACCTGTCACTGTAAATAATAGTAATACTTCCCTGGTAGTCTAGTGGCACCCCCACCCCACCCTCACAGGATCCCAACCCACCAGCTCCCCATCATCCAGGCAGGGCAGCAGCATACCTACCAGCATGCCTCCATGGCTGCCCGCTGAATGACAGCTTACGGTATTAGCTGCAAGCCCATTGGTCCACATTGTGGACCAATGAGCGTTACAGTGCATAATCAATACCTATTCACAAATATGTGAATGAAGGCATATATTTGTGAATGAGTACTACAGTATGTACTGCAAACCCTTTGGTCCACAGTGTGGACCAATGGGCTTGCAGTTGATACTGTAAGCTGTCAATTGGCAGGCAGTCATGGAGGTATGTGGGTGGTGTGCTGCTGTCTGAGGATGATGGGTGGGGGCTGGGTGGGCTGAGGTCCTGTGTGGGTGGGGTGCCACTAGACTATCAGGGATTTATGGAACTGTTATTTTCGGCAATGGGAGCAATGAGAGGGGTGGGGGGATACCACTAGACTACCAGGGAAGTATTACTATATTATTGGTGGGGGGGTACTACTAGACTACCAGGGATTATAAAGACATGTATTTCAAGTGATTGGGGCTATGGGCAGAGGGGGGGCACTAGACCACCAGGAAGATTCAAATGAGTATTATAGTGCAATCAGGGTTACAGGGAGGGAGGGGGTACCACTTGACCACCAGGGAATTATGTGGGTGCTTGTGGACAGTGTTCTGGGGGGGGAAGCCACCCATGGCTGGTGGCCACTGTGTTGCTCCCTGCACTACAACTGCCCACCTGTGGCTGGCTAGCACTTGAGCCATGCTCTACATGCTCAGCTTTGTGCCCCAGTATGCGGTGCATCTCTGAGTTATGCCAGCATATGCGCTGCACATCCCGGGCTGAATAAGAGGATGTGCCCACTTATGCATGGGCATGCCCCCTGGGGATGTGCAGCATACATTATCTTTGTGCCCCAGCACATTGGGAATTGCGCTGCTCAATTCCCCCTGATGAATATTGCCCCAGGGTGCATTTCTGTGGTTGTGCAGGAGCAAATCTGTTGGGCCAGGTGCAGACCCTTTGAATATCTAACCCATTATCTTTTTTTTACTTTAAATTACAACTTATCTACACAGGAAAACCTAGCTAATATCAAAACATTTCTTTTTCTTGTGAAGACCTGCCTTTGTCCATTTTTGCAGATGGGTAGACTGGATCACTGAAAGGTTAAGTAACTTGCTTATGGTCACACAGTAAATATTTGGCTCTGGGGCTTGAACCTGTTTTCTTTCAATTCCCAAACTGGTGCTTTAATAATTAGGCAACACTGCTTTTTCCTGCCAAAAAGCTTTCTTTGGATTCTTTGAACTATAAAATAATTCTTTAAAAACATGTACAGTATATGTAGGCCCTCCTGTTGACACAATGATAGCAATACCATACACAAAATTGATTACCTCGATTCAGCAATGCACCTGGGTCATCAGCAGCTAACCAAGGGTGGAGGATTAAGTATTCCAGAGGATGCTTTCATCCTGCAGGTAAGGGAGGGCCATCACAGCTCCAACACTGCCAGCTGTGGATGTAGGGATAGCAGTGCAGGGTTAGTGGTGTTGGATGGGAAGGCTGGCATATGTCACAGCAGTATGATGGCCCCTAAAGGAGGGGAGCAATCTGACAAATGGTATGGCCACAAATTCGCTAGGCGATGAAAGCAAAAAGAATATTTGAAAAAATATATACTGTATATATTTGTGCTGAAACCTGTAGGTATATGATATAGTTACAAGGCACTATAGTATTTTCCTACGCATCTGAATAAGTGTTTTACCATTGTTGTGTATGTTCAAATGCACAGAGGACTGCCCGGTTAGTAGGCTGCATGAGTGAGAGGGAGGTGTATAGTTGCAGCCGTAGATATGGTCAGATATTGCCTGAAATTTCTGTTATAGTATATCTCTGGAGAAATTTCCTGCCAGCCTGCCTGCAGTACAACTGTGGGCCACCAGAGAGATTCTCTTTAGATATATTGTGAAATATTTGGAAATATCTGAACGTATCTATGGCTGTAACTGTATAAAGCAGAGGCCTGTGGGAAAGCTAGGTTATCAGGTGTCAGTGTTCAGAGTTTAGTCTGCAAGTAACCATCAAAAAGTGAGGACTACTCTGTCAAAGTTGGATGAAAGGCACTCAGAAAATGGACCTTGTCTGCAGAAAGCCTAAAATAGTCTGTAAAACTATTCACCTAGTAATGTGACCTGCCTATGAATTCATGTCTTAATGAACACTGACTACTGCATAAAGTTCTCAAGTGAAGTTGAATCAATCCTGACAATCTAGAAACATTCTTACTGTCTGACCCGTTCATGCCTACCCACTCCCACTTTCACAAGATGGTGCCATAAGTTAAAGTGACCCACTCCTTAAGGGGAAACCACTTCTATCTTCAAGGACAGGTTACCTTAATTCTTATTTCTTTCTCTCACTTATCCATGTCCAGATTCAAATGAATGACAAAGATGTCTGTGTGTAGGGCCCTTGATTTCAGGAGGGCCCTTAAATACCTGCTGTTTTATGTGACTGAAGTGCCACTGAGAACTATATACTGTTGTCGGCCCTGGCCTATGTACACTGCCCACCATCTGCCCTTGCCTGCACTGCACTGCCCTCCAGCTGTCTTGCTACTTGTATGTCCCATGAACTGAGTGGAAGCAGCTAACAGAGCCAATGAATGAGTGAGCTAATGAATGTTTGGTGCCAGCAGTTGCACAGAACAGCTGCTGTTGAATTTAGTGCCATTCACCTGTGAAATCAAGAAATCATCTGGGTGAATCGTCATGTCACCCATACTCTCTGATGGCCATTAAGTGCTCAAGTTGAAGAGAAACACAATTGCACATACCCCAGTAATTCAAAGCATCATGGGAAACATATACAAATCCCCATGAGAGAATCTGGACTGGCTCAGCTTTAAGCAGAATTACATGGTGCCTGAAGGCCTCACAGTGCAATCAGCAAAGGCTATTGCTTATTTTTCTCTTATGATGGGTATAATTTGTTGAGACTATTATCCTACCCCTCATATCTTGTTTACTACTGCCCAATAACAATTCCCCTCTCTGCATACTATCCACTTCTTCCTGTGCCTTTTTAACTGCTGATATGTTGTATCCCCCTATTAACAAATCTATGTGTCATACATAGATACATAGACAGTGTCGGCAGATAAGAGCCTACGGCCCACCCAGTCTGCCCATTTGAGCTTGTAAGTTTACTTTATGTGTTCCTAGAAGTCTGTTGCCCCTTAACCCTGACCTCCAGAATTCCTTTACGTCTATCCCACGCATTCTTAAATCCCGTGATTGTTTCAGCTCCCACCACTTCCTCTGGCAGGATGTTCCACTTGTCCACCACCCGTTCTGTGAAGAAATTCTTCCTCACGTTTCCTCTGAATCATCCTCCCTCCAACTCAATCCCATGCCCTCAAGTTCTGGAACATCTTTTTCACTTAAAAATAGTGTATTCCTGCACCCTGTTCCTCCCTGTAAGATACTTGTATGTCTTTATCATATCCCCTCTCTCCTTCCTCTCTTCCAGGGAGTACATATTCAATTTCTTCAACCTGTTCTCATAGGACTTGTGATGCAGTCCATGTACTATCTTTGTTGCCCTCCTCTGAACCTTGTCTACCCTGTCTATGTCCTTACGTGAGTAAGGTCTCTAGAACTGTACACTGTCCCCAGCTGTCCTATACTCAGTCTTCTCACTGCAGTTATGTTTCGCGCACATCAACTGCACCTTGGGAATACTATTCTTTAACACACAGTCATGAAAGCTAGTAAAGTGTAATGTAGTGTTTCTGTCTGTAGGTTTTCTATATAATTTGGTAGCTAGCCCCTGGCCTGTTTTATAGATTTCCAAATCTAAAAATGGAATCCAAGCATCATCCACTGCCATAGTGAATATTAAGGAGGTATTCCTGCTATTTAGATAGCTCTCAAACCTTTCTAAGTCTTCCCTTTTTCCATGCCCCATCATAAGGATTGCTGGCCACATCTAAAATATGGACTTTCTCAAATTCCCACATATAAATATTCGCATAAGAGGGTGCCATTGTACTGCTCATGGCTGTCCCTGTTAGTTGAAGGAAAAAATTATTTTCAAACATGAAATAGTTCCTTTCCAATACTACTTCTGCTAACTGTTTCAAAAACTCAGTTGGTGGTTGAATAGCCTCCCTATTATTCAGAGCAAACAACAATGCCCCTCAGACCCCAACTATGTGGTAGAGATCGTACAAAGATGTAGGGTGGATACGTGCTGAGAGCA
The DNA here is from genome assembly GCA_016271365.2 of Neoceratodus forsteri. NCBI lineage: Eukaryota > Metazoa > Chordata > Ceratodontiformes > Ceratodontidae > Neoceratodus > Neoceratodus forsteri. The sequence goes on from CM028135.1 coordinate 281,457,169, forward strand.
CCTTCCAGAGGTGTACTAAGTTATGCCTCTGGGCGTGTTCTTATCAGCACGTAACCCACACCTCAGAGTGTCTTATTGCGCTTTATAAAATGGGCCAACAGTAAAGAAATTTATATATAAAAAATGTCATTAGGATGTATGAGAAAAAATGAAAAGATATGATTTTGTCATTTGAAAAAAAAAATAGTCCCTGTTTATGTGTTGGAATGGAGGTTTTGCATTAAGAGTTAGCAGTGGTGACTGGTGTTTGTCTGTGTTTTTACAGTGTACAGCAATACAGACAGACCTAAAAATACCCCAAAGGAAGTTTATTTTATTTTATTATTTTATTCATTTGAACATGGAGTTGTACTTTCATGCAGCTAGCGGCAAGCGAGACTGACCGAGTCCGTTCTGGGTTTTGTATTAGCTGTCCCCCCACCCCCGATATACAGAGAGCATTTATTTTGGTCATTTTATTTTATTTTGTTGTCATATTTCTTTTTCCATTGATGTGGATCATTGTCCCGACTGGGACCGGCGAGATATCTCACATACGTCGAGATTGTCATTTCCTGAGTATGGTGGACTCATGGATTATTCTTCATTTCAAAACAATGGTTTTTATTATTAATATGCTTTTCGTCCTTACATGTGAGCTGTTGAACTTGGATTTAAAGGATAGTATGGCAGGAGGGAAGGGGGGGTCTGCCAGAAACATCGAGAGTTGTTGCTGTGTGGAAGAAATGTATCAGACTGTGAGTAAAATAAAGCTGTTTAGGCAGTTCTGCAGGAAGGGTGAGATTAAATAGACACAGTGTTAGGTGTTTGTGCAGTGCATTTTGTGAATATGTTCGCGTTGTGATTTACCACTGTTGAGGTAGTTCTGCGTGAGATCTGTGTGAGCTGCTGCGAATAGTTGATTTGAAGCATGTAGCTTTCGTTTACTGTGGCTAGTGAGCAGTGGTACGATGTTGTTATGTGGTCGCAGGGTGAAGGTTAGTGCCGGTTGACCAGGAAATCATTTGATAAGGACACGGGTCTGAAGGTGTTTTAACCAATCAGATTCATTGATTTTAAATGCCCATTTTATAATAGTATATAGATCTTTAATAACAAAAGTAACCAAGATGATATTGTCTCAATCCCAACTGTTATTATTGATTTCTTCTATCATTTGAATTACATGTCCTGAATCTTTTATATAAGTCTTCATTTTCTCAACCTCTGGTTAGATATGATAATTAACATATTTGGACAAAGGTTCCAGAATGGAATTTAGTCCAGACACAATAGGGCATCCAGGCGGTTTAGCCTGTTCTTTATGAATTTTAGGAAGGACATAAAACAGGGGGATTCTAGGGTGTGTGTTAGTAAGCATGTTTCTCTCTTCTTCTGCAATCCATCCCATGTCCACTCCAGTACTGACCAATTCCTGTATCTCTTCCAGAATCTCCTCTGTTCAGTCTGATTCTAAGGGTAAGTATCTCTCACTATCCTTAATTGTCTCAATGGTTTTCGCGTTCAGAGGATGGCAACCTGAACCACCACACACACACAGATATTGGCCTAACAGCCACCTTTTCAAGAAAAACACAATTGCACATACCCCAATAATGCAAAGCATCATAGGAAACCTATGACAATCCCCATGAGAGAATTTGGACTGGCTCAGCATTAAGCAGAACTGCATGGTGCCGGAAGACCTCACAGTGCAATCAGCAAAAGTTAAGAACAGCAGACACATACATGTGTTTCATCCTCATTTGGATTCATCAGTGTGCCATATCTGTGTCTTAGCCAAGGGAGAGGCCAGGGAGAGACCAGCTAGCCCTCTCGGGCTGTGACCATCAGCAAGCGCCCCACGGCTCTCGGATGCTGCAGCACCAGCCCCTGCATTCTCATCCCCATGTACAGAGAGCAGCGCAACAAGCCTCAGCTCCTCAGGGAAATTTCAAACCTTGGCGCCACCTTCAGGGAACCGTGCTTATTGGCTATCTAGTAAAGAAGCTCACCCTGATTGGTCCACTCCCTTGCCCGGGATTTTCAAACCCTTGCATTGTTTTATTTCTGTTTCCTTTTCTCGCTATCATACTGAGCTGTTAAAAATTGTTAGTTCATGATGTTAAGATTGTGGAACACCTTGCCTTGACTGCTGTGACCAGATGCGGGCCGATTACTGTGTTTGCTGCATGCTGACTGAACTCGAGCTGGCTACTTCATGAGTCCTTCAGTTCACAGCTGCAACTTGCCGGTATCTTTTGGCTCCTGGGCAGCAGCGGTCTCTGCAAAATTACCTCAGCTACTAGTGCTATGCAACAGGGTTTTACAATTTTATGTTAGTGTATTTGAAGCTGTTCCCTTTGTCCCTGCTAGTGAAAACTGTTTAAAGGATTTGCCTGGGGTCTCAAAAGACTAGACGCTCTGTATTACTCTTTGTCTGCTAAAACTTCTCAGCTCTGTCAGCACCTTGCCGTAGTCTAATCCACCCCCTCATTTAAGACACAATACAGTGTCACAGCTCCTTTGTGTGCTTTGTTCCCTTCTAACCCTCCCCCCTTTCTCCAAGCCCTATCTCAATGTGCCCTTCCTTCCCTCTGCAGGAGACCAGCAAGCCCTCTCGGGCTGTAACCATTGGCAAGCGACCCACGGCACTCAGAAGCTGCAGCACCAGCCCCTGCATTCTCATCCCCAGGTACGGAGAGCAGAGCAACAAGCGTCGGCTCCTCAAGGAAATTTTCGGCCCACCCCCACTCCCCCTCCCCAGGCCACCTTAAAGGCTTATTACTCCCTACCTACTCTGCTAAGCCCCACCTCATTGGTTAACTTTTCTCCCTACTGTGCCCCTTGCTCCTCCCCCCCCCAATTACACTACCTCCTAGCTACATGGCTCCCTAAGCTTCCAGTTCTGTCTCCAGATATATCTTCCTCCTAAAATTCATAACACCGCAGTCCCTCTTAAGATCACAGGTATACTCTACTTTCCCACATAGTTCCAGGCAGTATAGCCCCACTGAAGTACAGTTAAAAATTTGCTCATTATATCCCTGGATCATAAACACCGGCCCAGCAATGCGCTTGTCATGGGCACCTCTCTGTCTGTCCCTGCTCCAACTTTTTTCCTTACTCTCACAATCGGTAGCTATTTTGACTCCTTGTGAGACAGGGGGAAACATAGAAGCATAGAATTTGATGGCAGATAAGGACCGCTTAGTCCACCTAGTCTGCCCATTTTCCTACCTAACAGATAAGCTGCAGATCCTAGTTAACCAACAGCTTACTTCCTCCTACCCCCCACTAGGACTGCCTTATGTCTGTCCCATGCATTTTTGAATTCCCCCACTGTTCTTGACTCCACGACCTCCTCAGGAGGCTGTTCCATGCATCCACAACCCTCTCCGTGAAAAATACTTCCTCACATTACCTCTGGAGTCCCCTTCTATCTTCAAATTGTGCCCTTTGTTCTTGCACATCTCTTTTTCTGAAAGATGCCATCCTCTTGGACTTTGTTGATTCCCTTGAGGTACTTGAAAGTTTCTATCATGTCCCCTCTCTCCCTCCTTTCCTCAAGGGTATACATATTAAGCTCCTTTAGTCTTTCTTCGTATGTCTTCTGGTGCAGACCATGCACCATTTTGGTTGCCCTCCTCTGACCAGCCTCCACTCTGTCTATGTCTTTGTGGAGATGGGGTCTCCAGAACTGCACACAGTACTCCAGATGGGGTCTCACCAACTGTCTGTACAGAGGGATAACAACTTCCTGTTTTCTACTATTGATGCCTCTCCCTATGCATCCCAGTATCCCCCAGCCTTCCTTACTGCCTTCTCACATTGCTTGCCCACCTTTAGGTCATCTGATATAATTACCCCCAGGTCCCTTTCCATTTTTATTGTTGTCAGTATCTCACCCCCCATTGTGTACTCTTCCCCTGAGTTTTTTTTTTCCCAGGTACATTACCTTGCACTTCTTCGCATTGAATCTGAGCTGCCATACATTTGACCATTCCTCCTTCCTTGCCAAGTCCCTTCTCATCCTTTCCACTCCATCTGGTGTATCAACCCTGTTGCAGATCTTTGTGTCATCTGCAAAGAGACATACTTTTCCTTCCAGTTCCTCTGCAATGTCACTTATAAAGACATTAAAAAGGACCAGTCCCAGTACTGAACCCTGCGGTACCCGGCTAGTAACCCTCCTTTCTTCACTGTGGACTCCATTTACTACTACCTTTTGCGTCCTGTTGTCTAGCCAATTTTTTATCCAGGCTACCACCTTGGGACCCACTCCAAGGCTGGCTAACTGAGGGGAAAAAACCTCAAGCTGGATTGTGCTGACATCTCGGGAACTACTGATTTTCTCACAGGCACCTTCAACTCCACCTTTCTGATCCTGGATACATACTGAACTCAGTTTAATATTACCCACACCGAACACACTCCTAAGGACACTATCTTATCTCCACATTATGCTTGCTCTACCCTACCATTTGCCGTCAAGATACTGCTATATATAGCATTAAATCTGCGAGGTACTGTCCCTAGGGCTCCACCATGCCACACCTGCGCTCCCTGCAAACAGGAACGGACCAAGCATATAAAGCTGCTCCTAGCACTTACTAGGAGGCTCCTGCTTCTTTTATTACTGTGCTTAGGTAATGTTAAACTGAACCCAGGCCCTCCAGCTCCAATCGGATCCCCAGCAGAATTACCCACCCTCAAAGGGTTAAGCTTCATGCATGTTAATGCGTGCAGCTTGTTAAAAAAGTTACGTCTATCCAGGCCTGGATTTGTACTCTGCCCCAGACATATTGGTCATCACAGAGACCTGGCTCCATCTGACAACTAGCAATGATGAAATAGATCTCCCTACCTACTCCCTGTTCCGAACTGACCGGTAGTCCAGAGGCGGCAGGGTGGCTATTAATGGTAAAGACAAATTCGCTGTCTCTATTCTGGACTCATCATCAGTCCCAAAGTAATTCTAAAGTCTCTCCCTGCTGTTTGAGATTTCAGCTGGAGTTTCGCTTTTGGAGACTGGCTGCTACAGGCCTCCGTCAGCTGGGTTGCAGCTGCTGAATCACTTAAGCATTAAACTGGGGAACAGGCCCACTGAGTCCATATTACTAGGTGACCTTAACCTGGACTGGTTGTCCAGTGCATCCTCTCCCTTAAAAATGCTCTGTGACTCCCTCGGACTGACCCAACACATCAACAAAACCACAAGTCCTAATAAGACAAACCCCTCCAACAGTACTTTGCTGGATATTATCCTGGTCAGCAAACCTTACCTATTCACCCATGTCGGTGTCTTCTTTCCAGACATCAGTGACCACTGTTTCATTGCCTCTGTGAGGTCTAACCACACCTCCCCATGCGCATCTACCTTCTCTTCGAGAAGGTGTCTTCAGAACTTTGATCCCTACCCTTTTGTCGCTGAGCTAAAGCATTCTGTAAACTGTCCTGATTTCTACCTAGCAAAAACAGTGACCCCTGCCTACAACATCTTCCAAGATATAGTATTAGGTGCCATTAATAGGCATGCACCATTAATGAAAACTTGTGCCAGGAACAAGTCTTGCCAGTGGTTCACCAATGAATTGAAGGAAGCCTTGTGCAACAGGGATGCGCTGTGGAAAACAGCTCGTAAGTCCAAACACATGAATGACTGGAACCTATTTAGGAGTGCAAGGAACCATGTACTCAAATGGTCAGACAGACAAAGGCTAATTTTTACCGCTCTCAACTTGAACTTTCTACCAAACGTTCCTCAACATTTTGGAAATTCATTAAAGACACTGAGGGCTATCCTGCCAGGGCCTCCTTGCCGTCAAAACTTTTATCCAGCTCCACCATTCTTAAAGACAAAATGTCAATCCTCGATTCCTTCAACAATCACTTTGCCACGGCAGGGTTAGCTTTTGATTCCTCCCTAGCCAGCATGCTTCACTCACAGCTTGGAGCCGATAATCAAGGAACCTCCTTCCCTAATCTGTTCTTCTCCTTTCAGCCCACAACTCTGCAGGAAGTTGAAGACCTCTTGCTCCGGTTGGATGTTAGAAAAAGCATCGGAGCAGACCTTATTGAACTTTACTTCTTAAAGCTAGGCTCCCACGTCCTTGTGGTGCCCATTACTCACTTGTTTAACTTTTCCCTCGCTCAAGGTGACCTTCCAATCACCTGTAAAATGGCTCATGTTATCCCCTTGTTTAAGTCAGGAGATCCCAGTGATCTCAACAACTACAGGCCTATCTCCCTCCTACCATCCCTGTCTAAGCTACTGGAAAAAATCATGAACGCCCAGCTCAGGAACCACTAGGAATCAGCAAAGCTGCTCAACCCACTACAATCAGGTTTCAGAGCACAATACAGCACTATCACGGCCCTAGCTAAGGTAACTAATAACTGGCAGAGTGAAATGAACAACAAGAACTTTGTCGGTGCCATATTCTTCGACCTAAGCAAGGCCTTCGATACCGTTGATCACGACCTGCTCCTTACAGCCCTCCGGCACATTGGTCTAGATGCTCTGTCTATTAAATGGTTTGAAAACTATCTCATCGGCCACTCTCAGCAGGTAAAAGCTGAAGGTGAAGTCTCACCCCTAAAACCCCTTCTGAGGGGTGTACCCCAAGGTTCTATTTTGGGTCCCCTGCTATTCGCAGTCTACATTAACAGGATTGATGCAACTATCACTAAGGCCCAAATACACCTATTTGTGGACGACACTGCTTTATGTCAGTGGTCCTTCCCCCGAGGTGGCATGCTCAGCTCTCCAAGATGAATTCACTTTGAAGCAGCACCAGCTTTTAAACCAAAAGTTGCTTTTGAATGCTAAGAAAACAAAAGCTATGTTCTTTTTGCCCTTCTCCAACTTACCGAACCCAGCCATGGCTGGGACTCTCCACTTGATATCTACCATCCTTGCCGAACAGTTGGAGTACGTAGCTAAATTCAAATACTTGGGGGTATGGCTGGACAATAGACTCTCATTTCTAAAACACATAGATGAACTGACAAAGAAACTTCTCCAAAGGCTTGGCCTCTTCTTCAGGATAAAAAAAACTCCTCTCTTCGGACGGCAAGACAAGACTAGTCCAAACTACCTTTATCTCCCTTCTAGACTATGCTGATTTCCTCTATAGTCAAGCACCTACTGTAGCACTCCTAAAACTAGACACGCTTTATCACAGAGCCCTAAGGTTCATAACAGACCTTCCCTATTCCACCCACCATTGTGCTCTATACACTGCAGTAGTTTGGTCCTCTCTTAGCTTCAGATGCCAAAGAAACGCCGCTCTCTAGACCTATAAATCTATCATTAACAAACTGCCTGATTACATCTCTGCCTGCCTACCACTTTGTATCTTAAGTAAATACGCCTTGAGAAGCAACTCCTACTTCACCATTAAGGTACTTAACGCCAAATTCCACTTTGGCAGGGCCTCTATCAGTCATGTGCTGCCCCAACTATGGAGCAATCTACAAAAAACTCTGAAAGTAAAGCACACAATTAGTGTAGCAGCCTTCAAAACTCTTTACTCACATCACTATAAGGAATCCTGTGCTTGCTACCCTTGCATACCTGATCCCCCATGCCGATGGAGCCCCTCATCTAATATTGCCTCATCCTCCTTAGACTCCTGCTCCCAGTCACTGCCTGACCTTTTCTTCCCTCCTTCTCCCTCCTCCCCTAGGCAATCCTCCCACTTCTCTTCCTGGGGCTCCAGCTATTTAGTTACCTCCGTCTGGGCCCTATCCCACTGAACCTTGCTGAACTCATCTACACTATTGCTGCTCGTACCCTTTCACTCTGAATCCTTGATGTGTTTAATCTGTACTCCCCAACAATTGTTATTGCGTGTTGTTGATTTACCAGTGAATTGTAACTATCATGTATTTTTTGTTATCTTGTACTTGCATGTATTTGTATTTGTTGCACCCAGGTCCTCCTCGAAAATGAGCTTGCTCAACGGCAATCACCTGGTTAAATAAAATAAATAAAGATTTTTGAGAGAGAGCCAGCCACCTCTTAAGGGGGTTGGGGTGTTATTTATTTGGGCCATTGGGACCCCAAAATAGAGAAGGAAAGGAACTACAAAAGAATCCCAGACCAAATGCCCTGAATCACGGATTATCCTGGAGGATATTGGTTGAATAGGAAGAAAAAGTTGAAGAGATCAGCTTGGTCTGGTGATAGTGGGACTGGGAGACAAGTGAAGAATCTCAGGAGTCACAGAGATGGAGCCATGAACATAAGAAAGATCCAGCAGAAGGGGACGGTATGATCCATGTGGGCTACCCCCCCCAAATTCTTTTTTCCTTCCTAAGTTTCCGCAGTGCCTATCCCATACTAGCTTGAACTTTCTCACTGACTTTGCTACCACGACTTCTGGGTGAAGACTGTTGCAAGGCTCCACCACCCTTTCAGTGAAGAAAACATTCCTGATGTTGGTTTTGATTCTACCTCCCTGTAGGCGCATTCTGTGCCCCCTTGTTCATGTAGACTAGCTTTCTCTGAAAACCTCCTGAGTTTGTACTGCGTTAATTCCTTTGAGGTATTTGAATGTCTCAGTCATATCCCTCCATCCCTCCTCCTTTTCAGTGAGCACATCTTAAGAAGGTTGAGTCTTGACTCATAGGGTTCTTGATGAAGTCAGTGAATCATCTTCATAGCTCTCCTCTAAATGGTCTCCAGTCAATCTCTGTCTTTCTTGAGGTGTGGTCTCCTGAACTGGATGCAATACTCTAGGTGCGGCCTCCTCAAGGACCTGTACAGCAGGATTATCACCTCTCCTTTTCTACTTATGATACGCCTACCTATGCATCCAAGGATGCCATTAGCTGTCTGTGCCACCTTTTTGCATTGCCTGCTTCTTTTTAAATGATCAGAAATGAATACTCCTAGATCCCTCTCAACCTTAGTTTCTGTCAGTTGTTCCCCTCCTAGGGTATATCTCCTGCCTGGGTTCTTTCTCCCCAGGTGCATAACTTTACACTTCTTGACGTTGAATATCAACTGGCATTGTTTTGACCATTCTTCCAGCTTTTTTTGATTAGAGTCCATTCCTGTGGCCCCTTCTTGCATGTCTACTCTGTTGCAGAGCTTGGTGTCATCTGCGAACAGGCATACCTTTCTCTTCAGTCCACCAGCGATGTTGCTGATGAATATGTTAAATAAAACTGGCCCCAATACTGATCCCTGGGGGACTCCGCTGGTTACTCCAACTTACTCTGACAGTGTGCAATTTACCATGACCCTCTGGGTTATCCCCTGGAGCCAGTTCCTAGCCCAGCTGACTATTTTATGCCCCACTTCAGTGTGTTCCAACTTGTTTATTAGTCTCCAATGTGAAACTGAGTTTAACGCCTTACTGAAGTCCGGATACACTATGTCTACTGCTCCAGCCTGGTCCACCATTCTGGTCACCCAATCAAAGAAAGAAATTATGCTTGTCTGATATAACCTCCCTGCTGAGAAGCCATGCTGCTTTGGGTCCAGTTTTCCATTTGCTTCTGTATATTGCACTATTCTTTCCTTCAGTAATGTTTCCATGATTTTCACCACTACAGAAGTGAGGCTGACTGAACGATAGTTACCAGTGTCTTCCCTGCTCCCACTTTTGTGCAGGGGTACCACACTGGCTTTTTTCCAGTTATCTGGGACTCTACCACTCTCAAGGGACTTTTTGAAGAGGACTGCTAATGGGGAGGCAAGTTCCTTTGAAAGTTCCTTCAGTATTTTTGGGTGGCTACTGTCAAGTCTCATTACTTTGATGGTTTTTAATTTTTTCATTTCTTTTAGGACCCTTTTTTTGTGAAGGGATTTGTGTCAAATTCACTGGTGTGGTGTGGTGTTCTTCATTTCCTAGTACTGGCCCACTACCCTGTTCATCTTGTGTGAAGACTGAGCAGAAGTATTTGTTCAGAACCTCTGCCTTTTCTTTGTCAGTCTCCGCATTCTGCCCCTCTCTGGTTCTCAACTAAATGTTACCCCTTTACTTTTTCTTTTCTCCCATATACATCTGTAGAAGGTCTTGTCCCCCTTTTTAACCCCTTCAGCAATTCTTTCTTCTGTTCTTGCTTTGACTATCCTAATCACCTTCCCTGCTTTCTTGAGCCTTGCCTTGTATTCCTCCATGTCGCAGTCCCTCTTGGTCTGTTTGTACTTTTTGAAAGCTTTTTTTCTCCTTCATACTGAAAGTAACCTCTTTAGAAAATGAAAGAGGGTTTCTCCTCTTCTGAGTTTTACTGATCTGTTTAGTGCATTCTGCTGAGGTCAGAGTTGTCTCATCCTTTATGACTTTCCAGCTTTCTTCCACATCACCCCCTGCAACAGAGACAATTTTTAATGCACATTTTTATTTTGACATAGTCAGCCTTCCTGAAGTACAGGATCTTCAGTTTTGTATGAATTGTGTCCTCTGCCTTTTGACTATGAGCCAGACTGACCTATGGTCATTTGATCCCAGACTTGATGCCTACCTTAATGTCTGTGATCCTGGTACTGTTTGACAGTATGAAGTCCAGGACTTTGTTTTCTCTGGTGGGTGAATCCACCAACTGTTTTAGTCCTGCCCCTTTTAGAGCTACAGTATGAGGAATTATTTGCTCCTGTCAGATGAAGCCATATAGGAGTAGGAAAACCAATCTATATCAGGCAGATTAAAGTCTCCAACGAGCAACATGTCACCTTTATTGGCCATTGTTAGGATGGTTTCTAGTAGCTCTTTGTCTCTATCTGTTGAGATGGGGATCTGTAGATCGCACCCACTCAGATGGGGGACTTTCCCCCAGCTCAATGGGTGATCCATAGGGCTTCAGTCTCAGAGTTTGCCATCTGTACCTCTGTGGCTTTGATTCCTTCCCTTACATAGATAGCCACCCCCCCCTCCTTTGTGGTCTGTCCTGTACAGAATGTACCCTGGGATAGCAACCAAGTCTCTGTTACAGCTACCCAGTCAAGGTTAGCCTCTGCCATTATGACAGTGAGGTCTGGTATCTTGTTTACTAGGCTACGGACACAGAGGAGGACGTTGAGTGTTGAGCAAGCTCAGCCCTGGGCAGCCAGCAGTGCATTGAAAGCTACAAAAAGGTAAAGAAAGGATCCTTGGACTCCCAAGTTTTACTTCTGTGACAGTCTGTCTGAAGGTTAACTCATTTTGGTGTTATATCAGAAGGCATTTGTTCCAGATTTAATGTTTTTTTTTTCTCCAGAAAAAGACCAGCCAAAACCTCTCCTCATGCAAATTCAGTTTACTGTTTTCTTCATTAATGTGGTGAGCCATTATCAACACAGGTAACAGCATACTGTTACAGGCATGTTTAAAATAGATATAACACATCAGGATATGAATGTCCAACATGGTGGTAAGGAAGTAAAAAGCTGCTTCAAACAAACAATTTAAATCTTAAACTGCATTCAGGAGTTGTTTCCCAGACAGGCACCCAGAACCAAAAGTGTTTCATAGAGACAGTGCTTCCCAGACCGGCACTACTGATATGGTCAATCAGCTCATAGTGATGTATGTCAATATAAAAATGAATAGAAAACAGAAACATATTAATGAATGTTAATACAATACTAGAAAATCAATACACATACAGTAACTTGATGAACCGTCACATTGCACCATTATGCCCAATGGATACATACACCACAAAGTACATCAAGGTTTGTGCCACCCCCCACCCCCAGAGACTAAAAAGCAGTCAGCCTACAGCAAAAGTGCATAAGCTAAATTAGCAGGGATATGAAAAGTTATATAGTTATGTGTATGTTTTTCTTTTTTTTTGTAAATATAGTTTTTATTAAACTTTTTTAAAAAGTCAGTGGAATATATTACACTTTGGTCAAAGCACTGGTTACACATTATGCTTACATTAGACATTTCTTTGGTACGGATCAAGGAACAGAGAGTTGCATTTTATAAACCTACTCCTTCCCCCAGTAATCAGGGAAGGCAGTCCAGTCTTTCTGTGGCTTATACAAAGATAACCTGGTTCTCTGCACATCCCACTGTTAATTTCTGAGACTAAGTTTTGGAATATCTAGTTCAGTTTATGGACAGTTGGTCCAGTTTGTCTACTAAGGGACAAACTCTGGGTCCTTAAGTATCACATGGATAATCCACCCATTCCACCTAGAGGAGCATGGTTCTGTTTCATCATTAAGTCTGTGGGTGATCCTCTCAGATCTATATATTTGATTAACTAGGGATCTTAAGACATTTAGGGTTGGAATCTGGGTAGTTAGCGAGGATTTAGTGATCATTTTTCTCGCAGCAAATAGCAAATTCCCTGACAGGTAACAGATAAGAGGATCTCTAAAGCCATGCAGAAAAACATAGAACAGAAACAATTCCCCTGTTAATGGTATTGATTTTCCATCCAGTTCTTCCAGCTCCCTCTGTAGATAGTGAAAGAAAGGTTGCAGCTTGGGGGAAAGCCTTAATACATGGGCATGGTGTGCATTGTCCTCACCACATTACCGCCAACACATAGCTGATTAGGTGTCTTGGCAATGGGCAGTAATGGCTGGTGTGTGGAAAAAGTGAACCTGTTACTTCCAAGAGAACTCATGCCAGTGGAATGAGCTCATTAATTTGGAAGCTAAATGTCATGAGTCATGCCATCGTTGTAAAGTTAGATGCTGGCCCAGTTCTGAATCCCATTTATCCAAGCTATATTCTGTAGAATGACCTATGGTATCAGTCAGAGCCTTGTAGAAAAAAGAAATAGCATACATTACTACCTTGGTTTGCATTACCTTGATAAAAGTGTAATTATTGTCAGGTAGCTCTCTGGGCATCGGGTCCTCTCATGGAAGTCTATCATAGAAGTGGCATAGCTGCAATTATTGAAAAAAATCAGATTGCCTCAGGCTATATTCATGCTGTATTTGAGTGAAAGTCTGAAAAATTGAGTCCGTGAGTAACTGAGTAAGATGATTCAATTGTCAATGTTTCCAAATGTGAAATGTGAGAACTGCCTGGGCTGGGTGAAAATGTTCAAATTGAACAATTGGGCAGAACAGGCTCAGGAATGGGGTGAGGTGTAAGGATTTTCAAATGGATCTCCACACCCATAATTGTTGCCTGAGCCATGGATTTGAGGTCACCTGCCTTTGCGGGGGGCTGATGTAATGTGGCTTGTACAAAGTCCTGCATATGATAGCCTCAATCTCCCTCCATCTAGCTGGAGTGGTGCCCAGAAAGCAGTGTATTATAAACATCATGTGTGATGTCCAATGGTATAGCTTTAGATTGGGTAGGGTGAGACTGCCTTTCTCCCTTGGGAGGAACGGTGTGGATAGTTTTATTCTGGGTCATCTTCCTACCTAGACAAACCTGTAGACATAGCCAATGAGTTCAACTCAGCCTTTACTGATCTCTCAGGTATACTACCGGCAAATTATCTCAACCTGACTATTACTCCATCAACAAATCATGCCCACCCCACAACATCAAGAACTGGGACTCAGCTGTTCTGCTTTAAACAAATTGCCAGGGCTGAGACAATCAAGTACATCAAACACATCCTTGGAAAGACTAGGCTGGGAAGTGACCAAGTCGATATGAAGCTGGTCCTCCTTGTCTTAAATGGGCTTGCCAACACACTCACAAAGGTTTTTAATGCCTCACTCAGATTGAGAGTGTTCCCTGATGCCTGGAAGATGGCCTTAGTCACCCCATCCTTAAAACTGGAGATAGAACCAAAACCTCCAATTACAGGCCGATATCCATCCTCCCCTTCCCAACACCCTAGAGAGGGTAGTCTCTGACCATCTCACAGAGTACCTGGAGAAGTACAACAAATTGTGCCCTCAACAGCACAGTTTCTGGAAACACCACTCCACCCTAACAGCCCTAGTAGAATACACCTCCCAAGTATACAATGCCTTAGACAAAGGGATGGCGGTGTGGTCAATATTCATAGACCTCATGAAGGTTTTTGACTCTGTTAACCATCACCTTCTTCTTAACAGCCTGCTCTCAACAGGACTATCCCCAGACACAGTGGCATGGTTTAGCAGTTACCTCACTCACCGCACTCAGCGCGCCAGAACTGAACACTCACTATCATCTCCCAGGGAGATAAGCATTGGAGTCCCCAAAGGATCAAACCTAGGGCCTCTCCTTTTTAGTCTCTATATGAATACCCTGCCCTCAGCCTGCCCAGCTCACTTTGTATTCTATGCAGATGATGCCGTAACTTCTGCCTCTGGCAGGGACCAGTCAACCATCACTTCCCAACTCCTTGACAGCTTCCACAAGCTAGAATCCTGGTTCAGTGCCAAAAAACTATTGCTAAACCACACAAAAACTAAAAGCATACTTCTTACTGTCCCACAGAACAAAATGAAGTTCCATCCTATGCTATATGGCATCTTAATGGAGATACTCTAGACAGAGCAAGTCTACTCATTTAAATACCTAGGCATTCACATTGATGAGCTCTCAATTTCTCCGGTCATATTGACCATGTTGTCAAAACTGCCAATATGAAACTTGGAGTGCTATTACCACCACAGGCCCTCTATGACACCTGACACACTAAAACTTGCCACAAGCAGTTCGGTCCTTGCATCTATTGACTACAGCCTACCAATATAAGGGGCTGACACCGAAACTGCCCTCAATCGAATAAAAACCCTATTAAACAAGGCTTGCTGGCTGACCTTAGGAGCCGATTCTTCAAGCCACACCTGTGCCCTTTTCTCAGGTACTGGATGGCTTCCTCTCCATCCCAGAGCCCGGTACCAGACCTGCCTACTTGTCAAGAAAGCCCAATTAGGACTAGTGCTTCCATCTCTATGTGGACTCTTCCAGCAGGCTAGCTCATCAAAGCCAACCAGGAGTGCAGAGAAAGGCAGGCTCCTGGTTCCATTTAAATGCACCACACTGGCACAGAAATCCATCTTGTACCAAGGACCAAAATGGAATAATGGGTTACCTGCATCATTCATTGAAAACAATAAGATTAGCTACTTCAAAACAGAACTTAGGACTCTACTGCATCATGAACTGGCCTGTACATGCTTCAAATAGCCAACTACAGGACTTTTTAACCTGAATAACCCACCCCCTACTTCCCACCCCATCCCCTCCTACACCACCATCCCCTCCACCTCCCAACCCCCACCCTCTCCTGCCCCAATATTCCCACCCCAATTCCTCTCCTGCACAACCCCTCCATTATCACACCACCTACCTCTCTTGTTGTTTATATCCCAATCTCCTTTCACACTTCCCCACTCCAGTACCCTCCCTTAGTTTCTCCCCACACCTGTTCTCCCCTCATTTGCCTCCTACTGAGCTCCAGCTTGTACCCCCACTCCCCATGCTGCTGGCATCACTGAAGCAACTCCCCCCATCACTCACCCTCCCACAAAATGACAGCGCCATCCTTAGGCTGCTCCCACACCCACTCCCCTTCTGTATAGCTAGTCCCCATCTGTATGGCCAGTAATCCAAGGGGCCTGATGACTCTAAATTGGCAGACTAAAGCACTTTCTTTGAAACTGTTTCCTTTATTTGAGCTGTATCCTGAATGTTCCCTCACTGAAATGCTTTATCCCCTTGAAACCCTGTTCCTCCTATTTTATTTGTAACCTGACTGAAACAAACTGTTCCTTCAATGTATTCTAACTTGTATCATTCAATTATATGTAACTGATATGCTTTGTCTAACTTTTTTTGTAATGTCTACAATCTTTATGTTTGACTAATTGTTTTGTGTATGACATGGAACCTTTGTAAACAAGTCCCAGGACTCAAAGATGTTAATCCTAAACTGCAATAAATAAAATAAAGAAATTAATTTTATTCCAGGTTTTAAAAACCTGCATGAGGAGAAACATAGTGATATTTTGGAATAAATATAAAGCATGTGGTAGAATTACCATCCTGATCACTTTAACCCTTTGTGTGAGAATTAAGGGCAGTAAGTTACACCTGGCTAGGTCTTGTTGCATTTGTATGTAGATAGGAGTATAATTATTCAGTGCAGCCCTTTCTACTCTGCAGCTAGATAATCTCCCAAGTACTTTAATTTGTCTAAATCCCAAAGAAATGGAAAACACTCCTTAAATGCTGGTGCTGGGTCAAAGTGGAAGGAGATAACATCTGTTCTAGAGGTATTAAGCCTATATCTTGAAACTGAACTATAATCTTCCATGATTTGGAGCACCGCAGGGATTGAATCTGTGGGGTTGTTAAAATATAGGAGGACATCGTCCACATACAGCGCTATGTGGTGATCCACTCCTTCCAGTGAAACTCCTGTGATATGGGGTGAGAGTCTGCTCTCCTGTGACAGTGGTTCGATAAAGACGGTAAAAAGCCCTAGGGACAGAGGACAACCCTGTCTTGTACCCTCGTAGAGAGGAAAATAATTAGGATTATGCTCAGAGATCTTCAAACATACCTTAGGGATGTGTAGAGATTACAGACAGAGGTTATTTGGTGAACACAAAATCCCATCTTACCCAAGGTGGCATAGAAAAGGCCAGGATACCCTGTCAAATGCCTTTTGGCATCCAGGCCAAGCAGGACTGAGGGGCTCCTGGGACTGCATCACATGGGTAAGGTGCAAGGCACTGCCGGTGTTGTCTGTGGTTGATCTCACACTTACAAATCCTATTTGGTCTAAGCCAATCAGATCTGGTAAAACTCTGTTGAGCCTTTAGACCAGGATAGACATACGGTATTTGTAGTCTATTTTAAGGATGGAAATGGGATGATAAGAAGTGATTGATGGTTCTTATCTGGTTTTAATATGACTAATACTGCCGCGTAACACCAGCTTGAAGGTGGGGGTTCTCCTGAGGTGACCTCATTACAGGTTTGGAGAAGCAACGGACTCAGCCATTGTCTTGCATAGTTATAAAATTCTGATCAATAGCCATCTGGCCCAGGTGCCATCATGGTTGTGGATCTAGCAATAGCAGCAGAGAGTTCTATGGACTGAATGGGGCCACTCAGGACCTGCTGTTGTTCCTCTGTAAGGGTAGGAAGTGCCATTGTGGATAGAAAGGAGAAGATGGCTTCAGGTTCCACTTCTTGCTCAAGTGTGTACAATTTCTGATAGTAAGTGCAGAAGACTTGGGTTATATCCTGCACTTTAGTGAGCTTGGTCCCTGAGATAGGGACCTTTAATGACTCAGTTGTAGAAAGATGCCTCTGCTTGCGGAGGAGGTACACCAGCAGGCAAGAGGATTTAGGGCCTATCTCGTTATACCTCTGATGCAAAAAAGCCAAGGCTATTTCCATTTGTTGCAGGCACAATGTGTCAAGGTCACGCTTAACCTGTTTGAGTTGTGGAAGTATTGATTGAACCCCCTGCTGGTGGGCCATCTGGAGAAAGTGGAGTGTGTCCTCCAACTGCCTTTGCCTTTTTTTTCTCAATTTGGTTTGTGTTGTGGTATATTTGATTAGTTGCCCCCTGGGGACTGCTTTCAGCGTGTCCCACCTGATAGAGTGGGATATTTCTGGAACAGAGTTATCATGTAAAATCTCCTCTGTTGTATTTGTTAGGATCTCCCAAAATGGTTCCCCCTTCAAATACACAGGGTTAAATCACCAGCTGGTAGTTTCTCGCTTCTGACCAAAATCCCATCTACTTATCACAGCGGCATGATCAATATGAGGAATATCCCCAGGTTCACAACTGATTAGGAAGGACAGATTTTCCTTCTGTGTATAACAGTGATCAATGCGGTTATAAGTACCGTTGGCTGCTGAGTAATAAGTATATCCCTTATCCCTAGTGTGCAGGAATCACAATACATCCTACCAGTCCACTTCTTGGGTAAATTGTTTAAAGGTTTTATGTGGGGTGGGTTGTCTATACAGGGATACATTAGTTGAGCTGAGGCTGGGGCTTGGGGAAATACTGAGGTCACCAGCCAATAGGAGAAGCCCCTTTGTCTGGGAGCCAACTTTATCCAGAAGAGATTTAATGGTGGGGGAATTAGACCCAGGGGGTAGGTATATATTTACAAAGTGTGACCTCAGTATCCTATAATTTTCCTTGGATTATGACCAATCTACCCTCTGGGTCAGCCCAAACATTTGTAGCCTGGAAGCTGGTCTGGTGTGGGATTAGTATGGCAACTCCTCATTTTCTCCCCACAATACACAGTAAGATGAGGCAAAAACTTTAGAACATCCAAATTTAGCAAGTTTTCCATGTTCTGTGCTGGTCATACGTGTTTCTTCTATGTAGACCAGATCTGACTTAGATTTGCGTGGCAAAGTTAACATTCTCGATCTTGTTATGGGGCTGGCTAACTCATTCACATTTAGTGAATATAGCTGTAAGTGTCTAGCAGTCATATTTGGTTCCTAAAGGGGAGAAGGTATGAAATCCCCTGCATTATCCCCATGTTCCACCCCCGTGACTTGAACAGCACTTTTTCAGCAGGAAAGCTGTTACAATAGCTGTGAACACTGACTGAATTTAATCTAGCTAACACACACTTATTTACCAATAAGATAAAACTAAAGTAGACAAACTTAAAAAAAAAAAATGGAAATATCGGAACTAACTTTAACTGGGTCACAGTATTCTGCCAACAGGGCTGATTCTGGGAAACTATAAATACATGAGGCTTCCAAAATGTCTGGGTTTATTTCTACCCAGAAGACCATAGCAAAGCCTGGTCTAGTGTAGCCCTAAATTAGGGCCAATGATGGTAACCGTCGGGGAAAAAGAAGGGGGTTTAGGAAGGTGAGGTGTCATTCCTCAGCTCTGCCAATGACTATTGTTATGTCTTAGTGGTACTGTACATCAGCCAGTAGGACTCTATGATTGGAGGCATTTTGAAGAGTGACACAGTAACCTGTGGAAGAGCTGGATAGGGCCCTTGTTAGTCAACAATCACTTCAACACCCCTGGTGTCGGCCATTGGGGGGGATACTGTGTTACATTTTACTTTTTTTTATTTAGTTTTTGTTGTCTGGGTAAGTACACTAGACAAATTCTGCCTATTTTCAGGTCATGACCCAGGGAAGGGGGATACAGATGAATGCCAACTGACCTTGAACCAGATTAAGCTGATGGTGGTATTTTTAGTGAGTGGGGGGAAATTTGGCAAGGGCACCAGGGAAATTCCCCTACTCTCCTGTAGGGGAACCTTTGGCTGGCAAGATGGCTTACCCTGAGGACCCAGGAGGAGGAGGACTGCAGATGGCAGAGACAAAGGAGAAGCCCTCCTGTTCTGCTTAATTTTCGGTGAAGACAAGGAAAGATTTGAATGGGGAAATTAATGAGGGAGAAGAGGATCCTGTTTGTTTTTTTGACACTGATATGGAATGGTCTCAAATCGTGGAAATGACTATGCAAGAATCTCAGGTACAGTCTCCTTCAGACATTAGCTGTGGTACTATTCAAGATAAAGAGAAACTACTGAAACAGCTGTTATTAACGGAGGAAAAATATAAAACTAAAAGGAAAGCCTTGCAGACAGAATTATCTGTGTTGCAGAATAGCTCTTGCATTATAGTCCAAGATGACTCACCTCAGAGACAGCTGTATGGTAAAGTGGCCAGATCAAAGCAGGCCTAGAGACCAGATCTTTTCAAGGAATCCTCAGGTTCTTTTCCAGCTGGCAGCTCAGGACAGCATTTGGCTGTGTGCCTAGAGCCGGAGAAACTAAAAACAGAAATGCATCCTCCCAGCGGTGTGAAATGTCAGCTGGGTCCAGGTCGAGCAGTATTGACTAACACAGTTGAAGGGGTTGTAATCACTGAGGCTAAAAATGGTAAAAAAAATACCATTGCAAGTGCTATAAGTACGGCTATAGAAAACACACCTGGAATTGGGACTACAGCAGCAGCATCCTCTGAAAAAGAAAATGCAAGCCAAGAAGATTGGTCTCCTGCACAGGCCTTGCAAATAGAGGTGGTTGGGTGTAAAATGGAAATGGCAACTGGACCCCGGACCCAAATGATGTAGATGTGTAGCGCTATCAGAACTCTACTTCTGAAATTGTAGTTACGAACTTGAAACCACCACAGCCAGGTACTGAGCTCCAATGATCAGATTTTATTGCAAACAGTAAAGTAATGGGCCCCAACGATAAAAATATCATGGAAAGAATAGTGCACGACAAATCCACATGTATTAATTCTGCTGAACTGAATGAGGGACAGACTCTTAAAATGGGTTCTACTGAACAGTCATTACTGGACTCTGAAAAAAATGTTTAGTTAAAACGCATGTTCAAACTGTCTGACTTATTTCAGAATAAGGGAGAGCCAGCTCCAAGAAAGAATGCAGTGAGTCTTGTTTTTAAAGGTGGATTGGAAAATCCACCAGACCGATTGTATGTTACCAAACAATTGTTGAAAGGTACTATGACATTTTTTTCGTCTGAAATATTTGCCCTGATTCATCTAGGGAATGGGACATATGATATTAGCTTCAAAACTATTACAGGCCTAGACAGATTCTGGGTGCAGTATCAATCTTTGAAGAATAACCCCTTATGGATCCCCTACATGGCTATTCCCCTGGCAAAACCTGAGATTAAACACATAACAATAATGTTTCAAAATGAAGGGGTCCATGTAGAGGATATTCTATTCAGGTTGCGACAGAGGTGAGAGGTGCTAGACAGGTCAGCCCCCATTTTGGACAGCGAGCAGATCTGAAATGGAGGCTGGAAAATCAAGGTGAAGTTGCGCACAACCAACAATGGCCCTGTTCACCTGCCAAGCTGCTTTTTGGGGGGGAAAGATAGAGGGATCCTATTTTACATAGGTCAGCCAAAATCTTGTTTCAAGTGTGGGTCATGAACTCAGCTAAGTTCAGCATGTGATACACCTAGGTGTAGTCACTGTTTGGAATATGGACACTCTTCCACCTCATATGTTAGTTTGTTTAAATGTAATTTGTGTGAGCACACAGGTCATGGATATGGGAAATGCTCCTGTGCCTCACATAACCGTGAGGATTGTCCATCCCAAGGTTTGATAAATAAAGCACAGTAAATCCAGGCCCAGAAAGTGGCTGCCACAGCTAATGCAGACTCCCTTAATACCAGGCAGCCACAACATAAAGAGGACCAAGTGGTTGACAGGGAAGATGATCAGTGTGGAGAATTAGTACAACAACCTTCCACCTCCAAAAATAGTCAAGAAGAGCACAAGCCCAGTGCAGTAGAACCTAATACTGAATGAAGGTGCAGAGGTAGGAAAAAGTGCAAATCCCAGGCAGGAGGAAAAGATTACAAGGTAACTGCAAAGAAACAAAACAGGTCAGACAGATCAGTATCTGGTAATACCCAAAAGAACAAGAAAGAGAAGAATCTAAGAAAGAAAGGTGGAATAAAGAGAATCAGTATTCAGCCCTAGCTTCAGATAAATCAGATGAAGTCAAAGGGGAGAGTGTTCTGATGATTCATCAGTAGCCTCAACTACTAGAGGTCACATCGGATACTCAGGGTGGGGTGGGGTTGGGGATGGGGAGACTCACATTTCTCAAAGGACCAGGAGAAGGAGATGGAGTTAAATTTCTTGATTAGACTCTTGAAACCTCACTTAACTATTTGGGATAATATTTACACATGGTTTCACATAATATCATCTCGGTCAATGTAAATAGTATCAAAAGTCAAAACAAAATTACTACAGTACTAAGTACATTGGGGAAGGATAAAAATGATATCACATGTATTCAGGATATTAGAATGAAAACAATCTCTGAACTACAAACAGCCACAAGCATCTGGATAAAAGGACTTGCATTTTGGTCAATAGGGCTAGAGGCATGTGATGGGGTAGGAATTTTATTAAATAATCCCAACATAAGAGTCTCCAAATTAGTAGACATAGAACCAGGAAGGGCCCTTATGCTAGATATTTGTTTTTTCTCAGAAAGGTTTAGGGTAATTAACATCTATGGTCCACAAACTAAAGCACTTAGAATAGCTCTTTTTAAGAATGTACAACCATATTTATTTACTTCTAGGATGATAATTTGGGCTGGGGACTTTAATTGTGGACTGGGGAAGGCAGATAGGGGGTTGAAAACTGAGAAAATAATATGCAACACCACGGCCTTAAGTAGAATAATCTCTAATGCAAAACTCATAGATTCTTACAGAAGTAAATGCCCCACAGGAGGTAATACCTTTTATAGGGGGAACTTATCCACCAGATTAGATTTTATTTTTGTTTCTCAAATATTAGTAAATGAAACAAAGCCAAGAAAGCAAAGTAAAGCCTTAGATGTTTACAATGTGACTAGCAATGCTGAAACAAATCTACAAGCCCTAGAAGGAAAAAAAAGGCAGCTACTTGATTTGCTCACCGAAACTGAAGCTGTGATCCAGTTAAGCAGACAGTAGCGTAAGATGGAGGCAGAGCAGCAGCACTAGAAACAGGCAACAGAGGCAGCAGATTCAACAGAGCAACGGCTGAGAGTGACAGAATGTGACTTGGGAGCATCAAAGGCTCCCGCATCAGGAGAGACCACGTCCGATGTCAACGTTGAGCGAGACCTTGACCCGAAAAGGAAAGTACTGACAAACAAAACACAGGAAAATGTGAGTAATATTATTGAGGTGACTAAAAATGACCATGTTTGAGGAAGACCATTAGCTAAATCCAGTAGCTTACCAAATGAGCAAAACAAACTCTCCAGTACAACAGAAGGGGGAAAAAACTTTAGGAATGGGGAAGCCAGACCAAGTAAAAATGGAAAAAACTGATGCCTGGACACCAGCCAAAGCATTACAATCAGCGGGGTCATTAACAATGGCAGATGGAGGCTGGACACCAGATACATCAGACCCTAAAATGAAAACTTATTTAAAAGATGTTGGCCTAATGCAAAATAAACAAAGGTTTCCTGTAGATGAAGAAACTACCTCAACTTCATCTGCAGGGGCCCCCAACAATAAAGATACTTCTGCAAAGATAAATATGGACAAACAAACTACAGGAGAAGAAAAAGGCAGATTAACAGAAACAGAGAAACTTGGCCAAAGACAATTCATAGACTTATTCTCTCTTAGGGGAGAACCTGCACCCAGGAGGAATGCGGTCAGGCTGATTTACAAAGGAGGCCTTGAGACAACACCTGACAAGGTCTATATAGCAAAGACATTATTAAAAGATTCGATGAGATTTTTTTCATCAGAAATTTATGCTTTAGTACACACTGGGGTCTCAAGTTATATTAGTTTTAAATCAGTTACTGGTTTAGAATGGTTCTGGGCAAAATACAATGTGAGGTGTAAGAATTCAATTTGGAGTCCCTTTTTAGCAATATCACTTACAAAATCTATGGTTAAAACAATTACAGTTCTATTTGGGAACGATGGGGTCAATATTTCTGACATTTTAAATCTGGTTGAAACAATGTTGTAAAGTGTTAAATATCTCTTCTCCTATAATAGACTCTGTGCAAATATGGACAGGGTGATGGAAGGTACAGGTAAAATTAAAACAACCAGACATGGGGATATTGCATCTCCCAGGCAGTTTTTTGAGGGAAAGACAGGGGTTCACTGTTCTACTTTGGACAACCAAAATCATGCTTTAAATGTGGGGAGAGAAACCATTTAAGTAGTGCATGTGACCGTTTTAAATGTAATAACTGTTTTGAATATGGACATGAACCATCTGAATGTCACAATTCTTTCAAATGTAGTCTATGTGAACAAAGAGGGCACTCCTATGTGAAATGCTCATGGGCCTCTCATAACAGAGGAGAAAGCATGTCATCAGAACGTTTCATTATGCATGCACAAAGGAAGGATTCTTTGCAGGTCTCAGAAAAAAGGCTTGGGGAGATATTGCAAAAGAGGCAAAAGAACAGAAGCCAGAGGGCATGGATAAGGAGAAAGAAGGGGACAAGACAACAGCAAACCCAAACCAAGTACAGATAGAAAAAGAGAAAGGTATAGAACAGGAGAGAGAGAATATAACAGAACCAGACCAATAGGAGATAGAAGTAGATGAGAATAAAGGAAGCGAGAATGTGAACACTAGTCAGAAGCTGCCCCTTCCCCACTGCAGGCAAGGAGATTCATTCCTGTGGTAAAGGAAAGGGAAGAAAAAGAGACCAAAGAGGAAAACAGAGTATAAAGGCAGGGGAAAAAAGCAAAAACTCACAGGCCTTATATACAGAAACAGGTTTTCAATATTGGCCAAGAGGAATGGGAAGGAGGAGATAAACTCTGAGAAAGAGGATTCAGATGGATCATCTGGGACATCATCTCAGAAAGAAAACTTTTCAGACTCAGAAGACCCCCATATAGAGAATTCCCAAGATAGTGTAGGGAGAAGAACCAGGTCACAAAATGAAAAGAATACCCCCCCCCGAGAAATCCTTACGACCACATAAGCATTGCAACAGTAAATATTAACAGTATAAAAGGGCATAAGAAAATGGTTTCAACATTAACTAGCCTGTCTGAAGTATCAAGTCAGATCATTGCTGTACAGGATACCAGGCTAAAAACAAAATATGAACTAACTAAAGCATCTAGGCTATGGACTGCAGGACCCTCCTTCTGGTCAATAAGATTAGATAGATGTGACGGAGTGGGTATTCTACTAAAAGATTGGAATATACAGGTGAAAAAATTAATCGAAATAGTACCAGGGAGAGCATTAGCCCTATAAATAAACTATGGGGAGCACAGGATTAGATTAATAACTATATATGCACCTCAAACAAAGGCAACACATCCACAACTACATAACGATATTCAGGCTTTTGTACTTATGTCCAGAATAGTTGTATAGGCCGGAGACTTTAATTGTGATACAGAATTAGAAGACAGAGGATTAGCAACAAGGAAAATGTTTAGTGACACAAATAGACTAAATGAAATAGTAAAAATAGGGAAGTTGACAGACGCATATAGATAAATATACCAGACTGGCAGACACGCATATTTTAGGGGTACAAGTAAGACTAGGATAGACTTCATTTTTGTTTCAAACACTGTCAAAATCTTATCAAGCCAAGTTAAAAGTTTTGAATTTACAGACCATAGAATGGTGCAATGTATACTGTAATGGGGTATAGTACCTACATATGGGAAATGAATATGGAGAATGAATAATAATATATTGGAGGACACTAGACTAATTAAGCAATGGCTTCAACTTTGGGTGGCAAGACAAACAGTGGAATGCATGTATGATGACAAAATGCAATGGTGGGAAGATAGTAAAAAGGACATAAAAAGACTATTTATTTCTTATGCAGGAAGGAAATCCAACAGAGAGAATTTAAAATACCTAAAACTTAGAAATCAATTACAAACTCTAATATCCAGATCAGAAACAGAAGGGTATGATTATAGCACCCAAATACATCAGATAAAAAAGAACTAAAAGAGATACAGTATGACAGGGAACAATCATTAAAACAGGAAATGCAGTTTGGGACAGAGAGTAAACGACAAACATTTGACCCATACAAAGATTGCAGCACAAGAATTGATAAGAGAATAATACAGCAGCTATATGATTCCAAAGGGGAAAAGCAAATAGGGAAACAAGATATTTTAAAAATAATAAATGAGTATACTAATAGATTATTCAGAGAAATTCCTGACATCAAAGACCCAGAAAGAATTCTGCAAAAATTGACATTACCAAAATTAACAGAAAGTGAGAAAACTAAATTACAGAGACCTATTACAATGGAGGAAGTGAAACATAAATATAGAAACATAGAATCTGATGGCAGATAATGACCACTTGGCCCACCTAGTCTGCTCATTTCCCTACCTAACAGATAAGCTCCAGATCCTAGTTAACCAACAGCCTACTTCCTCCTACCTCCCACTAGAATTGCCTTATGTCTGTCTCATGCATTCTTGAATTCCCCCACTGTTTTTGACTCCACAACCTCCTCAGAAAGACTGTTCCATGCATCTACAACCCTCTCTGTGAAGAAATACTTCCTCATATTACCTCTGAGCCATCCCCC
Source organism: Neoceratodus forsteri (assembly GCA_016271365.2). Taxonomy (NCBI): domain Eukaryota; kingdom Metazoa; phylum Chordata; order Ceratodontiformes; family Ceratodontidae; genus Neoceratodus; species Neoceratodus forsteri. The sequence goes on from CM028135.1 coordinate 281,483,101, forward strand.
CTCTATCTTCAAATTGTGCCCCCGTGTTCTTGCACATCTCTTTTTCTGACAGATACTACCTTCTTGGACTTTGTTGATTCCCTTGAGGTATTTGAAAGTTTCTATCATGCCCCCTCTCCCTCCTTTCCTTGAGGCTATACATCTTAAGCTCCTTTAGTCATTCTTCATATGTCTTCTGGTGCAGACCATGCACCATTTTGGTTGCCCTTCTCTGTACAGCCTCCACTCTGTCTATGTCTTTGTGGAGATGGGGTCTCCAGAACTGTATGCAGTACTCCAGATGTGGTCTTACCAACTGTCTGTACAGAGGGACAACAACTTCCTATTTTCTACTGGTGATGCCTCTCCCTATGCATCCCAGTATCCCCCAAGCCCACCTTACTGCCTTCTCACATTGCTTGCCCACCTTTAGGTCATCTGATATGACTACCACCAGGTCCCTTTCCATTTTTGTTGTTGTCAGTATCTCACCCCACCCCCATTGTGTACTCTTCCCCTGGGCTTTTGTTTCCCAGGTGCATTACTTTGCACTTCTTTTATTGAATCTAAGCTGCCTTACATTTGACCATTCCTCCAACCTTGCCAAGTCCCTTTTCACCTTCCCCCACCTTGCATATTAACCCTGTTGTAGATCTTTGTGTCATCTGCAAAGAGACATACTTTTCCTTCCAGTCCCTCTGCAATGTCACTTATAAAGACACTAAAAAGGACCGGCCCCAATACTGAACCCTGCGGTGCCCCACTAGTAACCCCCCTTTCTTCACTGTGGATTCCATTTACTATTACCCTCTGTGTCCTGTTATCCAGCCAGTGTTTTACCTAGGCTACCACCCTGGGCCCTCTCCCAGTCTGGCTAGTTTGTTTATTAATCTTTTGTGCAGGACTGTGTCAAATGCCTTGTTCAAATCTAGTTAGGCCATGTCCACATTCCCTCCCTGGTCTGCTACTTTGGTCACCCAGTCAAAGAAATCAATTAGATTTGTCTGACATGACCTTCATGCTGTGAATCCATGCTGCCTTGGGTCCTGTGCCCCACTGGCCTTTAGACACTCAACAATTCTTTCCTTCAGAAATGATTCCATCATTTTCCCTACCACTGAGGTCAAACTGACAGATCTGTAGTTTCCTGCCTCTACTTTGCTTCCACTTTTGCATAGGGAAATCACTTCCACCAACCTCCAGTCCTCAGGTACCACACCATCCTCCCATGATTTATTAAAAAGGGTAGTCAGTGGTGTTCCTAGTTCTTCCCTTAGTTATTTTAAAATTCTGGGGTGAATCCCATCAGGCCCCATTGCTTTATTCACCTTCAGGTTTAGGAGTTCTTTCAGAACCTTTTCTTCTGTGAAAGAGTATTGAGATGCAAAAAAACAGTACTGCTCCTGGTAAGGATGGCTTAAGTGTGGAATTTTATAAAACATTTAAAGAACTGTTAGCCCCAGTTTTGGCTGATGTATACAACTATAGTATGGAGGAAGGCCTACTAACAGAGAGTCAGAATGGAGCCTTGCTTATTTTTATACACAAATAGGATGACGAGGCAAATCTGAGTAATTAGAGACCGTTAAGTCTGTTAAATGTCGATTATAAGATCCTAACAAAAATTCTACAAACTAGATTAGGAGAAGTAGCAGAGAAATTAATCAGTTCACAACAAACGTTTCTGTTCAAATTAGAGCAGTTCAAGACAATCTACTATGGATTTGGGAATTATTTATACAAGGGAATAGAAAGGAAGTAGAAGGTTACATTTTAAGAATAGATCAAGAGAAAGCTTTTGATAGAATTTCCCATGATTATTTATTCAGGGTTTTACACACTTGTGATATACCAAACAAATATATAAGGTGGATACAAAGTATATATCAAAAAGCCAATATTATACCTCTCACAAATGGATGGTTAGGAAATAAAAAGAATTTTCAAAGAGGGGTAAGACAAGGGTGCCCACTAAGCCCTATGTTGTATGTAGTTGGGATAGACCCATTATTAAGACTAATACAAGAACAGGACAGCATTACAAGAATACCTCTAACACCACACAGTCAGGTGGTCAACATACAGTATTAGCTTATGCAGATGATGTAGTATTTACTCACTATACATAAGAATACAGACGAGACTAGCTTAAGACAAACTTTAGAACTTTTTTCAGGGATATCAGGATCTAAGATCAATTTAGATAAAAGTATAGGTACATATATAGGGATAATACCAGAACCAAGGATATATACCATTGCAGAAATTCTGTTACAAGATCAAGACATTAAAATACTGCGAATTACCATTGGGACACAGAACATGGAAGAAAAACAATGGGATACATGCTTGAATAAAGCCAATCAGAAAGTGGGGCTATGGAACAATGGCAGGATTTTAAAATTGAAAAGGGTTCTCTTATTAAAAAAATTGATAATTCCTATTTTCCTATATGTTAGTTATTGTTTTCCCCATTCCACAACAAATGGAGACAAGACTATTAAGTATATTTTTTCAGGGCTTCTGGGGAAGCCATCTTAAGCTCGTTAAAAGGAATATTACATATAGGGAAAAAAAGGACTGGGGTCGTGGAATGATAAATCCAATAGTATTTTTTTACAGTATTTTTATAAAATTTAATATGGGGGAAACTTTAAAGGACAATGGGAAATTCTGGGTATATGGTGTTAGGGGATGATTAGAACCATACTTACACTTCTGGCAGACAGGAGAGTAAAAACCTTTGAACAGGGCTAATGTACCTGATTATGTGAAGAATGTTATAAGGAAAATAAAACAATGGGGTATAACACTACAAACAATTTTGACTGTTGAGAAAAAAAAGTTATACCAAAGTATACAACTCACAAACTTTCAGGAGACATTGGTAATACCAGGTTGTCTGGAGAAAGATATGCAGAAGGTTTTAAAATATATAAACAATAAAAGAATTCTGGCTTATGTATGGGATGTACACTGGTTGACAATTCACGGGAAACTAGGGGTGCATGATAATCATAAGCACAAACAGATAATGAAAAGATATTACTTAAGGGAGGGGTGCATACAGAGACCAGAAACTCAAGATCATCTATATATAACTTGTCCATATATCAAACAGTTCTGGACATGTCTAGTTGATAAATGGAAAGAACCATTATACAGTACAATGACCTACAATGAGATTGTTTTGGGATTGTATAATGAGTCATAGAATAAATATGATATGGAAACAGTACAACTAATGGGGGCAGTGATAAAATATTATGAATGGCAAGTCAGATGTACATGGGTGTTACAACAAAAAATAGTGAACAAAGAAGAATTAATTAAAATAATAGAAACTGAGATAAAAAACTTTATTGACAAGAAACAAAGACAGTCTTGGAAACTATTCATAAGAAAAGATAGAAATAAGTATCGTGTTCATAATAATTGAAATGCATTTAGTGTATGAATTGTAAAACTGCAGACTGTTAGAAGAGGTCATAAAATGTTAAGATAGTGTACTTATATTGTGTATATGTACAGTATGTATTTCATTGTTTGATTATTACCAAATAAACAATTCCCCTACTCTTTTAGAGAAGTGCCATGGGATCTTTAACATCCACCTGAACTACAGTGAAGCCCACCAGGATGAAACGCAGTGTCACAGGTTTACTGCATGACAAAAGGGATTAACTTCCATTGAAATTGTATTGTTTGCTGCAGTAACTCTACTGCAGAATTCTGCAGCACTGTGCTTCATCCTGGTGGGTTTCGCTGCACCACCAGAACAGACAGGACCTCAGTTTAACATCTCATCTGAAAGATGGCACCTCAGGAGTGCAGCTCCCACCTCATGCTGCACTACGATGTCAGTACTGGTATTTAACCCAAGTGCCAGGTGTGGGGATAGAACCCACAGCCTTCTGATCTCCCAGCCTCATAGGTGAGTGTACTACCTGCTGAGCCACTGACAGTGACATAAAGGGGGCTACCACACCTCCACCCTGGCATTCACACAGCCACTTAGTGCTTACAGAACAGGGTGAGAAACCCTAACAAGACAGAGGGGGGGTGTTGGTCATTATTATCCATGGGCACCAGTACTGCTGGCTTGATGACATAACTATATGTGCCTTCTGTGAGTGGGTGCATCATAGCTTCCATATTACCTGGGAAGCGTGTATCCTGCAGAACCCTCCCCCCAATATTAAATGGGAGCCCAAATTAAATCATATTGTACAGCCATATATGATGAGGCTTGTCATTGTTCATGTGGCCTTGTATCACACTGCCCGCTGGTGATTAATTCTTTTAAATAAGACAGGGTTCTTTCTCTTCTGCATCAAAAATGTGCAATAAATCAGCATTCTGCCTTAGTCATGCTGGACAGAAATGGCAAAAAAGCAAAAAATACTTCAATCTGTACACCTGAAGACCCATCTATGTTAGTAATTGTGACCATGAAAGACACAGCTGGGCAAGCAGTTTTAACATGTTATCGGGTAGTCTAAGCTTGCCCCTGATATTCAGATCGAGAGTTACAGTAGTCAGCTGACACTGACCTATCCAGGATTTTGGGAGGGGAGCCCCCAATCAAGGCATCAGGGAGTCCTCCAAGGGGTCCAACAATCTCCCCACCTCCCAGCCTCATGGATCCCCCTGAACTAATGCACCATCTCTCCCCTTCTGCATCCACTCACAAGCATGTGGACTGGTCACACTCCTAGCCACTACTGAATCCAAGTAGATGATGCAGTTGAGAATATTAATGGCAGTGGCCTAGAAGGCAGCAACACACCAGCTGGGAGGAAGAAGGAGGATTTTTCAAGCCTTCTGAGTGCTATTTAAATATCATAGATGTAAAGGTAAGAGGAGAAAAGTGGGATCCAGAAACTTCCCCACCAAGGCTGCAGTGTAGGGGGAGAATTGTGGACTCACCTGCCCAACATTTTAAGGATTCCATCACTCCACAGCCTGGCAGTCTTGCTCAGCTAACAATGTCCTGGTAGCTCCTGAGGTCGACTGCAATCTTTTGGGTGGCTTCTGCTCCCTCTCGACATTGCTGTTCTTTGGATGGCGTCTGCTGCTACATCTTCTGTGCCAATTTTGCTGCTATGGACTGCTGCTGTTGCTGGCTGAACTTCATCACTGGAACCTCCAGGTTACGGCATTTTAATTCCACAGCAGCCTCCTCTGCTGTTTCAAAAGTTTTAGTGCCATCTGGGTAATGCATAACCAGTTTGGAGGGGTAAGGCACATAAAGCTTGATTTTGGCCTCTTGCAGTGGTTTCAGCAATGGCGCGTATGCCCTTTGTTGAAATGCAATTATGTGTGTGTGTGGGTATTCATTATCGACACAGAAATGATGTAAGTCAAAAGTCAGGATCCCCGTTTGCCAGCCTTATGTAGCACCTGCTCCTTCTCCTGGAATCTGAGAAACTGGAACACCATCAAGAGAGGGCAGGTGGCTTGCTGAGTTGGTGTGGGCCTCAAGGCCCGGTGTGCCTGATCTATCTTCAGGGTACAGCTTTCTGGAAAGTCCAGGGCTGATCAGAACAACTGTTGTAAAAAGGCAATTGGGTTGTCTCCCTCACAAGCCTCAGGCAGTCCTGTAATCCAAAGATTGTTTTTTCAGTTTTGAGCCTCTGAGTCTTTGGCCTGAGTCTGGAGTTCCAGGACAGTCTGGTGTAGTTGGACAGTGGCTCTTTCTGCAGTGTCCATGTGGGAATCAGTTAGAGTACACTGCTCTTCTGTGGAATCGAGCTGCTTCTCCAGTTTAGTGATGTCCATCCGGAGTGCTATAAAAGTGAGCCAGGTTTCTTTCCTGAAGTCCCAGAGCTCAGTTACCATCAGGGCCATTTGTTTGTGCAGTACTTTAGTCCCCAAGGCCCCCAACATGGGATGGCCATGATGTGAGGTGAGTTGGGAGCTATCACAGTCTGGGTCTAATCCATTGGCATCTGCAGAGTCCCCTGGCAAGTGGTCTCTACTCGCACTTCCTCTAGGCATTCTTAATCGGTAGTTTGCAGAGGCCCTCTTCTTGTTGCACTTTTTAAGCTAAATTTTTATAAAAGTTAGTCCTGGAGGAGATGGAGCTGTTAGATCAGGTTACTTCCGAGGGCATGATGTCACTGGAAGTCCTAGTTATGTGTATTGATTATCTAGTACTGTATTGCATTTGCATTCATGCATTTATCTGTCTCTCTGTCTGTCTGTCTATCTATCTATCTATCTATCTATCTATCTATCTATCTATCTATCTATCTATCTATCTACCTTGTGTTGTTGTTTTTTAGGGAGAAAACCATGCTATTCAATATATTAAGACAAATTCTTCTATTGTGAGGGGAACTGAAGAATGCATGTTATGATGACAGGCTTTTGAAATTGTGATACACAATATCTTTAATGGAATCACAAACTTTTCTTCTGATTCATGATTATATTGATGTAAATAGCCACAGATTTTTTTTTATTGTTGAAAATATGCATTGTAGATTGCAATTGTTTTGTTAATTTTCTTGTTATAACAGCTGCACTGACTATATACATATACGTATATGATCTTGGCGGCCACTCTGGGCCAGCTGTAAAAACAGGATCATTAGTGTTTTAATGCTTTTAGTTCTTTTAAATGCTAATTTAGTTGATATTTTTGTTAAAACGGAGGAACAGAGTGATTGGAAGATCCAATTTGAAGACTTGGTCAGAGTCTGAGTTTCATATCAACAGAGCCGAATGAAAAATAGTATTTGGAGTTGCATTTTGATCTAGCTCTGGGACTGGAATTAAACAGATGAATTGTTAAACAGTCACATTAGTACCAAAAAATGTGACTTGCCTGATTACACTATTGGCACTGAAGTGGCTGCTGTCGGTGCAGGAGAAAGCAGAGGCACCCGGCAGAGGCGAGTTGACTCCATTGTTAGTGGTGCTGGTGGTGCAGTGCTACTGCCGCAGAATGAGAAGTGTGCAGAGTTTGTGGTCCGGGAGCTTGGAGGAGCGGTGTACCAAGGGGACCTGGAGGTGAACCAGGAAGGAATTGTACTGAGGCCTGCAGTTGGCAGTTTTTGTCCCTCAGTGGAAATGTAGGGTGTGGAGTTTGGAGATATCTGGAGGACTGACTGGTGGCGCCTATGCCTAGACTGCTGGAGTGATCTGGGGGGCATCCAGAGAAGTAGCCATCAGAGGGTGACCTACTTCAGAAGGAAAGAACCAGCAGGGTGACTGCTGAAGGACATCTACTGATACGGGGGTGTCCCCCGGCTGCTGTGCAGTCTGGGCTATGTCAGGACCAGGAGAAATTGGCTGAAGAAGCTGAAGAAGGAAGGTTTACTAAGGAGGACTCCCTGGTCAGTGAACTGTTTCCCCGGACTGTGATTGAACTGCCGTGAGTGGGTCTTCGTGTTAAATTGCTGAGGTAAAAAGCTTTTGTTTCTGGACCTAAGTGACTGAAGACTTTATGAGTGGCTCAAGTAATAAATATATTTTAACTACAGTAAAATATAAAACAGTGAGGTCTAGGAAAGTGAGAGCCTCCTAGTATTCAATCTGCTGGGCTGTGGAGGTGTGAGCTCCCCACCGTTTACTTACAAACGCATTGGACTGATGTTTTTTTTTAACAACTTGGACTAACACTGGACAAGTTTATACAATATATTGGTTGGATTCGGACCATGCAGGATGAGAATTTCTGTCCTGCTAAATTGACACTCTGTTCCTTTTCGAGGATTTGTTTATAGTTAAACTAGTTGTGTGTGGGTGATTGTGTGGGTATGTGTGTTGGGTGTGTGAAAGATGTGTGAGTGAAATTTGTGAAATTGTGCTGTGGTGGGTGGGTGGTTGAAGGGTTGTTATTGTGGAGTCTGACTTTTAAGTTGGGGGGTTAAAATTGTATTGGTTGGTGTAGATTGGATATTTTGGAGATTGTTTAGCTTGTGTTGTGGGTTCTTAGCTGAGAAAATGTTTCTGGGACAGAGGCCCTTAAGGCACAGCTACTCAGGGAGGTGGGTGGGGTTACCTTCAGAACCTCCATCCCTTCAAGCTTCCAGCACTTCCAGTTGAGACCTATCAGAGGTGTACAGCTTTGGGAATAGCTTGGGTCTGGGGGAAGTTGTACTAGAGTGGCTGCCGGGGTGTCTGGGATTCAGGTGGTGAGGCTAAGGAGAAGCCCTGGGGCAAAATGGGAACTTGAGAGGAGGTGGCCTTGCTTGGTTTCCATACCCAAGGGTTCCGTGACAGATTGTGGGCAGCTAGCTGTTTTGGCTGCCTTACCTCATCCAACTCGGGCTGTGCTGTGCAATGTCAGGTTGATAAGGAACAAGACTGCCACAATGGTGGAATTCATATCCTCAGTCGACTTGGCTTGCATCATGGAGACTTGGCTAGATGACAATACTGCCCCCCATTTTGGAGGTGGCAGTGCCAGCCGGGTACTCTGTGATACACAGCCTGAGGGAGGATTTCAGATATGGAGGGCGGCCATTTGCTTTAAATCTGGCCTGAGCCTCACGGTGTTACCTGTAGGTCATACGCAGTCTTTCGAGTGTGTGGCTGCCTGAGGGGGTGTTGGTGTGGGCTTCAGGGTCCTCCTGCTCCATTGTCCCCCTGGAATAGATGGGTACTTTTCACGGGAGGTCGAAGAGCATGTCGCCAGCCTGGTGTTGGAGTCCCCCAGGTGGTTGATCCTGGGGACTTCAATGCCTGGGTCAACGGCGGGCTCTTGAATTTTGGGAATGATCTCCTTAGGAGCATAGAGGACTTGGGCATGACACAGAATGTAAAAACAGTGACGCACTCAGGTGGCCACACATTGGACCTTTTTTTTTCTTTAAGTTTAGATGTGAGTAACCTCAGAGTAGATCCAGTGGTTTGTTTGGATCACAGCACCATGGGGTTCACGTTTGGTGGTCCCCCAGATGGTCCAACCCCTGTGGAGATGGTCTGGTACTGCCCATTAAGAGGAGTTTCCTCTGCGGGACTGTTGGCGGTGCTGGACCTATCAAGTGTGGGGGTGGCTTGTGCAGTTGTGATGGAGGAAGCAGTGACAGCCTATAATGGGCCTGTTGCTGCGGCCTTTGATTCCATGGCACGCATCCATGTCCACCCCTGGTCTACTCACTGGAAACCTCCTTGGTATGATGAGGAACTCCAGAGTTTAAAGACTAAGGGGCAAAGGTTATAGAGGTGCTGGAGGAGATCTGGCCTGGTGGAGGATAAATTGGCCTGGAAGTCACATTAATTGACTATTGGGGTCAATCTCTTGAAAGAAGGCTGAATTTTTGTCTAGGGAGATTGCTGTGGTGGGGAACAGACCAGCTCAGCTCTTCCACACTGTGGATGGGCTTTTACATCCTGCCTATCTCCGTGTTGGGGGGGGCAGGTTCTAGCACTAGGTGCGAGGTGCTGGCTATGTTCTTCATCGACTAAGATGTCCTCTATCAGGGCCGAGGTCTCTTCAAGTATCTCTCAAAAGGGCTGCAGGGTTAGGCCTGAGTTGTGCTGGAACACTCCTCCTGTCTTGGATGAGTTTGAGTTGGTTGGGGTGGGGAAGGTGGTGGCGATAATCTCAAAGCTGCGGCCAATACAATGTGATCTGGACCCAGGCCCAGCCTGACTTTTGGTTGGATGTCTTGACCTGATTGGATCTGTGGTTGCTGAGGTTGTCTGGAGGTCCTTGGGGAGTAGGGTCTTCCCACTCATCTTGAAAGAGGCCTTGGTCAGATCACTTTTGAAGAAACTATCATTTGACCTGGACTGCCTCAGCAATTACAGGCCAGTCTCTAACCTCCCATTAGTAGGGAAGGTGATTGAGAAGGTGGTGGCTGCTCAGCTTGAGAGATATCCTGCCTCTTCCTCCACTTATGAGTCTTTCTAGTCTGGGCTCTGTGAGGGGCATAGTACAGAGACTGCCCTGGTGAGGATGCTAAATGATCTCTTGATGGCAAGGGACAGGAGAGACAGTACTACCTTGGTCCTCCTGGGCCTCTCTGTGGAGTTTTACACCATGGACCATGAGGTGTTACTTGACCGCCTGCAGTTCCAGTGTGGCCTGTCTGGCAATGTCATCAACTGGTTCAGGTCATACCTGACAGACAGAGTGCAAAGGGTGACAATGGGATTAGTCTCATCTGACCCAAAGCCTTTATGCTGTGGGGTTCCGCAGGGTTCAGTCTTGTTGCCATTGTTGTTCATGGTGTATATGCTGCCGTTGGGGGACATTACCAGGTGGTACAGGCTGGGTTTTCACTGCTATGCAGATGATACTCAGCTGTACCTGTTCTGTGTGCCTGATACCCAGGAGTCAGCTTCTGCATTTAACAGCTGCCTCAAGGAAATCCAGACATGGATGACTCAAAACTGGCTTAAGCTTAACCCAGACAAGACTGAGGTGCTGGTTGTGGATCCAGGTGGAGGGGTGGTGGGGTTACCCCCTGGCCAAGTGTTGGGGGGGGTTATTCCTCTTGCCCCATCTAGACAGGTAAAGGATTTAGGCATGATCCTAGACAAAGGCCTGATGCTTGACGCTCAGGTGTTGGCTGTGGTCAAGAGTGGAATTTTTCATCTGAGGAATATCACCAAAATCTAAGCCCTTATCCCGCCTGAGGACCTGACCACACTGGTACATGCTTTCGTCACTTCCAGGCTGGACTACTGTAATGCCCTACACCTAGGGTTATCTGGAGGCAACCTCTGCAGGATGCAGCTGGTGCAGAATACAGCGGCAAGATTGCTGATGGGGTGAGAAGATGTGAGCATATCACACCGGTCCTCTACGAACTGCACTGGATGCTAGTCAGATGGAGGATTGTCTTCAAGGTAGGGCTCCTGATCTACAACCCACTACACGAAAGGGGACCTTCCTGAAAGATCTCCTTGTCCCCTACCATCTGCCCCTGGCACTCAGTTCTGCCTGGGGAGGCCTCCTTGGAGTTCCCAGGGTTAGGCTGTGACATTTCAGGGACAGGGCTTTCTTGGTGGCTGCGCCTATCCTGCGGAACTCCTTGCCTGCTTATTTAAAGGAGGCTTCCTCGGTAGAAGCCTTTGAGAAGGGCCTGAAGGGTTATGAAGGTACTTCTATGTTAAAGTAAAAATTTTGCACATTAATAACTTTGGACCCATTCAATGGATTTGTATGAAATATGGTATGCACGGTGGGGCATGGTAGATCTCTTAATTTGCCAAATTTCGTGTTGGTTGGACTTAGGTTTTCGCGCACCAAAACTTTGAAAAATGCACTTTTCGCCAGTTTTGGAGGCAGTTGTTGGGATTTTGCCCATGGCCCTGTGTGGCCATCGTGTGATGTGCCACTCTGTGAGATGGCTCATCTGAAAGAGCTTCACTGGCCGAAAATGCCGCATTTTGTTTTGTGAAAAAATATTAAAGCATTCAAAAGTTATTGCACTTTTAAGCTCCCATTATAAGTCAATGGGAAAATTTATATGGTTGTTTTGTGAACAAAGAATGGGGTTTGGGCCATCTCGTCCCACCTGGCGATCAAAGAATTTGCAGCCTCCTGGTCAAAGAATCTTTGACCCCAAGAATTCTTTGATCATGACTGTCCCATCTTGTTTTCAGTTTGAGGATTGGGAAAAAAGTAAATATTTCACCCCACACGTGACTTGTGAAATAATTGAGGCATGGGTTTAGATCAGAGGATTTCCCTTTATTGACCCATGCATCTGGTTTATTTTAGTTTTGTCAATAAAATAGAATTTAGCACTTTTATAATCTTCAGCCGTGGCTCTCAAATGATCTTTGGCCGCGAGCCTGCAAAATCTTTGGCCACAGTCATGGCCGATTATTTTGCAGCCTCATGGTCAAAGATTGTTACCGAGCCAGGACCGCAGCCTACTAATGCTGGCAGAGAACTTAAAGAGCCCCTGACACCATTACTGTTGCATGGTTTGGGTTCAGTATTGTGTGCTGTTTAAATATTAACTTATGCTAGCCTCTTTATTTTCTTTTCCTTTTTCTTTTTGTTATAAAATATTGTTTTAAGTCTCAGGGAGCCAATGACAGTTCCTCCTCAAATCATGGGTGTAGCCAGGCATACTGCAAGTACTCCATGGTGTGCAATTTTATTTGGGGGGTGGGTAGCAAATAGGCTCTGAACTGGTTCCTTTTTCCATGAAAACTAACAAAGAAAATGCTGAACCTTTCTGTAATTTTATTCATAGGAGTTGAATTTAGAAGGACTGGTCACTAATACTGTCTTTGCATCCCAAGGACAATACAACTTTACAGGCTCTGGGCTGATATGTGGGTGTCTTAGGGAGCAATGCATGGCATTTGTATTTACCCATGCATGGCACCAACCACTGTCATGGAATACAAAAGTTTTATTTAGTGTGCCAAATGAGGCAACAAACACGGTCCTGGTGTACATTTGTATATTGTCTGGCTACACGGGGAGTAGCTGTGAGTCCACTTGGTGTGCAGATCTGAAATCCCTGGCTACACCCCTGCCTCAAATGCCTGCCACTGACCAAAGGCTCAAGCATGAGTGCTCTGATTGTGTCATTTGTAATGAGTGGGTTGCGGCCCTGTAATGTGTCAGTGGCTGTTGTGACTTTGAAATGAGTGTCCCAGCAGTTACAGACAGTGACAGCTCTGGCAGTTTTTACTATGATCAAGATTATGATCATAGTGAAGATAAATATGTGGCTTCTTCATTAGCTGCCAATAATAGATTAATTTTAACATATCAGTTTGAGCATATCCTCACAGAGGGGATTGAGGAAGTAACAGTGAGGCAGCCAATGAAACCGAGGGGCAGGGCGCCATAAATGTTGAAAGACTGTCAAATGCCGATTGGTAATCTATCTTTTTTATGTTTTATTTATTGTGGGTGTTTTTTTTTTTTTGCTATTTAATAAACTTTATTAAAGAATACAATTTTAGGGTACATACAATACCACATACAGTTGAATCGAAGATGTCAGAATATCACAAGCACAATCCCTCCTTCCTTCCCACCAACTCCCCCTCCCCTCCCTTCTTGTTCCGTATATCTAAGTTAATGATCAAGTTGGTCTCCCCGAACCGTCCCCCATTTAAAGGAAACAAAGACAGTTCAGGACAGCATACATATTAGAGTGGTCTTAACTCCATGAGAATACATTCCATGTACCATAATAATAACTTCTCAGTACCAATCTGATAGATCTAGGAGAGCTGAAGCATTAACCCTTCTGAATACTCTTCCACCTCTCAGCTATGAAGGAAGTGAACTGCTCCCATCTCTTATTAAAAGTTCCAAGGATATGATACTGGACAGAGATTGCCCTTTCTGCATTGATAGCGACATATAGTTCCAGCATTCACTCCCGAAACGGTGGTTATTGTGGGTCTTATATGTTCAAGTATTATTATGTGCAAAGTTGTTAGTTTTTTATAGAGTGCAGCTCTTTTTTCATTATGAGAATGCCTTCCTGTTTTAGTCCCCCCACCTTCATTCCTTCACTAGATAACAGTGAATACCTTATAATTTGCTGTGTGTGCGGCAGTTATAAAACGCATTTTATTTTTATTAATCTTGCATCTTGTAATTTTTTCCCATATTATATGGGCATCTAGTTTATCACATGGAAGGTTTTAACAGGTAGAGAGAGAGAGAGAGAGAGAGAGCATGCTGGAGAGAGAATGAATGCTGAGGGCGTGGTGCCTTTGATTGACTTTTCCGCTTGGGTGCCCCATAAGGTGAAAACTCTGCAATTGTGTTTCACACTGTTTTGTGCATAAATTGCTGAAAATATTTAATTTATGTCTGGATTCAGTTTCAAGCTGCCTTTTTTTACCAGACCGATTTGACAAGACTTGCAATGTATAAATATTTTTCTGAACCCTGTCTAAGTAGGTTGAGTAGTAGATCGGTTAGTCAGTGATCGTGGCTGTTGTGCTTGAGTAGGTGTTGGAGTAGGGGAGTTTGTAAACAGACATGGGATTTTTAAAACTGCTTAAAAAAACACAACAAAGATTAATGGGGTAATATTACAGCAGGCCGGGCAGCATGACTCGTTTCACACAATTGCTTCGATTGCATGGTTCGCAGCATTCCACCTTGTGATGGGATTTACTGTGACTCAGTACTTGTGTGTTTAGATGATGTTGCCAGTGGTTTCTGCTAATAGTTCTTCTGTCTACAAGACTGTCTGTAACGTTCCCCCCTCCTGTAAAGTCAGCTAAGAAAAAAAAAGGCAGGAAGATATACAGAGCCATGTAACTAGAGCCAAAGCTAAAACTCCCGACTCTGTCTTTGCACTCAGTAAAGGTAGTGTGTTTCAGTTTCACTGCTGGTCAGTAGTATAGTGCACTAGTGTGTAAATTGGTGATCACATACAGCAATGTTTATAATCATAAATTTAATAGTAAAGAAACAGTTAAGTGGTGCTCCTCCATAACTTATTAAATAAATCTACAGTTAATTTATGTTGTCATAATTTGAATAGTGTCATCCACCCTTACCTCTGTTGCCATCCCCCACAACTTTCAAACAAGGACACACACACACACACACGCACACATATACACACACATATGTGTGCATTACCTATGGGCATCCGTGCCCCCCCCCCCAGTTGTATTCTGCACAGTCCTATTTGCTATACCAAAATAAAATCAAAGGAATATTGTGTCAGGGAAATCTGAATCCCCAGCAAATGTCTTTCCATGGATTTCCACATGCAGAATACCTGACAATATCTTAATTGGGCTGTGGGAATGCATGCCCTTAAAATTGATTACTCGGGTAATTTCTCAGCCCAGGGTGCCCTAGGAAGACAAATGAGGGTGGGTTCTGCTGTAAACCATGGTGGTGATTTACCACATTTATCTCAAAATATTTATTTTCAGCATTTTTTATTCTTTGATAGTGAGCCAGCAAAATCTTTGATCGTGAGCCTGCAAATTCTTTGATCATGAGATTCTTTGATCACAATCCTGCATCGCGAGTGAGGGGCAAGATGGCTGAATTAAAAACTAAAATTTCTCAGCCCAGTGGTGCCCTAGGAAGACAAGTGAGGGTGGATTCTGCTCAGGGAGCTTTGTTCTGTCGAACCATGGCAGTGGTTTACCGCATTTCTGTCAAGATTTTGATTTTTAACATTTTTTATTCTTTGATCGCGAGCCTGCAAATTCTTTGATCATGGGCCTGCAAATTCTTTGACCGTGAGATTCTTTGATCACAAGATAGGGACAAGATGGTCAGATTTTATAATGCATTAAAGAGGGCAATTTTACTAATCTTTAACATTACATATCTTGGAAATGGTTTGGTCTTTTTAATTGAAATTTGGAGGGTGTTTACGGCATGTCCTATAGATGTAAATTACAGTGTTTATGTGTCAGAAAATGTATCTTTTGTGGAGATATTGCATGGTGCAGTTTATTTTCTGTGGACAGTGTTTTGCATTGTGGTGGTGGCTTGAAATTGATAGGATACCTAGCCTTAGTGTCATAGTTTTCAGTCATTGTGACTGTTAAATGTTAACAGGTTCAGAACTCCACCACTCTGACAAATGAAAATCTCAAACTTTAAAATGTTATATCTCGGACATGATTTGGTCTTTTACATTGAAATTTGGAGGGCCTTGACGGCATGTCCTGTAGATGTCAATTATGGTATTTAGGTGTTGCAAAATTAATTTTCTGCAGAGATATTGCGTCACACACATTACATTTTGTGTAGAATGTTTTGCATTGTCATACTGCGTTCAGATTTATAGGGTACCTAGTGTTACTGCCATGGAGATAGTTTCACAGCTTATGTGTCTGAGATGTAAACAGCTGCTTAAGTATGCCACTGTCATGACTAAGCAATACATTCATATTCAGTAGTTGTACTCTTATCTTATGGAGATGTTTACAAGTTGGTGGGAGTGCAGAGTCCGAAGGGCCTGTGCTCCCACCAACTTCAGCAACTTCTTAGTTTTCTATTCTTTTTCAAAAAGTAAGAAAATTCTATGCAAAAAAACTGCGTTAATGCATCATTTAGGGTTAAAGCTCAAAAAGTAAGAAAATGAAAAATCTTTAGGGTTGCCCCTTCCCCCTCATGGACCCGCCAATCATCCCCAGATTGACAGATGACAGGGTGTGTCATTGGGGTTGTGAGGCCTAAATGTTGCCCCATTCTTCTTCACTGTTGCTTCTGAATATGATTGCAAAAGGAATGGGGCAACATTTAGGCCTAGAAGTTGCATAACCATGATGCTTTTTATTACTCCCTCCATATTACTCAAAATTAAATCCAAGATGTGGTTACCCCTAGTGTTTTCTTTCACTTGTTCCAAGCAGTTGTTCATGCATATTTCCAAAAATTTATTCTCCACATAATTTTTACCCTGCAGAGATTCCCAGCATATGTTTGGGAAGTTAAAGTCTCCCATAATGATGGAATTTTCTGTAATCTGCCTACTTTCAATCCTATTTAGAAATTGTGTATGCTCTAGTTCTGTTAGACTTGGGGATCTATAGCACAAACCCAGCTTGATGGTTTTTTGTCCCTGCATTGAGGTTTATCCACAATTGTTCAACTTTTGCATACTCAGTATCTTTAAGGCCAATAACATGGGCTTTTAAGTGTGAGGCTATATATAAAACCCTACACCTCCCCCATTTTTATCTGTTCTTGGCTTAGAAAGAAGTCGTATCCCCCTATCTCATCTACCCAGTCATCTTCCCTGAGCCATGTTGCTGTTAGACAACAAATATCAATATTGTCTAAGTATTATGTGCTTAAGCTTGTATATCTTGTTCTTAATGCTTCTAGCATTAATAAGCAGGACTTTGATATCTTGATCTTTTATAACCTTGGTATTGGAACCCCTCTCCCTTCTAATTATATTTCCATTCACTGACCCGCTTCTACCCTGTCTCCCCTCTAAAGTTAGTTTAAATGTTTGTCAATTTGTGATCTGAATAGCTGCCCCAGTTCTTTGCTTCCCTTTCTGTTTAGATGCAGACCGTCCTTACTATATAATGACTTGTTATTGTTCAAAATTCCCTAAGACTTAATACAATGAATCCCATGCATAAGGTACCAACTTCTCAACCAGTTATTCACTCTGTGTATTTTACAGTTTAATTTCTCACTGGCCTTGGTACTGGCAGGATCTCAGAAACAATTATGGTGCCATTTACATTTCTTATCAACTTTTCTATCGCCATAAATTATAACAACATCTGGTCCTCTCTAGTATTTCTCATGTGATTTGTTCCTGCATGTATTATAACTATAGGATTGTCTTCTTGTTTTTTTTACAAGCTTCAGTAACAGTGCTGAGACATCTGATAGTTTTGCTCCTGGCAAATATGTGCTAGTCACCCTTTCTTTTAAACTTTTTGTTGAGTATGCATCTGTATATTTATCAATCAAGTTCCCAATTACATGAACCCTGTTTCTGATTTCCCTGTTAGTATCTGCATGGTTTTCCACCTCCATTTCAACAATGTCAACCTTCTCACTACTCAGTAATTGTACCTCTGTTGTGTGCACTTGTGTTTGGTCTGTGTGCAGTTCCCCATTTGTATCTTCTTCCACTTCTCCTCTGTTGTCCACTTCATTTACTACCACAGTTTCCCCATTGCTCTGTGCTATCTGCAGTAATTCATCAGCCTGTGTTTCCACACTTTCTAATAAATTTTGTAATGGTGGAAAGGAGTTCCTAATAGGCATATTGAAAGTCATTGCTCTCCTTCCTTTCTTGTGCTTGCTAATGTTAGCTTGCTATTTCCAGTTATTGTCAGATTCAGTACTATTCCTCTCCCTTTATTGACTTGCATCCTTTTTCTTTCCTTGAACATCCTGGTTCATACCCTCTGATGGACCAACCTATTTATAACATTTTAATTCTAACTCTAGCCCCAATATTTTGCCTTCAACTTTTATTTCTATACACTGCCTACATATGTATTCCGATAGGCCTGAGCTCTCCCCCACACTAAATTTCAAGCATTCTTTACATTTAATGCCCAGTTCTCCAGATTTAAGGGTGACTATATAACTAGGAACTAGTGACCACAACATGGTCAAATGTGTTATATCAGAAGAAACAACCAAGTTGGCGGTAACAACGAAAATAAAAAACTATGCAAGGGCAGATGACTCAAAAATAAAACAGCTGAGGAACAACTTGCTAAACTAACCTTAGAAGAAGCATGGGTGAAAATAAATACTACACTTCATTCACATATTTGGGACTGTCTGGTACAGTATGCCCTGCAAGCCCATTGGTCCACACTGGGGACCAATGGGCTTACAGCCCATACTGTACCTTTCATTCGGTGGGCGGCTGGGTGGTATGCAGGTGGGAAGCTGCTGCCCACCGATGATGGGGGAAGCAGGGTGAGCAAGGGGTTCTGTGTGGATGGGAGGGGTTGGGTGCCACTGGATCACCAGGGCATTTGAAGATGGAGGTTTACCGTGATCAAGGCATCGGGGGGGGGTTCCACTAGACCACCAGGGATGGTCAATCTAATATATATCGGGGAATCAGGGACCCAGGTGGGTGGGGGGACCACTAGATGACCAGGGATGGTCACGTCTTATATTACTTGGGGAATCGGGGACAGGAGGCCACTAGACTACCAGGGATTTCCCTGTCAACATATACCACACAATCGCAGCTATGGGGCAGGGGATGCCACGGGATCCCCACTACACACATCATGCTGTGCAGGGAGCCAGGTGCAAGTCACCAGGCTGCCCTGTGCAAAGCATGCAAATGGGGCCATAATGACATGCAAATGGCCCCATTTGTGCATTGCATATTTTATGGCCTCATTTGCATGCCCCCAGCTGAATATTGTGGTGATGCACCTAGTGCAACTGCACTTGCGCTGGCACATCCCCGTGCTCCCTATCTGTGGCTTGCACCAGTGCAGTGCCATTGCACCATGCGCAGTCTGTGCACTGACCTTGCCATATTCAATGGTGCTGCGCCATGGCGCATCACGGTTACATATCACCTGGTCCTGGCCCCTGCACATCCCAGTTGCACTGTGCCCAGGCTTGCGCCACTGTCCAGCACAGTCTGAATATCTGGGCCACTGTATGCAGCAGCAGAGATTGTTTGTTAAGCACCCTATCCCAGAGGCTCAGAGTGCAGTACATAGTAGCAAATAAGTTGGAAATTCTGTAACATAACTTAAAACAGACAATTCAGTTAACACATAAAATAACAGTCTACATCCAAATCCCACTGTTTCTGGGGTGTATAAAAAGCTACAAGCATTAGACCCACAATTACCTAAGGGAGTATGCTATACTTGGGCGCAGGAGCTAGATCTGACGCAGGATACAAAAACATGGCAGAGAATATGGCGAAATTGTTATAGATTCATCAAGCAGGATAGGCTCCACATGATGCAATTTAACATAATGCATAACATATATTACACACCAGTAAGATTGCATAAATGTGGACTTATCCTACACCTTTGTGTGGAAGATGCCATGTGGAGAAAGGCACATTGTTCCATATGTTATGGTCCTGCCCAAAATCAGGTCCCTCTGGCGCAGTGTGAGAAAGGGTTAGATCCTCTTCTTGAGTTGCAGTCATTGTTTACCCCAGAAGCTTGTTTAATACACCTGTTTCCACCTAATACTACATTGCGACAAAGGCCTATATTGCTATAGTGGCGTGACGTCAAATTGATAATTCTTAGACATTGGAAGGACGACCTAACACCCTCGGTGACAGAATGGCACAGAGAAATGCTATTGGCATTACAGCTAGAAAAACATATTGCTTGCATGAGGCACAGAAGGGATGCTTATGTTACTCTATGGGGATCACTTGATGCAGCACTGGCAATTTGGAAACCCTAAGAGGCTGTAGCCTCCCTTAATCAGTATATCCTTACACCTCCTTTCTCTCCTTTGATTAATAGGAGACAGAACTTGGTTAGCATTACTGGACTCTGTACTTGGCAGGGGAATGGGAGGGCTAGCTGGGGGGGGGAGTGGGTGAGTAAAGTTTTGTTGTTTTTTTTTTTTTCCTTTATTTGAGGGAGATTTAGAGGAATAGAGATGTAAAGAATGAGCAGATGATATCCATTCATGTACTAATGCAACATGCTGACAATGTATGTGATTATGCTCAAATAAAACATGTTTAATTATAAAAAAAAATAAAATAACAGACTAACACAATAAAAAAGCTAAAATAAATAAATAAACAATTTTATGTGACAACTGAAGAAACCAAGAGGCTACTTAACTAATAGCAAAGGACTGTCAAAACAGCACGGTCTTCAGTCCCTATTTAAAGGACAAGTAAACAAGGAATTTATACTATTACCAGTTCCACAGTCCAGCTTCATAGTGAGGTAAAGGAAAGGCTGCTGTTTACATCTATGCTAAAATTGCATTTATATACATAAATCCAGTTTCATAGTATTTGAAAAATATAAACTACCCTCTCCTTTCAAACCTTGTGCGCTGTCTGCTTCTTGTTTACTTGTCCTTTAAAGGCCTCAACTGAGGTGGCCTCCATCAGATATATTGATAGACTGTTCCACGGGGCTGGTTTAGCTCTCTCAAAGACCTGGCACCGTGACAATTTGGGCCTGATTTTCAAAAGTAGGCAGAAAGGCCACAAAATGCATCCAATCCATGTTATGTGCCAAATGCAACTGCGTCCATACAAATACATGGTATTTTAGAAAAAAATGCTATTTACATCTGGGCACAAGTAAATGATGGATGTAAAATGCAACATAAAAAGGTGCGCAAAGTACAATATATCTAAGATGCAGACCTTGAGGGAAACAAGGACACAGTGCAAATAGCAGGATAGAGGTGAATCCAGACAGAAAACACAACAAAAACCAACAATTTACTGTAAGTACTAACATGCACAGGACTGACCACAAAACCACTGCACACATGCCTGTACTGCTGCAACTGGGCTAATGTCTGCGTTATGTGTCTTACAGCACCACAGACCCCCTCCAGAGTGGGACAACTCACCAGCACAGTGTAAGACCCCCCCCCGGTAAAGTGCCCTGAATGTACACACGACTGTATTGGTAGCTACAGTACTGACCACATAACCAATGCAAACATGCCTGCACTGCTCCAACTATACTAATATATGCATGATGTGTCTTACAGCACCACAGACCCCTGAGAGCACAGCTGTGTAGTACATGTGGGTTGGGAATGGCAGCACAGTAACTACAAAGCTCCCATGGAAAAAAATAAACTTCATGAACTAGGAGGCAGATCTGCTACTAGTCGAAGAGGAAGCAAATGCTGCTCTCCTTCTTAACCGAGGTGGGAAAAAGGCACATAGGCAGAAGCAAATGGAGGCATAGGAGGCTGTTGCCACCAAGATGAACACCTTCAGCAGAGTGAAGAGGGCAGTGCGTGAGTGCCAAAAGAGGCACAATGACCTCACATGGTGTTCCAAAGAGAAAACGGCACAAATCCACCAAAACAACATTGCCACTGGAGGAGGACCACACAAACTGGTGGATCTCACCAGTCAGGAGGAGTGGGTGGCATTCCAGATATGCAGGAGGAGCATCAAGAGAGATAGCAATCTTGACCTGTTCAGGCTGTGGAGTTGGGCAGGTCAGTGATGCACTGCAGTAGTTGAATGATGTGAGTGGTTCACAGTACAGGTGATTCCAGACTGCCAGTGACACCCATATGTGTACAAAACACCACATACAGGTGCTGTAATGTGCCATATCACACCCAACACGAGTGTGGGGAAGCAGCATGGGTGATGGAGTACAGCACCACCCCCATGGCAGCAAATGGTGGCTGGCATAGTGATGTGAGGGGTAGGATACAACAACTATGCCGGTGCAGGGGTAGGGTCACTGCCACTGTGCGCATGTGAATAACATGCCATTGTGCAAATCCCATGACATGGGAGACACTGGCACAGAGGGGAGGCAGGGCCAAGGCCTGCCACCAGTGTGGCCACTGGAGCTGAAGCATGCAATGATAGGACACAAGACCTGCTGCAAAGGGCATGAGCACATGTGTGTTGGACACATGGAAGGCACACATCACAAGGAACTCCGTGCCCTACTGCTGGATGACCTACACAGGACAGAGGCCTACATAGGGCCATGCATGCCAGTGCAGTGTGCTGGGAGGGTGAATGCACACATCTATAGCCCAATGAGCCCACAGTCCCATGTAGGGCAAGCACTGCTGTACAGGTTTAGGTGGAAATGCACCATTACCACATACACTGTTACAACTGACCATTGTCTCCTCTGTGTTGCAGGTACCAGTGGAATGTCAGGAGCTAAGGGAGCACACACATCTGGATCCACTGTAGAAGGACAACGCAGTGGACACATACAGACCACTGACACAGATGCACCTGCTGAGGACACATCAACAAGTAGTGGAGACATTGACACAGAAGACGGCCCTTATGACACCATGGACCAGTGAATATATGCCACCATGGAGGATGCCTCTGAATCCACTGATGAGGAGGGGGTGGAAAATGGGGGGGTGGAAGATGGGGAGGAGGGGTGGCAGGAGGAGATTGAGGAGGGTGGAAACAGTACCACAGGTGGTATCCCAGAGGATATCCAAGAAAACTTTGCCCAGGACCTTTCCCTAACACCATCCATGCTGGGCGGAGGAGGAGGAGGAGAAGGAGGCTGGTGAGGCAAACAATTCAGGAATGGTTATGAGCATGGAAGATGTGGATCGATTCTGCCACAACATGCTGACATCTGAGGAGACCAAGTCAGATGAACTGTCAGCCATACGGGGGCTCATGACACACACACACACCAGTGCTGCCCAGGCACATTACCAGTGACTGCATGAGGACATGGCAGGGGTCAGGGATGCCATTGCCCAGGGACTAAGGTGTGATGTGAACCAGTGGCAATGGTTGGCTGACATCCTGCCAGGGCTGCAGATGGTGACTGAATGCCAGATCGCAATACTGGAGTGGGTGTCAGGTGCCCTAGAGCTCCTAGTGTAGATACAGGAATCAGGTGTAAGGATCCCTGACAAGAATGACTTAGGACACAGTGACACTGTGGGCTGGCACTACCATTCTATGCCGATGGCCGACCCCTCGCACAGGTCCACCAATGCAATGCATTGCGAGAGTGCAGCACGTACCCACCCCATTGGGCAGGGACACATGGCTGGGCCACAGTCACAACATGCAACCCTGCCAATGTGCACAACACAGGCTGCAATGGCCCCAGTCTGGCAAGACGGTGTGGTGGCAGACCCCAGTATCTCACGCACAACCATGGTACAAACTGCAACACACAGAATGGAGGGTGTACCAGACATGTGCCTTCCAGTAATTCCCCCACAGCAGACAGTGACTGGAAGTGGTGCATGGACATGCCAGCCAAACAGTAGGGCCACACCTGTGTTGAACAGTGCACATGACACATCTGTGTTTGACACACAATACACTGCCATGCAACTGACAGAGTGTGCAAATACACTGCAGGGCTTGCACATGGACATAGCAGCTGACATGGACATGTTACTGTGGTGTTCCATTGCCAACAATGTTGGCACAGACACACCATCCACAGCCATGGTGGTGTCCCAGGACTGTGCACCATCTGATCAGTCCACAGGGGACATGGGTGGTCCCACCTGGGGGATAGCACAAGTTACTGGTGCACAGACAGGCCCTGGTGTGTGGCACATCTGACAGAAACACACAGGATGCCTGCATGATCACACCCATATGTGATGTTGGGCCAGGTAACACTGTGGCCCACAGTTCAGAGTCATTGGGAAGTGGCATTGGCAATGCAACACAAGCCACAGTGTTCTGCCCTGACACAAAGGACCAGCAAGGGACCAGTGTTGACCCCAAACATGCCAAAGTCACTGTGGCAGTGCCTGACAGCACAGCAACACAGGAGGCTGTGGTGGACCACCAGGCAGCACTGGAAATGTTGCCCCAGGCAAAAGTGCAGTGGCAGCCAAGGGAACATAGGACGCGTCTCGGTGTGACTGCAACTGACCCCCATGTAGGACCCCAGTCAGGTGCAATGCCAAAGCTATGGCGGTCAGCCAGACACCCTGTCCAACAATCAACAGCCACTGCAGAGAGTGGCAGTGACATGCATCCACCCAAGGGTAACAGTGGTGCCAGTGGCCCAACCATGGGCAGGGGTGGATATTGCAGGAACAGGATGGCAGGCACAGGATGTGGGAGGAGAAAGTGACATAGTGTAACATATAATAAAACCTGCACACAGATATGGACCTCCAGGCCCAACAGGCTAGCCTCAAACATACAGTAGATAGTGTCCACTGGCATCACACCCCCGTCCCCCCCAAAGGTATCCCCATTCCTGATGCAGGCAGGCTTGTGGCCCTGTACCATGCTCACTCACAAAGCCATCTGTGGCAGTCCATTAAATAGGTACAACACCTTCTCTGTGCAGGAAACATCCTCACATGTCCCCTCAACCAGTCCCTGGCCTGTTCCAGATCGTGCCTTTTTGTATTTGTGTGATGTTTGTATTGGAGTATGCCACCCTCAAGCACCCTTGTCAGACATGTAAGTCACTGGACTGTCCCTATCCTGGGGCCCGATCCCTCCCCTCTCCAGTGGGCACATATTTCAGTCCATGAAGCCCATCATATATTTTATGTTTTGCAATCTCTGCACACTGTAGGGCATTCATGTTATCTGGGTACCTGGATAACGCTGCCACTGGGATGTTCACAACCACGTCAGTGATATTGACATCCACCACCAGTGGTGCACCCCCTCTGCAGATATTGCATGTTGACATCCCCCTAGGGCCCCGTCCACATCCACCCTATGTGCTGGAGGCCTGTAGTACAATCCAGCGCTAATAGATTTGCCATTTCCTGGCCCAGGTTTGACACACAGTGACTCAGCCTCCCCATGCCCACCCAGCACCTCTGATGCCAACTGTCCACCCAAATGTACATGCCCCCCCCCTTACTGCAACCCCATCCCACCAGAACAGAGCATAACATAGCAACCACACATCCTAGTCGAGTCACAGTTGTACCAGGTCTCCATCATTACTGCTATGTGCATGTCCACCCCTACTATACATGAGTCTGGGGTAGGGGCACATCCCACAGACTGTGTGCATCAGTGACCATGGCATTCAGTGTTCCACTGCCTACCAGCTCTCCACCAGCAACATGGCTGTTATGCCTTCCTACATCCCCCCTATGTCCTCTAATGTCTCCAACCCCCACAGACCCCCCGTCACTGACATTAGCTGTACTCTCATTCTCTTGCGTACCTTGACCTCCCGCATGCATTCCCCATGCTGTTTGTGGGTGCTGCCTGGTTGACTCTATCCCTGCTTCCTCCCCTCACTTGGCAAGTTCGCATTGTCAGGAACGGTGCAGTCAATACTTCCAGCCATGACTGCCTGACACTGTATATTGCAGGGTTCATATTCTGGCATGTGTGTATTGGAGTCTGCACTGTGGGAATGACCGATGATAGGTGGTCAGCAACACTACACTGACAAGTGCATATCGGGAGGGTGGGGGGATGTCATGTGGGCCATCATGGGATGTGTGTTATTATGGGTGATTTCTAAGTGTGCATTTGGTTTTGGGGCACAGGGTGTGATGGGGTCCACATGTGGAATTGTTGTACTGTACCAATAAATGTGTTTTGCAATGCTGATATGTGTCTCCTGTACCTACTATCCAACACACACCCCTGCACACTGTGGCAGGTGTGTCACAGCGTGCCCAGAGTACACAATGGAATGCCAGACAGTTAAGCAGATGCCCCCTCAGGGGTGTGTCCAGTAATGACCAACAGACAGCTGTGGCATGCAGCATGGCCCAGACAACAACCCCGGATGCCATGTGTGCATGCAATGTACTGTATGTATCACAATGGTATGTCACACTCTGGGCAGGTATACGCTGTCAGGTGCATCACAGGTGCATTGTATGGACACACTGATGTACACCTTGACACATAGACACATGCATGTACAGGCACATGTTTCCTGCCTGGCCCACATGGGGACACACACCTGTAGGCCACACATCTGCCTGCCCCAGGCATGTCTGGGGCCAAGCAGTGTTCCCCATCCCCCTGTGTCAGGCCACTCCATGTAGAAACATGTGCCTACCTAATCTGGACATGCAACCTACCTATGTTGTGTACAGCAGCACCTACATGTACTTTGGCCTACACATTCTGACCCAATACTTGGGTTCTACATGTCAGTTCCATGCATGACTGATATCCCAACCGTTGCTGGGAACAGGACCCACACAGGGATGACAGTCCATGGACAGAGACACTGCACTGTACAATGATACTGTGTAATGTATGGTCTGGATGTACAACACCCTACCAGGGGGACAGGTGTCCACAGAACAGTGTGCCATGGTGATGGCTTATGTGCAACTCTGCGCAGCAGGCATCTGCACCCCCACATACATCTCCCTGTGCATGTTGGCCCAGACGCCTATGTGTCAACCACAAATGGGAGCCATCAGACCTGTGCAGGTCATGATGCTGTGCATGCATGACAGGGCCCACATATGTTCACCATTGCCATGCCTGCACCCATACATCAGTGGCAGTAACACCCATGTGACACAACCCTGCTCTGCTGATCATGGCTGTGGTGCAAATGCACCTGGAAGACTGTTGCATGCCTCACCGATATACCAATGCCACACCCAGAACACAGTCATGCGCATGACTGTCCCACCCCAGCAGTCCCATACACACCATAACCAGTATGAACAGGTGGCACAGGTGTTTTTCTGTAAACAGGTGTATTCAACAGTTTAAGGTACAACAACGATAGCCATCATAGGTGAGCAAACAAGGCCAAGAACAACAACTTCTAGACCTACTGTCAATATAATTACAATATAAAAAACTATGGAATAAATGAAAACACACTAAACAGTATAAACACTATCTACATTCTAAACACTGTGAACACTATCAATATGTAACAGCTTAACACTCTGAACACTGTAAAGAGTACAGGGAATCAGAACAGTAACAGAAACAAGGAGGAAATAACACATAGGTACGGGTGGGCTATAAACTGGGACATGAGCATTGGCTGTCACATAATGGGGAACAGTTACACCCCAAGGTAAGTGCCCATGTAATGGCCTGGGTGCACACACTACTGCATGTAATGCTGGATGGCCTCATCCATGGTCTTGACCCTGACCAGCATCTGGCAGAGGTTAGAGGCAAGTCCCATATTCTGGCCTGCAGGATGGTGGCCAGGATGCGGTGTTGCTGTCCAGATGCTGTCTGATCCCACTCCTCATCAATATCCTTGGGCTGTTTCTCCATCTGCACACCTTAGCTGACAATGTTGCCCACTGCCACATCCACATCCTGTGGAAGGTGCACGTAAACAACATCAGGGTATTGCGTGTCATCCCCACTGCACTCTACAGTGCCACATGCCTCCTCAATCTCAATGCTGGTTGTCTGCACCTGCTGGACACCTCCTGTAGACCCCTGTTGTCTGTCTGGATGTGCATGTCCACCATATGGCACTCCACCCATGGCCCTGGCTGCAGATGTCACACACGGCCCCTGTCCAACACCCTGTCATGGGCTCCCCTGGCACCTTCTGGTCCATGCAGCATATGTTAGCGCATCCCAGTACTTCAGTCGGCACATCACCCTCACCAGCACCCTCCGTTGGGGAGAAAGTGTCCTCTCCAGGGTCCTTTCATGTTTTCTGTCACCTGCAGAGGTGCAAGGAGGAAGGTGTCACTGCACAGCTAGGGACCATCCAACACGTCATGGGTACATCATTATGCAGAGTGCTGTGATCCTGACTGCTGCCTCCGTGCAAGGGATGTGACAACTGTGTACCACACATGCAAAGTCAGATGTGGGCCTGTATGGCACACTGACCTGCCGACTGGCAGTGTGTGTGTCCATCAACAGTGTGACATTTGCAGATTGACACATGTGACATCTCAACATGGAAGGACTGATGGCCACATCAAGTCTGGCTGCAGGGCCGGCAGCTGTGCATGTCAGCAGATCAACACCTGTGCGCGGCTGTACAGTTCACCCATCCACCTCTAGGTATGCCTCACACCTGTCCCATGGAATTCACCCTCAACTGGGCTCACCCACATCACCTCTAGTGGGGAGTATGCCATGTCTTGATCTGTGCTCACTGTGGTGGGGAGGTTATGGGGAGGACATGATATACACAGATGAGTGCCATAAGGCCATATACAGGGTGCAGGGAGGCAACCCCCAATACAGCAGTGGTAGATCACAGAGGTGATGATATAACTTTGGTGGGTATCTCTTCACTGGCACATGTGAGACACGCAGCCGCAGTCACTGTGGTGAGGGTGGTAGACACATGGCATTCACTTGCACAGCTGCTGGTGGGTGAAAGCACAGTGGAGGGGACTGAGCAAACCTGGGACAGGCATACTGTTCATATAGGGGTGTTCATGGGTGGTAACAGCTACTGTGCAGGTTGGGTCACAGGCCATCTAGAGGTGTATAGAGGTGTACAGATTATGGTCAAACATAATGGGTCTTTCAGTATCCTACAGCTGACATTGCCTATGTTTTCCCTGTTGTCATGTTGCTTTGTGTCTGCCACTGTCACTGTGACTGTCATCGGATGGGTTGATACACACTTGAACTAGTTCTCCCTGTAGTTTGTCACAAACCCCTCAGCACATTGCACTCCTCTGGGATCCCACATCCAAGGTTCATTCTTCTGCACATATGTGTCATGCCCTCAGATACCACACCGTGGACCATTTTCCACATGTCCCTGTGTCCCTCCCCAATGTCTTCACTACATTAGGGGTATCCACAATGTACTGGGTCCTATTGTGTTCTGCAGGCATGCCGCCACCTACAGCCCCTCACAGATATGGACAATAGGCAGTGGTGGAACAGGGACAGATCACAGGGGTACACAACTGGTCAGCACCCCCTCCTGGGCATGGGTAACATGCACCGCCAGTCTTTGTCCACAGTCTATTGGTTATTTTCATTATCAGTGTAAACCCATGGGCCACATGGCCTGACTACACATCTTGTTGGTAAGCCCATTAGGTCTGCCATTGTTGGCAAACTTGCTACTACTGTGGGAGATGGCACCATATCTGTGTTAGTGATCTGTAGGCACAGCTGTTTGGGTACTGTGGCATATTCCCACCTACCCCCACCCCTCAATGTACTGTTGTGGCTTTGCATGGCAGGTTGCCACCTGAGACCTCCATGTGGTCGGGGACTGTCAGTATATAGTGTATTTGGGCATACAGCTTACCTGATGCTGGTGTTCCAGTGGCATGACCTCTGCCTGTGGACCTGGTTCACACACCTGCTTCCTCCAGCTCCCCACGACTTCCATTCCTGCCTGTAGGGGGATACAATGGGAGGGATAACATTAGTATACATCACCACTGTTATGGTTATAGTGGGGGTGGGGGGCACACACTGAGCAATGCACCATGCACTCACCTGTGTTACGGCAATGGACACCATGCACTGCAGTCTCTGCCTGCTCAGCAATCCTCCTCATGCTCTCCAGTGTGCCTGGTATCCACTGGGCCATGTCACAGATCCAGTGCTACAGCTGCCTGACGGTCTGCCTTATGCCTGACAATTCCCTTGCTTTGGCAGCTATGATGTGCTATGCCCTGTTCTTCTGCTCCCCACTGTGTCTTCTCCCACGTTGAGGGTGTAGCACCCTGAACCACTGACCCACTAGGCTTATTAACATTACAGTCTCATCCTCTGTGAAGTTTGGCACCCTGCCTCTCTTTCTTGGCATTTTGTGGCTTCTCCAAATGTGTGTTGGATTGCTGGCTTGGTTTGTGCCTGTTGTTCTGTTGTGGGTGTTACTGCCACTTTATGAACTCTCTGCACGTGGCCGTGATGGTTACTTCTGGGTTTGGATGTTGCATGCACACAATGTGGTTGCAGACTGTGCTGTACACAAATTGCATACCGGACTAGCATATATGTAATGCAATTACTATTCACATGCAGTTTGTGCACCAAATAGTACTACACACTGTAAAGAGCCTGTGGTGATAGTAAAAGAGTTGTGTGTGTCACGCTCTGTGTGGGTGTTGGTCCTGTACATCTGTACCACAAGGAAGGAGATAATCAGCTTATGACAGGATGGTTATTAGCAGGTCTGCATAGCTGTATTGTCAAATAATGCAACCCAGGACACAGTGGCATGAGGAGAAAGTGTAAAAGTGTAGGGGGGGGGAGTACAAAGTAAGTGATATGTTAAAAGGATTTCTTGTGTAATGTAATGAAGCCCAGGACTCTGGAGCCCATGGAAAAGGTTATGATATTGATGTTGTATTTATTATTTGGACAGAAGGCACATGCAGATAAATAATTTTATCAGGATCTTAGAATCCTCCACCCATCCCTTAAACTTTCCCTGGTGTACTATGACATCAGCATTAATTTCCTTGATACCACCATTGCCATTAAAGATAGAACCTTTTAGACCTGCATTTATAGGAAACCAACATGCTGACAGAGATTCAGGGAACAGGGACTGATGACATGGCTTGGTGCTTGGAAATCCCAAGGTAAGCTACAGAAACAAGGATCCAGCACTCAGTCTGAAATTAAATATATTATAAAGCTGATGGTGTATCATCAATAAATTATTTTATTATCATTTTAAAATGCAACCACCATGCTCAGCTACACAGTTGCAGAACAGAACCCAATGGATCCCAATATTTTGCACCTGCCTCTCCCTGGAACTTTATCAACGTGTGGGGCCCCCTACTGCTGAAAGGTTCTATAGTCAGTATTGAAAGATACACTATTTCTAAATAAAGTGCATAACAAGGATCATCATGGAAGTGTAGTTAAAAGTAAACACTAACTAGTTGTCAGACAACATTATTTAATGCTGCTTATATATAAAGCAATATTTATTTTCCACTCTTAGTTAATGAGCAATTTAACTTTACAAATCAATGTATTAATCCTTTCTACAAATTATTAAGCCTCCATGCTCATTGCTTCATCACTGGAGTATCTGTAAGATGTAAAAGAACTTGTTATTGTGCAGACACTTATAACAATGGTGAACATTCAATTTGAACATTTTCACCTGGTGAGGATAATTCTCCCAACTGGTATATCCAGTAAGCCTCTCTTCTTGCCACATTTTATGGCTGTGGGCAGAGCCTACAGCCATCTTGCTGTCTGTAGCTGAAAAAAATGGAATACCGTGGAACACATTTTTGGAGTTTTCAATGCATCCATCCGCAACTACAAATCACCGTGCCAGTTGAAATAAAATACTCCCTTCTTTCTTTTTACAATGTTGGAGACAGAACTCCAAGCTGCTTATCAGAAGGCCATTAGGAATCTGAAACAGCTTGTTAAATATTGGTTGCCTATTAACCTGGAGATTTGTTTACCCCCTTCAAAATGAAACAACTTGCACATTTAAATACTTATCATTTAAACATTTTCTTGCCACTAGCTTCAGTTGGGCAGGTATTGTCTTTCAAGAAAGATTCATACCTCGTAAATGTCACCCTTTCCCAGCAACGCATCTAAGAAGATTTACACTGTTATTTAACCTCTTTAAGATACTATCCAATAAGGACTGTCTCAGACATATGCCAGGTCTCCTGTGAACTAGCCAGGCTAAATATATAGCAATCAGCAGGCATTTTTTTACTATGCTTTTTGAGGAAAAAATATATTGAGCTAGAGCACACACAAGCACGCATGCACTCACACGCACACACACACACACACGCACACACACACACACACACTGTATACACCATACTCATGGCCACAACAGTCAAAATAAATATTGCAATCTAATATATTTTAAACAATAAACTGTTTATGTCAGTGAACACAGTGAAGTTAAGTTTACAGTAGATTTCCTTAAATATTTCTTATCATATATTTTATATCCTGGATAGCATAGGGGAGATGCTACATCTCATTGTCATAGGGATCTTCATTTTACATATTTTTGCACTGTATTTACTCTGGATGTCCCAGATTAGATGCAATATCTTGTTTTCAGTGGGGTCATGATTTTACCATTTTTATAATGTATTTATTCAGGGTAGCCTAGTCTAGATGTAAAAATATTGTTTTCAGTGTGTTCTTATTTTACATAATGCAACATGATAGTGTGTAGATGTAGAGCCCCACTGAAAATATGATGTCATGTCTTCTGTGAACTATCCAGGCTAAATATATAACAATTAACAGGCATATTCTTGGAAAACACATTGTAATAATGTGTAAAAAGGAAGATCACATTGAAACTGCCTCTCAGCAGATCTGCATTGTTCAAATTCATTAGAAATAATGGGTAAAAGAATCCCAAAAGCTCTCTACAGCCATATCGGCTCTGACCAGAATTTGTTTTCAGTGTTACCAAACTTACGCACTCAATTGCAATAAACTTAGGACTATCTTCCTCTCAACCCCACATTCTTTCTACATGATTATCCAAAGCACACTTATTATTTTTTTTCTGAGTGATGGCTCTCGTATGTTCTCTGACATTTCATTTGAATTTTCTTTTTGTCCATCTCACATAAAATGCCCCCACACAAACACGTTTCCAAATACTGTATATTACTTTTGAAGAATTGCAATTATTTAATTTTCTAATGGGCTGCACAATGCCAGTGTTAGGATTAAGGAAAGAGTTGGTGTTTACAATAACGCTGCAATATTTGGACAGCATATATTTTTTGTAGCAATTGTGGGTGGTGGCAGCTACATACACCTTGCCTCTGTGGGTTGCACACTGTGCATTAGAGTATCCCAGATATTCTTTGTACTGAGATATACAATCCTGGGTGGAGTACCAGCAACATCCTTAAGTTTAGGTTCTGTCTTCAATATACCCTAGTTCTTGTAGATGATTTCCTCCACTATTTTAGCATATATGGAATATATATAGAATAACGTATATCCAAGTGTGTGTTATAAGGTTATAATTAATGGGTCTCCTTTTTTGCCGTTGAGAGACCATGGCATAATTTGCCATTATAAAGGAGCATTTATAACGGCAAACATGCACGCGGTTCTCCTCTCTCTGCGCATGCGCCTACAGCAGCGTCTCCCTTCCTGGCTCGCGCTTCCTTCTTACAACGGAGCCGCCAAAGAAACACGGTGGTAAGTAAATTTAAAAAAAAATCAAAATGAGCACTAGTTTTACAGATGGGGGACTTTGAACATTTAAAAAAAAAGTGAAGCCCCCGAAAATGAAAATCCAACCGGACGTAAAATAAAGTGGAGCATACTTGTAGCCACACCAAAATTGCTGATTTTATTTTATATAATTGCTGTGGCCAAAAAGGGGAGGCCCAGCAATTATATAAAATAAAATATGGGGAAGTGTGTTTAAACTCGAGGTTCACACACACCCTTGGGGTTAGATGCTTTGCACAAACCCCTCGAGCTTGCGCTCTGGGGTTTATGTAGCATCTAACCCCTCGGATGTGTGTAAACTCTCGTTAAACACACCACCCCGTACTTTATTCTATATGTTTTACACACCCAAGGTGTGTGGTAACCCATAATCCTCAAAAACAAAGCTTGAGAGGTTTATGAGGTTATCACGCAACAAGGGTGTGTAAAACACTCATAACATGCACTTGAATATGTTTAATTTTTTAATTTTTTATAAGACTGGACCCTCTCTTTAACATTCAGGGAATGTTTCAACATCAAAGTCCCTAAAATGGGGATGATACTCATGGCTCAGAATAGCAAACTCTATTAACTTAAAATATGAGCAGGCATGGTGTTAAACACATATGCAGCTCATGGAGGACCCTGAGTTTCATTGGATCTGTGGGGTTTCTGACAGCTATATTCACTCCAGCTAGGCTATGGAGATGGTGTGGTGCCATTGACCTTCTTATGGTTACCGAGGTTAGTGTGTCAAAATGTGTCAATTTTAAACCAGAATGTAATCTCAAACGGAAAGAAAATTTGTTTAGTTATGAAAAGCTTGGTGTGACTTTACACCTTGTTACTATAGCATTTGAAAGCAACCAGATTCAGGTTGATAAAGGGGATCACCAGTTATTATAATGTGACAATATTAATTCCGTTATCGTTGTCATTATCTCTGTATTTTGGTACCAGTTACGATTCCCTGAGTATCACCTCTAATCTGGCTTTTCTGATCACACCCTTCCCATGTCCCATCTCTTGAAAGCAATCCTCCATTTTGTTTGCCTCAGCTATGTAATCTTCCTATTGACTGAGTATTGCAATCACTGGATTTCATAAAGAGAGTAGTATTAACCCCCACATTCACTTTCCTTCCTTATTTTTAAATATAGAAAGGAAACTAATTTCTTACCCATGTAACTGAAAATCGGAAGTCTGGTTCTCTCGATTCCAGATATGCCATAAGCTACAAGCTTTCTTACACTGACCCCACCACATAATAGTGCAATCTTCTATATGTCACTTCTACAATTCAAACTTGTTACAAAATAGATTATCATCAGAGTAGATTATAGCAATTCACACTTGCCATTATAAAATGTGCATACTTTAATTAAGGCCAAAAGTTGCCTCCATTGCTGTGCCACTCAGTTGAATATAGTGGCTGGCAGTATAGCCTATAGGTTAGAGGAACGAGGTGTGAATGAGCTTGGTACATCCAGCAGACCAGACCTGAGTTTGATTCTCACAACCTCCACTTGCATACTGTGTGACTCTGAACAAGTCACTTAACCTCCCAGTGCTCCCAGGTCACCCCTGAAAACAGGCATTTGTGCCTAGTGGGCCTTACCTGGTTACCTAAAGATTAAAATAAATAAATATATATATATATATATATATATATATACACATATATACACACATATATAGTGTTCCCCACAAAACTGAAGGAGTTGCACACAGATGCACACTTTGCCTTTTTTTTTTACTTTTTATTTATTCAATCTTTTTTCTTTTCTTAAAAAAGAAAATTACCATTCATGATTGATATAACATTTAAGAAAGCAACTTAAATATTAATAGCATGACAATTATATATGAAATAATCAACAAACATAAAAAGCATACATAAAACTAATTTAAAACAACTACATTAATACAAATGGGTGGAGGCTGGGAAATACAGACTTGATAAGTAGAATCAGCCTGTCAATTAATCTTTAATAAACATTCCATCTACTATGCGGCTGAGGTTGAGCAGGCCATATTATTCTGTTTTATACCATTAGTGCAACCTTCATGGCACCCCACACAGTGGTTACCATGGGACAGCCCTGATAGGGAGATTATATGAAACCACCCCCAACGGGGACACCCAGTGATGGGAGTAATACATAAACAAATAACACCTCAGAGATGCCTTAGACCATAGGGAATCAAGAGGAACCCCTCCTCCCTCCCTCCAACACAGGTAAGTACAGATAGCTGAGCCTCCTCTTTAAGATATACCCCCCTTATTCTATGGGACAAAGTCTTGTCGGTGTGACATGATATATAGAACCCAGCATCTCCACTGTTTCATGAAATGTTCCATTCTGAGATTCACCACTGCTGTTAAACATTCAATTTTATAAACCTGTATCATTAAGTCCTACCATTCTACTATGGTAGGTGCCAATGGTGTTAGCCACCTTCGGGTTATAGCCTTTTTTGCCATACATAGGCAGACATTAAGTAGTTTCCTGGTGGATGCATTTCTCAGACCTTTACTATATATTGAAAAGAAAAAACTGCTAGGGGTCAACTGCATGGAATCAGAAAAAATCTCAGCCAGAGACTCCTGCAGTGTATATAAAAAAGTTCGAAGCAGTGGGCAGCTCCAAAAAATGGCCATGTGTTGCAAGAGAAACCCGCAACCATTCCAGTAATCAGCTCCTCTGGTCAGCTGATACTTCACATTGATAGCCGACATCCTGAAATAACGAAGTGTTACTTTCCGGGAAAATTCCTTCCACAGGTAAGAAGCAATGCCCGGATGTAAAAAAATCAAATGCATCTACCAGTCAGCATCCCCCAAAACAAGCCCAAGATCACTGTCCCAGGCCCCTTTCACCTTAACTAGAGAATCTCCCCAAAGAGGAAGAAGGGCAACATATATGTAGGAAATCATATGGTTCAGAGAGACATAACCCTCAAAAGCACTCATTAATAATTCTATTATCTTAGGTAACTGTGAGCCTACTGTCTCTCATAGAATGATGGTTTTTATGTAGTTAATGTCTTGTAGGTATTGATATCGATCCTGGGGTTGTAATTCATAGTGAAGGGTGAGCTCCTCGAAGGACAGGGTCAGTCATGTTGGAGAAAGTGAAATATGAATGTGAGGCCGCATCTCACCCTGCCATGAAAACCATGATCTAATCTTGCAGGTTGAAAGGCCCGAAGGTGAGGGAGTGAATATATTAAATGTATGTACGAAGCCAATGCTTTAGAATCTAGTAGGGATCTCCAGCAGTGTAATGCATTCCTGGTGTAGGGATTGTCTGTAATATCTCTGAATGGGATATGAGGTTGTGACACTAAAATACTTGCCAGGTTTGATAAATTTTCCTCCCTCAATTCCACCTCCCACCACCTAGCTTCATATTGCCTATGAGTCCATAGAAAAACTGTATGAATCTGGGCTGCCCGGTAGTAACTCACCAAATCTTGCAATGCCAAACCACCATGTCTTTTAGGTAACTGAAGGATGAACAATCTTATTCTAGGGTGCTTGGAGTTTCGTATGTAGCAAGAAACTTTCCTATTAATTCCCCTCTAGAATTTATCCAGTAGAGAAATGGGGAGGGTCTGGGCTAAGTAAAGAAATCTCAATAGGAGATTCATGCATACTGCATCCACCATTTGTATCAAGGGCAGTGGCAGAGATTGCCATCTTTCCAAGTCAGCCCCCATTTGCTACAAGAAGGGAAGGTAATTGTGATTGTATATTTCTGAGGGGTCCCCCACCAAATGTATCCCTAAGAACATTATGGTCTGTAGGTCCCACCCAAATGGGTAAGATCTCCAAATGACTTTTGATGGGGTATAGTTTAGTTTCAGGGCCTCCATTTTAGCTGTGTTTACCTTGTACCATGCTAGTGTGCTAAATGTATCCATTAAGCGCCAGAGAGGAGGGATCAATTGATCAGGTGATGACATGTATATCAGCAAGTCATTGGCATATAACGCCAGTTTGTGGTGTTGGCCTCCTGCAACAATACCCTTAATGTCCCCATTCCTCCGGATTGCCTGGGCAAGTGGCTGTAGGTATATGGTGAACAGCAAGGGTGACAAATGGCATCTCTGCCTAGTGGCTCGTAACAGAGAAATGGGATCTGAGATTGAGCCATTAACTTTAAAATAGGCTTGAGGCCTATTAAACAAACCCATTATGATCTTCTCAAACTTTTCTGAGCAGCCCATAGCTCTCTAAGTGGTAGTCAAAAAGGGCCATGCCACCTGGTTGAAGGCCTTCTTCACATCCAGGCTAAGTAGTAGAAAAGGGACCTCCGACCGGGTGGCACCATATAACAGATGCAGGGCTCACTTTATGTTATCATGCACCTGTTGAGATATCGTGAAGCCACACTGATCTGCATCTATAAGGTGTGGCAACAGGCCCCCCAGCCACTTCGGCAATATTGCTGCAAAAATGTTATAATCTATATTAAGCACCGATATGGGGTGATTTGAGGAACATAAAGCTGGGTCTTTGCCTGACTTTGGGATGCTAGAAATGGTGGCATATCTCCAAGTTGTTGGGATAGGGTTACCCTCCACAGCCCCCGGGCAAGCCTGCATCAATGGCTGAACAAGCAGCCCTTCGAAGACCTTATAAAATTCCCTGGAATACCGGTCCGGGCCAGGACTTTTCACCGATTTTAGTTTTTTCAGTGTTCCCCTAAGTTCTAGTTCTGTAATGGGTGTCTCCAATTTAAGTAACTACTCCTGAGAGAGCTGCAGTAGCTGTGGGTCCTTCAAAAAGGCCTGCACTCTGTGGGAATCTGTGGGGCCCTCTGGTGTATATAATTTCTGTTAGAAAGCTTTAAAGGCTTCCTTGATTTGTGCAGGAGATGTACTTTTCTTGCCCAGCCCTGGAGATTAACTTTGTGCTATCATGTTTTGGGCCACCTTTTGCCTAAGCCTATGGGCTAAAATTCATATGGCTTGAGGTCACCCCTTGTAGTAAAGCTGTTTCTGGTATTGAAGGGCCTATTCTGTTTTAACATCCACAAGGTGCTGCACCCTTTGGCGGGTTGCCTTTGGGGGGGGGCCACAATCTCGACTCCATTCGCATGTTGTTGCTGTAACATTTTAAGTTGGGATTGTAAGTTATCTACTAGGGGTGACTGCTGCTTTTGACAAAAGGAGGCAAACTTCACTATCTCTCCCCTAAGCACTACTTTAATGGTATCCCACATGATTCCTGGCTTACTATCCGGTTGGTTGTTTTCTTGAATGATCTGTAGCAGCCAGGTTTTTATCATCTCCCAAAATTCCCCCACATTTAACAGATAGTTACTGAAGCACCACAGTGCGCATCTCTGATTGGTGGCCCAGTCTATAGTTAACACTATTAAGGAATGGTCCACAGTATATAATTAATACTATTAAGGAATGGTCCACAGTCTATAGTTAACACTATTAAGGAATGGTCCAACAAGAGGGAAGGGACAATGTCACAGTCCTGAAACTTATAAAAATGTTCCCTGAAACATAACAGTAGTCAATATTTGTGTAAATATTATGGGGAGGCCAAATAATGAGTGTTTGATCTACCATGAGGGTGCAAGGTCAGCCAAGAGTCCACCCAGTTCACTTTTTTGATGCAGTCCTTCACTGCTTTTTGAGCCTTAGACTGTTTGGGGGGCCTTGGGTTGGTGGTATCCCTGTGATCATAAAACATATTATGGTCCCCTCCCACCACCAGTACTTCCTTCTGGAAATCGGTGATTTTCTGGAGTAGCACCCTTACAGCGTTATATCCTGGGGGGGATATATAAACTAGCCAGTGTTAGCTGTGCTCCCTCATATATTTCTGAAACCATGGTCAGGCAACCCCCCTGGGTCTGTATGAATAGAAGTAACAGAAAATTGGGTGGCACGTGGGATTAAAATTGCCAGCCCTCTACATTTGCCCCCTTTATAGGAGGATGACACCACCCATTGAAAGCCAAATTCACATGATTTATCATATTTCTTATTGTCAAGGTGGGTTTCCTGCAGAAGAATGAAAGAGGGATGGCTTTTCTCAAGGAGGGATAAAACGTTATATCTCTTCACAGGGTTATTTAACCCACTGATATTTTAGAAACATATCCTCAATTTAGTAAGATTAGTCATGTTATTTCCTTGTCAAATTTTATAATGTAACTGAACCTCTGAGTAAAATAAGACCATGTTTTCTCCCCCAACCTTAAAAGACTCTCAGATACCTGCCCCTTCCTCCCTCAACACAAGCTGCCCCTCATTCCCCAGCCCATCTCCCACCAGCTGACCCCAAGCAAACTGCCCCTCCAGTCCACCTCCCACCAGCAGACAGAAGTAAAAACGTAGTCAGATATAATAAACGTAAAGAAAGATCTACCAGATCTGGCCTCCAGTATAATGAGTAAAGACAATTATCTATAAGTTTATAACAAACAGTAGTCCTGTGGGACCATAACTGCTAACAAGCAATGAACATTAATCTATACCAAATCTGACTTCCAATCAAGAAGGGCATTAAAGATCACCCTTTAGCTGGCCACATCCATGCCCAGATGGTTTGTGTGTTGCGGTCAGAAGGGGAAGAAACAGCAAATGCTGAGTAGTCCCCCTTGTCATTGGCCCAAAATGGCCACCACTCCCCTTGAGGGGTGGTGTTTGGTACCCCACGAGCAGCCATGCCAAGCAGCAAAAGGAGAAGTGAGCTAGTCCAGCACATTAGAACTGAACTGCCTCCTCTCTGCATCTCCTAAACCCTGCCTGCCTTGTATTTTTATATAGCCATAGGTCCCAGAGCTAGCTGTTTTGGTCCATCAGGAAGTTAGAGTTCTAAGTCGGAAAGAGGTAACTAAATACATGTGCATCCGCTGCACAGATCCTGCAATAATCAACATTTGTAAGTTAACATAGCCATGGCCATTCCCTTAAACACTTCAGGTAATGGCAAGGAATGGAAAAGAAACTGGAATCAATAAACACCCCTAGTAGTAGGAGTTACATCTGGAAAGAAAATTAGGCCCCCCCGATATTGTTTAATGCGTCCCTGCAGTTGAACACATTACCTTTAGCCTATACTGGATTAACAACCATTAAAAATGCTCTGGGTTACACATGCAGCAAGGTTCAGTGGGCATGACACTCAACCATATCCCTCTAATGAACAAAACATGCTGAAATAGCCATCATTAAGTTTCATGTCTGGTCATGCCATTGTAAAGTCCCCCAAATGAAAGGGAGCCAGCCTGGGCCCTCCGTATTAGCCTGTAGATGGGCAAGTAATCCTGGAAACTCAAGGGTATCATGAGGGACCTGAAGACCAGTCCGCAATATCTAATCTGATGTCTCCCTCATATCAATAAAGTTAGCTATTATATGGGTGTGGAGGCTCAGGGTCCGATGACAAAAGTCTCTCAAAGCTGAAATAAAAGTCCTCCCTGATGTTTGCAGCAGAAGCAACCCAATCATGCAGAGTACAATGCTCCTCAGGGAGCAAACAGTCCTAGCAGGGCTTATGAAGCAGCAAGCAAGCCCTCCTTCCCAACCCCCACTAACTGACCTGGGTGTTAACCTCTGGCTGAAGTAAGCAAGAAAGAAAAAGAGGTCGTCTCACCAAGAAGTTTTCAGGTGCCAGATTTTGCAGTAAGTTGGGCAGCTGGCTTAAAGGTGTTGATGTTTTTCAGCTAGAACCTGATGTCCATCAGTGTGACTGGTGCTGCCTGCCTCCCCAAGGCTCTGTAGCACTGCAGACCATCTGTCTTCCATTACGATCGCTATAGTTGTGCTTCTGATTCTTTCACTGGCTCTGCTGCTTCTGTAATGCCATGCTCCTTGAGGCCTGGTTTGGCTTCAGTTGTGGTGGCGTATAACTCCATCACAGAATTCCAGAACACCCTCAAGCGAGCAATATATGGAGTTTGGAATCAGATTTTTTGAGCCTTTAGCTGCTGCAAAATGCTCCCATACTCCAGTAGTTTCTTTAATACTACAGGGGGATAGTCCTGATCAAAGAACAAGTGCTGCCCATTACATTCCAGGTTCTTCATGCCCAAAGACAGTCTCAAAATCTGCTCCCTAGCTTTATAGCTGGAGAACTTAGCCACCCCAGAATGTGGTCGGGCTTTGGAGTTGGATGGTCGTGGAATAAGAGCTATATGAGCTAGTTCAGTTCTGAACTGCAGGGATGATGGGCTATCCAAAATGTGTCTGAGGAGATCCTCAATGAATTACAATATCAAGCCAGTCTCTGCTTCTTCACGTTGACCACATATTCAGAGACTGTCCCACCAGGATCTTACTTCCAGAACAAGACTTTTAAGCTATATGGCCTCTTGCTGGTCAACATGAAATTCTACAGCTTTGTGTAGTTGGGAGACTACATCTTTCTACTGTGATATGCAGTCCTTAACTGTCTGAATTCCCACCTCCACTGCCATAAGTTTAGCATCTAATTTCCAACATTCTTGTTGATTTTCATTGCAGAATGTTTTAATTTCCTGCAGCAGGGTATCAAAG
The DNA here is from genome assembly GCA_016271365.2 of Neoceratodus forsteri. Lineage (NCBI taxonomy): Eukaryota > Metazoa > Chordata > Ceratodontiformes > Ceratodontidae > Neoceratodus > Neoceratodus forsteri. Next base: position 281,524,770 of record CM028135.1, read on the forward strand.
CGTGAATATTAAAGTGATTCCATCTCCATGTTTGTGTCATTCCAGAGGCTCACTTCACTTGCAAGTGAGGCCCTGCCACTGCAGCTTGACCCAATTGGGCTAACTCCCAATTCATCCATTGATTTAAGCATGGAACTTGCCCAGGATCCTGTAAATCTGTCTCTGCTGGTATTCTTTGTTGATATCTCTGATAATATTATACAGAATAATTACTTTAAAGAGGAGTTTGTTAGACAGGGTAGACATAGCTGTTGGACTAGCCAGCCATTCATGTGGTGACATCACTGAAAGTGCCATGTACACACCTTGATGTGGTTATAAGTACCATAAGTCAGTGAGTGGATAATTGGTGTTCTCCCTTTCCATAAGGAAAAATTCAAAGGCTTTCAATCCAAAAGTGTGTTGGTTGTTTTCGTATAAAGGGATTCCACATCAACTGTGACCAGCAAGCTGCTCACCTTGATGTGGCTATCCCCTGAGATTAACAATATGTCCACTGAATCCTGGACATATGTCCTGAGTCCCACTACAATTGGTTTGATATGACAATAAATGCATTAAGATTGGGTTCCATAATGGATCCCATCCTAAATATAATTCAAGATACAGGCAAGCAATATTGGCAGTTCCTAGAATGTTATCTGTTATATCTAGTGCAAGAAGTGTCCACATAAAAGCAATGCATGTGTGAAACCAAGCAGCCTCATGAGATATGAATGAATTCACATAAGCACACTATAAAGGAGAAACATCTGATCACTCCATCTCTGACCCCTCTGTCTTGGTTCTCATGTGACACTTCAAACTTACACATAAAAGTTGATCTTCTGAGCTCAAGCTTATTAATGTTCTGGACACTAAAAATAATGGACTTAATACAGACCTCGGATTCCTGACTTATTAAGTATTTCAACTGACAACTGCATTTTTAGGACTGCAGTGGGCAGAGCCCTGCAGACCTCTTGCTACAGAAAAGCATTCCCGCATTCCTTGCAAACCAACAACATGTTCAAGTGTTAAAAAAGTCAACTCCATGTCTCTGGAACATAGAACACTCTGCACTCACTTGCAGTATTACATACTGTGCGGTGTGTCTGTCTGAGTCCTCAATCATTGTATGCTGTCAGTGCCCACCTCCCCATATCAAACAGTCTGCAATGGCCCTGTGTTTCAGTTTGCAGCCACCTATCACTAAGCTGCTCCCTGAGGGGGCTCATATGCATTTTTATTGGAAGCATTATTTTTTTTTATTTAGGGTTGCATAAATATGAGTGTGTGTGTTGGGGGGGGCGGCGAGTTCCCTAAGCAACTCAGGGTATTTTGGTAGAGGGTGGGAATTTGTAAACTGCATGATACAATGAACTATTAGAAGTGGTGATAAAACCTTATTTTTTCTCTAAATTTTATAGTCGCAGTAAATTCAATAGATACCACATGGGTCGATAGGACATAAATAAGGGAAACTCCTTGTTAAGATGGTTCAGTTTATTGTAAGACAAACTATAATGATACCAATGGGATCATCCCCCCCCCCCACTTACACACAAATATTTTACACAAGGTGGAGAATTGTGAGGGCTTTCAGGTAACACTTTAATAAAAAGTAGGGAAATTATTAGTAAAATTGATTTTGTACTTATAAGAGCAGAGAAGAAGCACACAAGGAACAGATTTAAGATGTGCAGGGTTTTCTGAACTAGCTTAAGGGACACCATTTTCTCTCCCATTCACCCAATTAAGTGGTTGTGCCCCCCCCCTCCACTTCGGTCACAAGAAACTCCTTACATTCACTGTCACGGCCATCTGTGTTATTTTCCCACCATGACACACTGTTTCATGCACAAGTTCAGATGATGCTTGCATGTGTATGGTGTAGGCAATTACAAAAAATAAAAATAAATTTCCACCTATATACATGACTTGATCATTTTTTTTTTACATTTGCATCATTTTGTTCCTATTTTATGCACAGTGAATGTGTAAATTGTCAGTGTCACTATATTTGCACAGCTAATATCTGCTGCTGAGATTAGAAATTTGAAAATGTTTGACAATAAGATCTATGGATGTAAAGACTCAGAATAAGTGATTATCAAATCATGCATATAGGTGAAACTTTATTTTTTTTAATTACCTACACCATATACATGCAAGCAGCATCTCAACTTGTGCACCGAACAGTGTGTCATGGTGGGATAATAACAATCATCGTGCTTCCTCTTAATCAGCAAGTCAGCAGTACAGCAATGCTGATTTCGAGTTTCACAGTGCGGCCTGTGTCAGTTTGACAATGCATCCAGAGTGATAAAATTATGTTTATGTGTGCAACATCTGAAATAGTTTGCAGGACCCCACGTGAGGTACCAGTGTTGCAGTTTCAGTCAATGCTGTCAATCACTGGGTTTCTCACCCCCATCCCATTCCCATATGCCTTTTATTAATTGTGTAGTATAACAGCTTGAAGAGAAAGATATGAAGTTGCATTGGAATCCGAGGGAACAGAGAAAGCGATAAGAGCACACAAACTATGTAATGAAGAAGTAGCACAGACATTAAAAAAGGGATCCTTGATAAAAAAAGCATCACGTTTATAGGAGCAACAACTGAAATAGTTTGCAGGACCCCGCATGAGGTAACACTGATGCAGTTTCAGTCAGTGCTGTCAATGGGTTTCTCACTCCCCATCCCATTCCCATTGGTTGTGTAGTGTAACAGCTTAAAGAGAAGGATATGAAGGTGCATTGAAATCAGAGGGAATAGAGAACACAGACAAGAGCACACAACAATGTAATAAAGAAGTAGCACAGACATTAAAAAAGGGATCATTGAATTTTGCATACATAAGTGACCTAAATGAAATTATCATTCTTCACACGTTAAACAGTATTCAAAGCATCGAGTGTCACCATGATTATCTAAGCTGCACTACTTTCATAGGAGGAAAAAAAATAACTTTTCAAATTTTTAAATACACTTTTATCAAAGAAGTTTAAACTTAGGTTAACTGTTGTAAATGGGGAGGCTGCCTTGGGCAATCAGATGTGAACACTGCGGCTGTGGGGTCCATGCACAACTAAAGCCCACCTCCAAAGTTAGACTGCTTGATTGACAGCAGTCTTTTGGCATGCTTGACAGATGTGGGAGAAATCTTTTTGTTTTCAGTTTTTGAGGAGCCTGTTTTCAGCTTTACGTTGTTGCTCTACTACCCGGCTTCTGTCTAAGTTAATGTTTAGAGCCTTTGTTCTAGCTGGAATTTTTTACATGTAGTCTGAATGAGAACCAATATAGCCAGATGTGACTGTCATTCTCCAGCGCTCACAGCATTCACTCACCGAGGTTGTGCATTATAAATGAAAAAAAAAAACAGAGAAGATGGGAAAGAAAGGGTCCTGCAAAATGTACAACACCATCTGATACAAAAAGTTGTACCCTGTAACTCAATTTACCACTGCAATGCGACCTTAATGTTACAAACAATGCAAGAGAGTGATTAAATTAAAATACCTCACTAATCCTGTTAAACACTGCACTCCTGTTAAATACTTAAAACATGCTTTTGTCAATGCCAAATGTTTGATGCTTGTTATGCCTAATAGCAATAGTTAAAGTAGGCATGCTAACAATGTAAAAATCATAGTCTACCATATGTATTAACAGTCATCCTTAATAGCAAAAAAAAGGGAAAAATAAACATACGATAACAGCTAAGCTATATATGAAACAGCAGTGACATTGGAGGTGCCCACTCCCCCAGTGTTGTTATCGGGTATCCTCAGTACTGTTCTTTTTTAATTCACCTGTAAAAATAAAATTATCCATCAATGTATTTTGCACCATTTCAGAGCCCCAACCAACCCTCACACTCAGCACCCAGCACCCCACTCCCTCTACAAGCACTTACTTACCCATCAGGGGTCCAATGCCATAATCCTCTTTGGACCACTGTCACGGCTTCACTCTTCAAAGCTAGACAGCGAACTGAAAAAACAGGTATGCTGTTCAATTAATTTTAATGGGGTTATGAACTTAGAGTCATAACATATTTTTGACCCACATTTTGGCCTCATGAGCTATGGCACTGTCCTTAGGCAGCTCTGTCCTAAGGGGTGATTTCATGGCTGCTGTGTGAAATCACCTTTCAGGAAGGAGTTGAAAATGTTATCTGCCCTTGTTCATGCGGTGGGGTCAAAAGAAGGTTATGCTGAAAATTTGGTGTAAAAATATTAAAAAACAACAACATCATGAGACTACTCTGAATTTTGTGAACGTAGGCTCATACATTTCAATATTCAATATTTGTACCCCAAATTTTCAACATAGCCATTTCTTTACAGCACCTCTTGAATATGACAGCTGTCATTTTTCAACTCCTGCCCAAAATTAGTTTTTGCATCCCAAAAGTTGATTTCGCCGTCCTTGTTCAAAATCACCTTTAAGCCAGAAGTTGAACATTTTCTCTGCCCATCTTCATGAGGCAGGGTTATAACAAGGCTATGTTGAACATTTGGTTTGAACATATTACAAAACAACAAATTTATGAAACTATGTTCTATTTTGAAAATGCAGACTTGTAACTTTGGTAATTTACAATGCTTTTTACCCAAATGCTTTAGCTGCAGCCCTATCAGTTCTGACCAGAGTTTGTTTTCTTCTGGTGCTTGTGTATACCCTATAATATAATCTCTTACATTTACTGTTTTATATTGTGCCTTGTACTTTACCATGGTTTCATTTATCTTTCTATGTCACTAACCACTTTTGTAACTACATGTGCTGTATTATTATGTGACTCTATTGTTATGCAGCATACCACTGTAGCATATCTGTCTCATTATCTATCTCTCTGTCCATCTGTCCATCTGTCCATTGATCTATTGATCTATCTATCTACTTGTCTATCTATACACATTTTTGTTTTATCTCTCTCTCTCTGTCTCTCTTCTCACTCCCATTACTTTTTGTGAGTATGATCATCACTGAAAGGAGGTTTACCTTTTCAATGTATATAACAAATCCTTTTTGTAAAAACTGTCATCACATAAAGAAGGGCACTATGAGGCCTGAAAGCTTGTGCACCCAAAATTAACTGTTGGTCAAATAAAAGGGTTTACCTATGCCAAGGTGAAAACAATGTTGTCAACATATGGCATAGCAACAGCCCTGATATTGACAGGTTAAATTTCGCCTGTCAGACATCGGTCTGTGTTTCTATCCTGGGGCTGTGCCCCCTTAACTCACCATGCAGGGTGCTGTTCCCCCATGCCCCCTTCTATAGATTGTTAACTCCAGTTGGAGTTAACTCAAGGGGGGGGATGAAAGTCAGCAAAAGAGTGAGATTTTGCCTGTGGATCCCCCACAGTGACATTTTCAAAACTTATCAAAAACATTTCTGTGAGGGATTTCGCCAACGGGGTTTCGCTTTTCCGTTGGTACACCAAATAAAAGGTATCAAATGAACTACTTTGTTCATCTGCTCAAACTTTTAAATACCTCTAAGTATACAGAAGACTTGGATCATGTTCCTTCTGATCCTCCTTTTTTCCAATGAACATGTTAAGGGTCATCAGCCCTTCCTTATAATGTTTTTCTTCCATACCCCTGATCATTTTGGTGGCCTACATTACACCCTCTTGACTCACTCAATGTCCTTTCTGTACTTAGAAGCCCAGAACTACAGGCACTACCCAGGTGGGGAAAACACAAAGACAGTGAGGGCTGCAGGGGAATCTGGTTGCAGTTCAGGAACATTCTCAGACAAACCTTTGAAGTTGCTACTCCAGGCCAAAGAATGTATGGGTTATAAAGTTTAATGGTGAAAAACAGATTGCTTACCAAAACAATAAAAGTCCAGTCAGTATACATGTTTGTGCCATAGAAGTCCCAGCACATTGAGACTGTGTCACCTCACTGAGGGATTTCCTGTTGCGTGTGTTTCTGGCTGAAGTGCACCTTCCTATGAGCTCTCCAGTGGGGCAATATCAGGGCCTTGTAAAGAGGAAGCATTACTTCCCTTGCTCTGCTGGTCCCCTCTTTCTGATGCCCCAGCATTGCACTGGCCCATTTAGCAGTGGCTGTATATTGTTTGTTGTGCCTGCTCTGCCCCTTGTCTATAATGACTTGCAGGTCTTTTCCTTCCTCCACTGCAGCAAGAGGAGACATTTCCTACCTCATTTGTTCCTCCTCAAGTGTAACATCTTGAATTTTTCTACACTGAATGTCAGAGTCCAGGATTCTGAACAATAGTCAAGCTTGTTGGCAAGCAATGTGAGAAGGCAGTAGGGAGGGCTGGGGGGGATACTGGGATGTATAGGGAGAGGCATTACCAGCAGAAAACAGGAAGTTGTTATTCCCCTGTACAGACAGTTGGTGAGATCCCATCTGGAGTACTGCATCCAGTTCTGGAGACCCCATCTCCACAAGGACATAGACAGGATGGAAGCAGTTCAGAGGAGGGTAACTAAAATGGTGCAGGGTCTGCAAGAGAGGCCATACGGTGAGATACTAAAGGAGCTTAATATGTATACCCTTGAGGAAAGGAGGGATAGAGGAAACATGATAGAAACATTTAAGTACCTCAGTGCAATCAACAAAGTCCAAGAGGGTAGCATCTTTCAGAAAAAGAGATGTGCAAGAACAAGGGGACACAATTTAGAGATAGAGAAGGGACGGCTCAGGGGCAATGTGAGGAAGTATTTTTTCACAGAGAGGGTGGTGGACACATGGAACAGCCTTCCTGAGGAGGTTGTGGGTCTAAAACTGTGGGAGAATTCAAGAATGCATGGGACAGACATAAGGCAATTTTTGTGGGGGGTAGGAAGAATTAGGCTGTTGGTTAAATAGGATCTGCAGCTTATCCTCTAGGTAGGGAAATGGGCAGACTAGGTGGGCCAAGCGGTCCTTATCTGCTGTCAAAGTCTATGTTTCTATGTTTCTATGTTGTTCATATCCTCGTGAAGTGTGTCACCATTCTCAAGGGAGCCTACCTCCTTTTCCAGCTTTATCATGCTAACTTATGTGTGGGCCATGTGGATAAAACAGACAAAACCATGCATGATATACTGGATAAACTAGAACAATGAATGTGGTTCTCCTTGATGGAATACCACTAGTAGTTTCCAGTGTGGCAGCTAATAATTATATCAAGTGTTGTCTACCTCCATCTAGAGATGCAAATTGTGTCCAGAATGGAAGCAACCATACTCACATATAATTAAATCCACAACATTTGTCATTTCACAATTGATAAAAATTTGTAATAGAGAAATAATGGAATATAGAATTGCTTAGTAGTGAGATTGCAGTTGTACTGATGGCAGTAACCAACCATGAAAGTGTACCGACATCATTTAGCTGTACCAGCCTGAATCGAAACTTTCATGTTAAAGCTTATTGTATGTTTCTAGTCCTTACATTTCAAAGGATAGCTTTTTTTAAAGAAATCACATTTAAAAAGAGCTACCTTTTGAACTGCTAGACCAAGAAACTCATTTAAAAAAGCAACATTAAAGTTGCACCATGTTTTTTTTTCCTTTTTATTCAATTTATAATAATACAAACCACATATTCCAGAAGTATAAGATCACAGAGGAGTATACATAGTAGTCAGTACTGATACAGCAGAATTGGCAGTTATGACATCTCTGTTATACTGATGAGGGGTCTCACATTCTTATAAATATGTAGAGGAACAACTCAAGTAAGATGTATGTGGCTTAAATAACAGTGCATTAATAGAGCTAGATCTTTACCCATGAATTGTCCAGAATATGAAGCAATCATTTAGTCTTTCTGGCCATAGTAGGTAGTATTAAGCAAAACAATGCTTGAGGATTTGGGCCCTACCACTTTAAAAGTAATCATAACCTCTAGTAATTCCTTACCAAAAATAAGCAAAAGGAAAAACTTTCAAGCTAAAATGAGCTGACACAATAAGTCAACTGCGTACAGCTTGCATTAATGGTATCCCGTGAATATAGTGAGTCTATTTCAGTGAGTCAATTTGGGCAAAGTAAAAATAGCTATTTCAAAATGGGCTATGTGTCCATCATAGCACATGGAAAATTCAGCGAGTTTGTTTCTGACAGAATATGTTTATTATGTAGTATATAGAGGTTAGTTTGTTAGGCCAGTTCTGAGCCAGCCATCTATTGTTGTAATAAGAGTCACTGCCTGTGTTGCTAATGGATCTGGGTTTGGGGCAGACTGTGAGGATTTCTTTTTGTATGCTTGTGCTGCCATAATATTTTTTGGTTTTTGTTTTCTTTGCCTCCATTCCACCTGCCCTCCACACTACCCCCCCCCACTCACAGGTTGTCCTCCCCCAACATTTGCCCCCTGCCAACTTGTGTACCATATGGAGTAGCCTCCTCCCAAGTTTCCCCCTGTCCCCAGTCATCATAGCACCCCCCCAAGTGTTTGTTGTAAAGGTTATGGTGGGTGTGAGGGGCATAACCCCCCCCAACAGAAAGTAAGTGTCTTCACTGTTTTTACTGGCTCTGTAGAGTTCATCATCATTTTTGTATTCAGCAATGAGCATTCACTATTGTTAGTCCACTCCATTTTGTAGGTGCTATTATCACATATTTATTTATTTGCTTTTGTTAACCGGGTAAGCACACTAGACAGCCAAGTGCCTATTTTCAGGTGCGACCCAGGAGAATACAAGGTACATTACAAGGTACATACATGAACATCAGGCAAATATAAGTGCAGGATTACATTACATAGAATTAGCACAACAGGGACTTTACAAGCATCAGATTTCATCAGGCAAATAGTAGTGAAGAGTTAATAGAACTGCATTAACATTTTTTGCAGTGTAAGAATAATCAAAAACTGACCATCTCAGGAAACTAGTAATAATCTGGCCATAGGAGTTTATGTACTGTAGCTCCATGTCAAAGTTCTATTATGAGACAGCTGAAAGTCCCCTTCCCTGTTTGTGGCATGAATCATAGCCATTTCACTATGACACAGTTAAATTTCCACATAGATTTACATGGTAATTCCTAAAATTATCAGTGCAATGAAAACTTTTAGAGAACTGCATATAGAAATACTAAAATCTGCGACAGCATGCAAAGCACAGAAAACTCAGATTTGAACTGCAGTAAAAGTATAATATTTTAGGATGGATTAAAAATAAGCAGGAACTGAGCGCTCACAGATTGCTGTGTGCACTCACCCTGAAATGCTGTTTGAAACGCAGTAGAGAAGCAGTTCTGTGCTCTGCAGAAGTGGTTCAGCACAACTGAAATTAAGGAAACCACTGTGACCTTTTATAACGTTAATTTTATTCAAGATACCAGATAAAGTGCAATATAAGTGCACAATTTTGACACATAAGAAGTAAAGTCAATTATGGAGGCTCACCATACACCGCAAGAAAATCGCAGCTTCAACTTTCGAGGGAGGGCAAATGGACTCCTGATTTAGACTTCAAGCTGCAGTATGTCTGAACATAATCATTGCAAGTAAAGAAATCCAGAAACGCCAAAGCAATAAAAAAAATCAGAGCTGCCCTCATCCCTGCAATCATGCTACCCCATGCAATGGAAAATTTGACTGCATGCTTACATATTGACATCCAAGAACATCATCATCAGAGTGCGTGGGTGCTGTGTACAGAGTGCTTATAAAGGTGTCTCTTAAAGAGACAGGCAATAGGTGAATACAATACAATAAAGTGACAGGTGCATATCTGTGCAACGATAAAGGAAAGAATAAATGAAAAATACTGAAATTTAAAAACAGAAAATCCTGCAAATATCAAACAAACAGGCTACAAAACAGATGGAGGTAATGCACAAAGCTGTGGTGGAGGTGTGGGGGTGAGCTCTCAACACAAACACATAATTGAACAAACTGTGGAGCAGCAAGTCACTCTGTAAGAACAGGTCATGGGACTATGAAGCAGTAAGTCACACAGTAAACCAAATGACTGTGGAGCCTAAACTCACACAGTTATAGAAATGAGTGCAGGGGAATGCCTTCAATAAAGCCATAAGGTTCCAAAATGCTAAGTTTGGATATCCAGTAAGCCTCTCTCTGATGCTGCTTCTTGATGAGGTCTCCTATGCATATTCCAAGATCCACCTTCTTGATGCCTACAAACCACAAGATAACCATTGACCAGTGTGCTGCTTCCAGATAGTGGTGTGCCATTGTATAGTCTATGTTAGGCTACAATAAGGGAGGGGACTGAAAAAGCTACTAAGCTCTGGGTCAAGAAGGTGAGCAAGGACAAGAGAAAAAAGAGGCCACTATGGTTCTCTAGAGGAGTAGTGAAAAAGGAAAAAGCCAAAAAAAAAAAAAACTAGCCTTCAAAAAATACAAAAGAACACAGAAGGAGGAGAGTAGGGAGAGTTACTAGGACAAACAAAGGGAGGTAGGGAAGGCAGTTAGGAGCACAAAAGTGAAAACAGAGGAAAATATTGCCAAATTGGTAAAAAAGTGGGATAAGACATTTTTTAGATACATTTGTGAAGGGAGGGATCATTAGACTGAATGGAGAAGGGGGTTTCTGTAGAAGAGGACCACCAAACAAACATATTGAACAAATAATTCTGTTCAGTATTCATCGAGGAGGAGGGAAGGAAATGGGCCTTTGTTATAAGAGAAGGACATAAAGGGTCAGGAGGTGGACAGTGGAAAGAGTCCTAAGGGAGTTTTCAAAGTTAAATTTAGACAAGGCAATGGGTCCAGATGTGGTGCACCCCAGGTTGCTGAAAGAGCTCAGGAAGGAGCTGGCTGCACCTTTAACAGCCATGTTCTACCTGTCACTAAAACAAAGAAGGTACCAGGGGACTGGAGGAGGGCAGATGTAGTCCCACTCCACAAAAGTGGAAATATGGAGGAGATGAGAAATTACAGGCCAGTCAGGCAGACTTAGGTAGTGGGCAGAGAAATAGAATCACTACTGAAGGAAAGGATTGGAGAATATCTTGCTACCAGCAGTCTACAGAATCCAAGGCAACATGGATTCACAGGGGGGAGGTCCTGTCAGACAAACCTGATCAAGTTCCTTGACTGGGCAACAAAGAAAGTGGACCAAGAAGGGGCAGTTGACATGGTTTATCTGGATTTCAGCAAGGCCTTTAACACCATTCCACATCAAAGGCTGCTAAACAAACTGAGTAACCTAGGAGTAGGTCCTAAAATAGTAAAATGGGTGGAGAATTGGCTTAGTGGCAGGAGACAAAAAGTGGTGGTAAATGGGGTGCACTCTGGGGAAGGCAAGGTGACTAGCAGGGTGCTGTAGTGGTCAGTATTAGGCAAGGTCCTCTTCAATGTCTTTATTAGCAACATTGCAGAAGGACTGAAGGGGAAGGTATGCCTATTTGTGGATGACACAAAAATCTGCAACACAGTAGACACACTAGGAGGGGTTGAAAGAATGAGGGAGGATCTAAAGAAGTTAAAAGAAAGGTCATGAGTTTGGCAGCTACAATTCAATGCACAAAAGTGATAAATCATGCACTTGGGCACAAAATCAAGGGGCAAGTACCAACTCGGGGAGGGGGGAGTATTAGAAATCACAAAACAGGAAAGAGACCTGGGGGTTATAATTTCAGATGACTTGAAGGTACTGTAGTTAAACAGTGCGACAAGGCAATGGGAAAGGCTAGTGGAATGTTCAGATGCATAGGGAGGGGTATGACTAGCAGAAACGGGGAGGTAATATTACACCTGTATAGGTCGCTTGTGAAACCCCACCTAGGAGCACTGTGTACGGTTCTGGAGGCCCCATCTCCAAAAGAACATAGATAAGGTGGAGGCGGTGCAAAGGAGGGCAACCAAAATGGTGCAGGACCTGCATCTGGAGCCCTATGAAGAAAGGATTATGGATTTAAATATGTATTTCCCAGAAGACAGGAGAGAACAGGAGGATATGATAGATACATTCAAACATCTCACATGAATAAACAAGGTACAGGAAGGGAGCTAAAAAACATGCTCAAGGACAAAGGGTCACAATATAAAACTGGATGAGGGGAGGCTCAGAAGAAATGGAAGTATTTCTTCACAGAGAGGGTGGTGGATGCTTGGAACGGTCTCTCAGTGGAGGTGGTGGGGGTTGGAATGGTGACAGGATTTGAGAATGCATGGGATTAACACAAATGTATCTTAGAAGCAAGAGGAGTGTGTAAGCCGGACTCTAAGTACGCTCTCCAGTGGCACTATAGGTAGGGAAATTAGAGCAAACTAGGTGGGCCCAGTGGTCCTTATCTGACAACAACTTCTAAGTTTCTATGTTTCTGTGCTTCTACGTTCCCAGTGTGGATGGCAGTCTTATGTTCTCCCTTTTAAGAAGCTATGGATTTAGCATAATGTGACAACTAGGATGCTTTGTTCATTTGCACTACATGGCTTTTGATTTTCTAAGCATAAGATTACACTGAGATAAAAACTGAGATTAATGAATATTCTGTAATATTTGAATTCAGAATATTAGACACCATTCACTTTCATGCATCTTCTTAATTTAGAGCAAAACCTAAATACATGTGTTTATTGTGAAAGAGAAGGAGAAACAAAACTATAGAGAAGAATTAAGGTGTGTTTTGGTACAGGAAGTCTTGGTAAGAACTGATTTATAGTTGTACTATTTGTACTAATTTATCCAGTATACAGTCTGTGTATATAACAAAAGTAATGTAATTATGTTATCCAATTTTCTATATGCCCTTGCATTCTAAAGAATCACAGTTGTGAAAAAGTTTGGTCCAGGTCCTTAGTGCTCATGTTAAATATAGGAAAATAAATTATTGAGAAAATCAAACTTTCTTTTAGAGTGGCTAGTAGTTCTGTGGAACTTTGTATTACATACTGCCAACTAGCCCCACCTTATTAATATCACATGTATTCTTGTGGAGTACTTGTTTGGACTTTGGTGCATGCATGAAGTTTAAACTTCACCAGCAAAGCTATCATAGTGCACTTTGCATAGTGTCCTAGAAGAGGTCACTTCAAGTTATGCTTCAATTTTATAAAAGTTTAATTAATAAATTGCCACTTCAGAGTTAAATACAGTCATAAAACAGTGAATTTCTACAATCTGCATAGTGTCTTACTACACAAAGTATGAACTTTATTATTCACAGTTCTGCAAAGTGTGGAATTTTTATTGCAGTGTGGAGTCTGTAGAGTGCATTGTGATGCAAATTGTTGCACTTAATGACAAAATTCACAAACTGAGACATTTTCTCACTTCACCCACCCCTATTTGGGGAAGGGGTCATTATCCAATGTTTGGGTGATATCACTGTCATCTGCATTGAAAAATGTAAAATAAAGTCAAAATAACTATTTTTAGTAATATAATGCATTTAGAAAACTAGATTATTGCAAGCATAAATATCTATTATGTCACATTTTCAGCAATGCCTATAGTACATGCAATATTCTGTTTTTCAAAATTCAGTAACCTTTAGACTGTCTATTATTATGAGATTTAGTTTTATTTTATTATGTGAAATGTCAAATGTACATACAACAACTGATTTGTGGTACACACCCCAGCAAGATTTTGTGTAGGTGCAGCTCTGCACTTTTACATGTAGAAATGCATTGTGAAATGTACAATAACTGATCAAACAGATGTCTAGATATTACTGCATCAACAAGTCTTGTAATACATGTATCTTCAGGAAATGTAGCCTTTCACCACTATATTTAACTAAAAGGGAAGTTACTTGTTAAAACAATGCAATAAACCAAGGGTCAGAGACAACCTGTGCCTGCTGCTCCACAAATCGATGGAGGCTGTGTGCTCTGAAAGTGATATGAGACTCATGAGCAGTCTCATTTGGGTTGTGTGGATACACTACTGAATAGCAGCCTCTACTGATTGAATTCTTTAACAGATTTTGCCTTGCTTTGCTATCCACACTGATCAAAGGGACATTGTTCATATTACTGCTAAGGGGGAATAGAAAATGTGCAGATGTGGTTAGGTAGCTAATGTCAATACCAATTCTTGTCCAACTGGCAGGAGGTACTTGTGCATCAGTTCAACAAATTAGTTCTATCAGACCACAAAACGAGTGCCCTTGCCTCATTTCCATAATGTTCCAATCCTGCAGCCTGCTTGAAACTTGTACTGAACAGCACACCTTAAAAGAGCGACAGAACCTAAAATATACTGATTTTCCACTGTGGATAAGAATTGGAAAATGTGGGGAATAGAAAAGTAAGAAAACAAAGGGCTTGTTAATATATGTTAAAGCTCACTGATGTGTGATCTCATTAAAACATTGCATTAATTCTGAGTTCTCCTATCTTCTAGTATTCTGTATTTTGTTAACCTTTATCTTTGTAAAGGTCATTTTATCATGCCTGCCAGGGGCCCATTCTATAAACAAACTTTCAGTTTCTCTACAAAAAGTTGAACCAGGTTTTCTACTCTACATATCACCGAACTATACTGAACATTTTCATGTGAACAGTAAGGCTGGTAGCTGCCTCTGTATCTATTATGAAGACTCTGCCTTAACCAGGTGGCCACAGATGCTTGTGTATCAAGCAACTAGTTCCATCTGACCATACATTGAGTCTATCCTACCCACATTGTGCTAGTCCTTTAGTCAGCCTGAAGCCTTATTTCCTAATGGCCAGATATTCAAAATATTTGCACATTCAATTTGATTGCTTCAGAAATCTCAAACATTTGGGGCAGAAAACCTAGCTGTCTAGGGTTCCAAAGGAAATAACCAGAATGTTTTATTAAAGTAAATGTTGATGATATCCTAGAATTCCTAAGCACTCATTTGTGTGCTCAAAAGTGTTTAAGCAATTTGCATGTATAAATGATTTGACTGATGGCTCTGAGATTTCAGTATGTTTGCCCAACCCACCTTTTTTCTCACTGAATACCCTCCAACCAGGCAGCTGCACACTACTGGAAAACTATGCAATTGGGCATCTCATCCGTCAATGTCAAAGCTACTCCTTGGCCTACTTGCAAAGGGAAAAATGCATCACAAGGCTGCTCTCTTTCTCTCTTGAACATGCTTATAAAGTGGATAGAGAAAATTCTGCTTCCTGATTGGTGGAGAATGTTTCAAAGCAGTGCGGTTCATGAACAGTAACCACACTGCTGAACTTACCAATATTGTTGTTTACAGTGGAGCCATTTTATAAGTGCAATAACACACTCCAGGGTGAGGGTTATTATTCCTGATGGATGAAGGCACTCACGCCTCACAACACACCTGGGCATGCAGTTCTGGAATAGTAACCCAGACAGTGTTGTGTCTTATTGATTATTTATCTTTCATTAGTCTGAAAGTCCTTTCTAGGGACATACGGGGAGATGACCAAGATGCAATGCAGTGTCTCAAGTTACATTATCATCTTGTTATTGACTACCAAATCTTGCAGGGTATAGCTATTTAGGAATCTTTATTCTGCTTCTTATTATAAGGAGAATGACTGTATGTATCTTCCTCCATTTTCGTAATTCAGATTGTTTATACTGTACCTCTCTATTCCATTGGATGGATCCTATGTACACTGTGATGTCTGACATGAGATATGCTTTATTATTGTTTTGTTTGACAGTAAACGCAATAAAACTGAAATAAAATAATGAAATTACCTTGTTTACAGCAGAAGCTCTACTGCAGTATGTTGCATAATTGCATTATATCCTGGCTGGCTCCACTGTACAAATGTATTTCACTGGGTACTCACTGTGTACTTGTACCAGGGTCCCAAATATTTGGCTGTTCATTATTATTCATTTTTAGTCATTATTTGAAGGAGAACTGTGATTAATCTAAAAGTCATTGTTTTTCATTAGAAGCTTGATTTTTAGTACTAGACCACTTTATGTTATTGTTTAAGTCTTTACCGGACTTTTAGTAAACTTAGTGTTTTTTTTCTGATTTACACACTGATAGTAAACTGCATTTTAGAACTCTTCATACAGTTAATGTTATCATCATTAGTAGAATTCTATAGATTAACACAGATGCATCGTGACAACAGTGGAAGAACTGAGAAAGTATACAACCTGCTTCAAACCATTCTAAAATGGTCCTTTCCATCAGTGTATAAATCAGAAACATCCATTCAATTTACTAAAAGGTTAGTAAAGGCGAAACAAGAATGAGGTGTAACCAATTTTTGAAATACAGCTTCTCCAGAAAATATGGGTATGCAGGTTAATCGCAGTTGTCATTTAAATGTGTTTTGGGGAACAAAAGTGCAAACTACAGTTTATTAACATATTTTTCTCCTATTTGACCCCATTGCCATGTGCAACTTCTCGATTCCCAACTAAGAGCCTGTCACTAGCTGAACAGCTAATCGGGTCATCTTCCATCCACTTCTGACCTGGACTGAATGACATGCATCACCTAATAGTGATACCATCAGTTCTCTATACAAATTAAACATCTGCCTCATTCTCTGTTTCAATTGTATTAGGAAGATAGCAGACCAGTGGCCCATATCAAGTTCCTTTTTCCCACCAGACCCATGATCAAACACTGAAACACTGTCAGTCTTTTTCACCCATTTTTCTTCACAGTGACTTTGAGCCACAGTGAGCATGGGGGTCAGTACAATGTTATATGATGTCACAAAATCTGGAAATCAATTCCTAGTGTTCACCAGTCCTACTTGCAATGAAAAGCTAGACTCCATGCACAAAAGAGCATCTTGATGATGAAGTAGTTGTCATCAAGGAACATAGTCATCAAGGATTACATCCATGCTGTTTTGGAAGGATAGGACATCATTAAGCACTAGTGTCATTCAGTTAAGTATATACAACCAAATGATGGAGCAAAAATATTTTAAAAACATGATTGACATACAGTAGTGCCAGCTAGGATGCAACTCATTAACTTGCAATATTACAGCAGAGTGCAGCAGAATGCTGTAGGAAACAGTATAATTCAATGGAAATTTAGTATTTTTCCTCGAGTATTTTGTGACATGTCATTTTTAGCAAAGTATTCAGTTGCATTTTTGCTGACTCTACAGCATGTTGCTGGAGGACCAAGGTGTTCATTCACCACAGTATCTTCCTCATCCAGTTGGACACCGAGCAGTAGTGGGGTTTTAATTTGTTTCCTTTTACAAGAATGAACTGAGCTGTCTATCTGAGATTATCCATACTGACTGATTTCTTATGACGCAATCCATTTATTTGTTCCAAATAGTCATCAGCTTTCATCAGCTAGATATTATCATGCTACCTTGGCCAGAACTACAAAGGAGCAATATAGGAACTATATTTTATGATGACCTGCAATGGCAAAAAAGGGAACCGACATACAATTTATAAATTATTTAAATATACATTAACCAGCATTTCTAACTTACATACATTACTCTTCACCCTAAAATGCACCACCCTTCATAGATATAGTGCCAGTGTTATTATCATCCACATCAATTCATCATTACATCATACAATAATATTTAACACATTATCCAGGATATTGTACATCATCTAGTCTCCTCATTGGGGCCATAACTACCTTTGCAGTATCAGGATACATCATCAATGTAATGCATACCTGTTACTGAAAGACAGAAGAAAAAAATGTTTAGATGCTAGGGGACAAACAATTACATTTTCCAACTAGTATCCCCCCTCAAAGAAAAACAAATTAAAAACATTGTTTCCTCCATTTACATTTGGCAGTAGGACACAGCATGTTACTCAAAGATTACTCAAAGATCATTATTTGGAGTTGGCCAAGGTATTGTGATTCCTTTCTGTGTCAAGGGTCTTTGTTATTCACATCAGTTCCTTATCTCATCATCCATTAATTCTCAACACATTGTTCACGGCATGTCCTCTTTCACCCTGACTTGGGCTATAACTTCACAGCAGCAGGATTTATCAAACACATGATACATACCAGCCATGACGGTACCCCACAAAAAAAGTGAGTCAGTTTAAGTGAGTCAATTTCTGTGACTCATAAATAGTGAATGGCATTTGAGCAATCTGGATTGCACAGCAATTGTAAATGTTAGCAATAGTATAAAAGAAATGCAGGATGTAGGTAGTTAGTTGTAGTAGTATGTAGGCAGTAATTTGTAAGGTCTGATCCAAGCTGGCAGTGTAGCTCACAGGTTAGAATCATCACCTGTTTGTGTAGCTATGTGCAGCAGATCAAGATTTGATGCTTGTAGATGGTGTTAATGTTCCCCCTTCAAAATTTAATTCCCCCATGGAGTTAAGATATTTCATCTACCACCTGAGTTTGTCCCCCTCCCTGAATTCAGTCCCCCCAGAGTTAGAATATTTAATCTACCCCATCTCTAGTTTGTCCCTCTCCCCAAATTCAGTCCCCCCTCCCGGAGTTAAAATATTTAATCTACCCCTGCCCTAATTTGTGCCCCTCCCCAAGTTCAGTCCCCACCCCAGAGTTGTAATATTTTATTGTCTCCCCCTCCTGAGCCCCCTTCCCCACTGCATTGTGTGGTGTCCATCCTTGCTGGTTCTGATTTTCACTGATTGTGCTGTTTGGTGTGATGCTGATTGCCATTGTTGTCGGCACAATTTTTTCTTCACTGCATTTGGTGTTCACCATTGTTACTTTATGTTTATCACTTGGAACCACAATGACAGACAAGAACAAAAATATTAACAGAGGCTGGCAGAGTCAAAATTACACCTTCTCAACTCTAGCACACCAATCCCCAAATGCAATATAAAAATCCATCTAACTGATCCCACTACTTATCTTTGACAGAACAAGAGAGCATATTCACTGAAGAGACAGCATCATCTCACTCTGATCAGGCATTTTGGTGACAGCTGGAGCAACCATTATCTTCAGTTGCAACCATTACCATGGTCAGATATTTCCTAAAATGTCTGGAATATCTTGAATGAAATTTCTGTCTGCCTGCAATGCCACTTTAGATCTACTAGAAAAAAGCTCTATAGAAATATCACAAAATATCTGGAAATATCTGATCATGTCAAAGACTGTAATTGTATCATATCAGTAGTGGTCGGACACATTGGGCCAATGGAATCATCTTCAACAATTATCAATCAAGAAATGTTTTGCTATTTTATGGACAATCCTATAGTATCTGTGCAACTAAACAGAGATGTAAGAATGAGGTGGGAAGGGATGCACAATCAGTAAGATTGGTGGAGACATGGCTGGGGGGTATTGAGAGGAGAGAAGATGAAGTTCAAGTAGGACTGGCACAATGCAGCTCCAATCAATAGCCGAGGGACAAGGGAAGTAGCAAAGAGAGGAAGGGGGAATGGGCAGATAGGCATCATGGAAGGAGGTTTCTATCAACACTAGGATCCTGGGGAACACAATGACTGTCATCTAGACCTTGGTGATTGAGGGCTGTTGGATGTGATGGAAATCATTTAGAACTGCGTGTCTTGAACAATGACAAGGATCTTTCCAGGGCTCACCCACCATAGGAAGGATAGAGTAGGGGGAAGGGCAGGAGGTGGTGGCCATATCTGTCAGAGTAGGGATTATGCCTTGTGGAAGGATATGGGGGTGCAAACAGAGATGATCTGGGTACAGGCCCAGTCAGTAGCGGAGCAAAATATTAGGTTGGGGTGGTATACAAGCTTCTAAATCACAGTGACCCCCAGACCAGGAGTTGGAAAAGAAGATCAAGAAGGTGATAATATTGGGTGACTTCAACCTGTATGCACCTGATGTAGATTGGATATAATACCAACAATGTATTTAGATGTGCTATATGTGCTATATGCACTGTAGAGGTAGTTTTAAAAACTGAAGGCTATTTCTAGAGAAATTCTTGTTTGAAAAGTGAAATCAGGATTCCATGCATGTGTGGACTGGTGGTATCATACGGTACTAAAATTAGTCTTCAGCATTCCGCAGTGCCATGCTGATGTCGAAGAGGCATGGGATGGAAGAGCAGTAAGGGGTTTTTGATTGGAGTGACTGCCCGGCACTTTACTACAGAAAGACATGGAAGGCACCAGTATGGCAAGGGTAAGGAGGCATAGCATTACTGCTTTCAAATGATCAAGGTATAGACACTAATCACAATGATGCATGAATTGACAGCTGTCTTGGCTAACAACAACTCAGTCTTCTCTCACTCCCCATGCTTTGTTACAGAGGCAGAAGTAAGTCAGTTTTCCAAAAAAACATACTGACAAGGCATATGTATTTTGGCATAATGCATTGCTAACAGGATGTCTTGGTGAAGCGGGACCACAGTATGTACACCTAGTAATGTAGCTTTGCCTTGCAAAACTGCTGCAACTTCACTGTACTTCAGTGTTATTTACTTCTCTGTCATATATTGATGTCAGCAGTACAGCCCTAGGTTCACAGCAACACCAGGCTTGCTGTAAAAGCTCCGGTATACCCTACAGATTTTAGCAGCTCAAAATGCAAAAACTCACTGCAGAGGACAGTAATGAAATACAATTCCAGAACCAATGTAAGAAGGGGTAATTAATGCATGAAAGTCAAAAAGCCTGGGAAAGGTGCTGACAGCAACTCAATCTTCTGTCACTCCCCATGCTTTGTTTCAGAGACAGAAGTAAGTCAGTTTTACAAAAAAACATACTGACAAGGCATTGCTAACAGGGTGTCTTGGGGGAGAGGGGACACAGTATGTACACCTAGTAGTGGTAGTTTTCCCTTGAGAAAATGCTTAAACTGCACTGTCAAAGTCACTCCCTTGCCATATAGGGATATCAACGGGAGCCAACATCCCAGCAGCTGAATAGCAAAGGCAAGTGCAGCAGGGCTCATAAACAAATGCAAAATATGGAAGGCAGAGTAAACCTTGGCCAGAAATAACAAATGCACACACCCTTTCAGGTCTAGTACTGCATATAATGACTACAAGCTGTAACTTTTTGGACCATCGTGAAAGGTGTTCTTTAAGGGAAGGATGGCTGAGGCAAACAGGCTCCAAGATGACAGATAGCATAGGTTTATGCAGAGAGGTCATGGCAACCTTTCAACTGAGCCCAAAGACAGTGGATAAGGGTTAGGTATGTACCTAAATATGAGGAAGGCCTTTTGCTTGGTCCCTATAAAAGATTGATCAAGACTTTGTATGATCTAGTGAAGGAGAAAATATTTTTGGTGGGTTTTAAACTGGTTAGGATGGAGAATGCAGAGCACAGGAGTGTAGGGAGAACCCTCAGTGATAAAGAGAGTTTCCAGCAGTGTATCACAGGGGTTTGAGCTCTGGATGGTGCTGTTCAGTGTGTTCCTTACTGACATTAAGAATGGCACTATGGGTAAAGTTTACCTTTTTGCAGTATGCACCAATTTCTGTGGGAAAGGCAGACACAGAGGAAAGGTTCAGAGACATAAGAGAAGACCAAGTAAGGCTGAAGAGATGGTACAGAATATGGCAACTAGGGTTCAATGCTGAAAAGTGCAAAGTCATGCACATGGGGAGAAAGAACCTGGGGTGGAGTAAAAGATTGGGTGGGTGAGCATACTGGTGTCTGAAGAGGTAAAAGACCAGCAGATTACAGACATTAACACCCCAAGCCCTCCATTCAATGCAACGAGGCAGTCATGAGAGTTGCAACCAACTGCCTGCAGTACCACTGTGTGCCACTAGAGAGAATCTCTTCATATATACGGTATTTATTTTATTTATTTGCTTTTGTTAACTGGGTAAGCACACTAGACCACCAAGTGCCTATTTTCAGGTGCGACCAGGAAGATTACAAGTACATTCATGAACATCAGGTAGAAGCAGGTATAGGATACATTTAAGAGCATCAAGCAACAAGGTCAGTACAAGAAACAACAGGGGTTTACATTGCAAGTAGATGGTAGAAAAACAGCAAGATTCACTTATGGAATGCAGTAATCATCATACCAGGGCAGCAACAGTCTAAAGGTTGAGGGTAGCTGGTAGGTAGAAAAGTAACCACTAGGATAAGGGAGACCCAGAGCCCAATATGGAGAAAGAAAACAGTAATACGCACATGCTGTTTGAGCAGTTGGGCCTAAGCGGACCCAGCACAGTCAGTACTTCTAGAAAGCTGTGAATTCACTAGCATATGAGGTGCAGAGAGCCACCACCTTTGACAGGTGAGTTAGGTAGTGACTCAGCCAGTCAGAGTGGCATTTGTCAAGGGTGTTCATCAAGTGCAGAGGCAGGTAGAGGCCGATTTGAGAAAGCCCCAGAGAGAGGCTTTAAAGCAGGGGTGTGAGGGGGGAGGAGTGAGTGATTGCTGGAAGGGAGTTCCTCAACCTGGGTGCATACACAGAGAATGCCCGGTTGCCCATTTGGGAGCAAGTATTAGGAACCAGGAGGGCATGAGAGTCACTGGATCTTAAATGGTAGGAAGGGGTAGTGGGTACAAGGGATTCATCAAGGACTAAAGGGGTGGCAGATCTGATATAGATGGATAGATAGATAGATAGATAGATATCACAAAATTCATTGCAAAAAATTATGTTAATGCAGACATTAGGGTTATAGAACACAAAGTGCACAGAGAGCGGAAATGAAAAACATTAGAGATTTGGGTCTCCAGAGTATTTGAGAATCAGGGTTGGGGTCTTACCTGAGGTTGTCAACTTTAATGAAGACCCCCTTCCCCAAGCCTGTAGCCTCCTGTCTGAAGCACAAAATACAGTTCCAACCTAGTGCCTCATAGTGATACAGTATGGACAACATAATCTGTCAGAGATTTCTTCATGCAGGGCCAAGATATCACATTTGCTGTCATCTGATCAGGGAAGGGTTTAGGCATTAGCGTTGACAACCCCAGGTAAGACCCCACCACTGATTCTCCAGTACTCTAAAAAAAATTACGAAAGTTATGAACATGCATAGAAAAATTTCAACAAACACTTGTAACTTTTTAACATAACTATTTTGGGACCCCACCTCATGAACACTGTCAGTAAAGTTTCATTAATCTGGCCTGAAAGGTGATTTTGCACAGTGACTGCAAAATCACCTTCCGGGGATGATTAATGAAATGACGGTAACAATGTTCATGAGATGGGGTCCCAAAAAGGTTATGTTGAAAATTTAATGAACACATTTATAAAAATGGCGAAGTTATGAACATAAGTTCAAAACAACATTGAAATACATTATATGGCACGTACCTTTATTCCTCAGTTCATGGTTCAGCTTTGAAGAGTGCAGATGTGTCTTGTTCCACAGCTGATGACAGCATTTGACCTCCAGTGGTAAGTATAGGGTAAAGAGGGAGTGTGGGGTGGTGGGTGCTCAGTGAGAAGATTGGGGAAGGGGGACGGCAGGGACGTTGGATGGTTTCCTTTCTTTCAGATTAAAAAAAAAACACACACATTGCCAGACAGTTTTCTTTTTTCAAGAACCAAGGAAATGAATAAACTATTTTTTTTATTTATTCAAAATTTTGATGACCAGGTTGGCCCACTGGAACATTCATGTCCCTTTTTCAGGGGTGACGCAGGGAACAGAGACATTCCAATAATACATATGGAGTAAAAAGCACTTTGCAGAAGATAAACAGGAACAAGTGTGATAAAAACAATAATGATAGTCCGGTGGGCACATGAAAACAAAAACAGAAATTCATCACTTCAAGAACAGACCATAATTGGGTGCATATGCTTGTCAAACATTAGAGCACTAAGCAGTATACACTATTTACATATATTGTAATAGAATAAAATTAAGTAAATATAATACAATATATTACATGAGTATGGTTATAAGCGGGGAGAAGGTGAGAGCAGAGGAGAGAGGAAAAGTGGGGATTGAGTAATTGGGTAGGGAAGGGCATGAAGAGAAGACAAGGGAGGGGGGAGGGACGGGAGGAGAACCAGATTGGATAGACAGGATTAGGTACAGTTACAGGTTGGGGGAGGGAAGAAGATTTATTTTGAAGTACTTTTTGAACTGGGTAAACGATACGAACAAAAGAAGACTTTGAGGGAGGTTATTCCATTTTTGGAGAGCTGCTTATTTTGAGACACTGCGGGTGGAGTCCCCAGTGTCCCACACTGCTGGGGGGGCTTGCAAATGCTGACATGGGGACTGGGCCCTGCAATGTCAGCAACTCTTAAAAGAACAAGGGGCTGTGGGGGGCATCCAACACTGGGGGTGGGCATGCCAGTGTTGGATTATACAAAATCATAAATAAATAAATTCACTGCCACCAGGGATTGAGGCCACCGTTATGCAGATACACTCTAGTAAGGCACAGCACAGTCAGGATGGTGGAGCAATATTCACAGTAGCCTGATCCCTGACATATGAGTCATGACACGGCAGAGGTTGATATATGATACAGCTGTCATTTGTTAGTAAACAACAGCTGTGTCGTATAGTGCAACTGGCTGTTATCACAAAAATTCAGCTATCTTTAGAATCTTAATTTTTTAAACTGTGCATGCTCACAAATGGAATATTTTTCATAAATTGAGGCACTTCTAATGCACTTGTCCTGTATCTGTCCTGACAAGGCCTCTTGGCTGCCTCACCCTGATCCTCTACACCTATGCCTTCCTCTACCCTCAGCCCTCTCCCCTTCTTGCCCTCTTCCTCCTATTGCTTCTTGAGTTACTCATCGCTCAGTCTGATTTTGTCAAGCAAAGTTACTGTCTAAAACCATGTACCTGTAACTGTTTTATGTTTTAGTGTCTGTTACCCTATAACCAGCATGACGTGGAACCTTTGCAAAAGAGCCTTGGCTCAAAGGTACTTTGTAATCCTAGACACAAATAAATAAAAATAAATAAAATAAATAAATAGTTTAAAGAACACTTGACAGTTGGACCTAAGAACAATAAAAGCACGTACTTTGGACCAACCTCTATCAAACTTAAAAGTTTCAAGTTTCAAAGCCTCATATTGTTTTAGTTATTGGGGCCAAAAAAAAGTCAACATTTTCAAAAATTGTTTTTTTGTTTTTTTGCACCTTTGTAACATTGCCCCTACAGAACCGATCTACATGACATTTTCAGGATCTAGAGAGTGTGACACAAAGGCTGTGCTTTCCAAATTTAATGTACATTGGTTGAACAGGGGCAAAGTTATTATGGTGCAAAAATTGGGGTTAAACATGAACATTGCCCACCAGCCTTCTAATATACAGGTGCTGCGCCTGTATAATATGAGAAGAACCCACTACATGGCGTGGGTTTATGAAGAATTAATGTACACCCTGGATGCATTGTAATGCTTGAGGTCACTGGCCGAGAGCCTTCAGCCACCCAGGAAGTGCATCAGTTCTCCATAAGCCCATGCCCTGGTGTGGGCCATTCCACTGATAAAATGGTAATTTTATGTTACAGGTTTGTCTGAATAAATATATAAAAAAAAATTTCTACATGCATTTTTAATAAAAGAGAACTTCTGCCTACTGGAACTAATTGCAATTTGTGTTTTGCTTGTTGCTTGGTTGTCTTGATGAAGATACTCTACTTGTAGATTTCCATGGTCACTGGCTTTTCATACTCCCCCTCCAATCAGCCACTTGTCATTTGCCATTTCTATTACTTATAAAAACATTACGCAGCACCTGAAGCATACTTGGAGGTTCCTCCCAACTCACCACACACATGTAATTCCAGCTTCCTAGACACAATACACACACACAGTTCCTGCTTCTGAGATTGTAGTGAGATTCCTTCCACTCCACAAACAGAGTGGCATCACAGTTCAACACCTGAACTTTGTAGAACCCATCCCATTATGCAACACTGTCTGTCAATGCTTGCCTCTACAGGATGATCCAGAGCTCACAGACATAAATACTCTGTTAATGCAGCCGCAATACTGACTTGAGGGAGAGGGACTGACTGTTGAAATGTTTACTTACTGTCAAGAGACCTGATTCTAGAAGGGTGACGCAAGTTGCCGCCGAACACAACTTGTGCCACCAGCAACTGCGGCATTGACCCTGCACCCTATTCTAGAAGGGGCAGGATCTCTGCAGCAAAGTCCTGAATGCACCTAGGTATGCCCGCACAGAGGGCATACCTGGCCAGCATGTCATAACCGGCTGCCGCAGCGTGCAAGTGCACCCCCTGCCCAGCAAGCTGCAATAGCTGCCCGCAGGGTGGCGCTCACCCCCTGCCTCCCCAAGTCAACTGTATGTGCCATGCAGGGCTGGCCACAACAACAGGTCCCTGAAACCCCATATATGAGCTCAGTGGGGCTGGCCACACCAAGTGGCCCCAGACACTACCATAGATATGCCACACAGGGCTGCCCACACCCCCAGCCCATCAGACCACCCATTGTAATATGACTCTCAGGACAGCGTTATCATCCCCCAACCCGTGCCCTGACCCCCGAGTCACCGGCTGTATATGTGGCAATTACCCTTCCCTGGTAGTCTAGTGGCCCCCCTGATCATTATAAAATATATCAATGTCCCCAAGTCCCTGGTAGTTTATTGGCTCCCCCGATCACTGTATATTAAATATGTAACTCCATATCCCTGGTAGTCTAGTGGCCACCCCCACCTAGCCATGCCAGGCCACCCACCCCACTCATCTCAGCGTGACTGGCACAGCCACCTCTCACCACCACAGCTGTTAGCTGAGTTCAGTATCAGCACGCACTGTAAAGACATGCTCAGATATTAATTTATGAGCGTGTCTTTTCAGTATGCACTGATACTGAACTCTGATCAGCCGGTCAGTGGTGGTGAAATAGGTGGGCTGTGCCAGTCACCGGCTGGGGACAGATAGGGGGTGCTGGGTATGCTGGCATGGCTGGGTGGGGGTGTGGGGGGCCACTTGACTACCAGGGATGTGGAGTTATGTTTTTAACATACAATGATCGGGAGGGGCCACTAGACTACCAGGGACTTGGAGATGTTTTTATTTTATAATGATCGGGGGTCACTAGACTACCAGGGACTTGGGGATGTTATATATTTTATAGTGATCGGGGGCTACTGGGCTACCAGGAAGGGTAATTGCCACATATGTGGCCAGCGAATCGGGGATCAGGGCACGGGTGGGGATGGCAGTGCTGCCCATGGGGCATATTACTAAGGGGATCTGGGGTGGGGGTGTGGGAAGCCCTGCGGGGTCAGTACATGCAGGATTGGGGCAGTTGGGTATGGGTAGCCCTGCAAGGCACGTACTGTACAGGAGCTGTACAGTAGGGGTATAGGGCAGGATCGTGGTCCCGAGTCCAGGACTGGTTGTGTGATGCAGAGCGGGACAACAACAGGTGCAGTCTGGGCATGGTGGGGCACATGGACTGGGTTCTACAGAACCCTCAGGAGTGGTATGTAAGTTACACCAGCTAAATGCAAGTGTAACTTACGATGCTGGTTCTCCTCTGGGGATTCTTGTAGAATCCCGATGGTGGGGACTTTGTGGCTGCCTTTCTAGTATGGGGCACAACTGCTGCCGTAAACCTCCTAGCACCATGGCACAGGGGGTCTATGGCCGCAACTGCTGGCATAACTTCTGTTTGGCTCTTTGTAGAATCGAGAATGTCTCAACTGCTGGTGTAAGTTGCTACATACACCATTCTACTTGGCGCAACTGCTGAAATGCCAGGCATAACTCTTCTAGAATCTGGCCCAAGGGGTGCAATGATAACTGTGATCAGGATGTCACTAGGAAGAATTTCTGAATTTGGTGACCAACCATGCATTGAGAATTAATGCATGTTAACCTGATATGCTTTAGCCAATTATTTTTGTACTTTGTTTCTATCCATTTTAAAACTTGATGTACCTTAATATATCTATGGTTGCAACTGTAATGTGACACTGGATTGCATAAGAAGAGGGTTCACAAGCAGAAGAAAAGAGGTTGCACATCTCTGTACAGATCCATCATGCGGCTGCACCCTGAGTACTTTGTACAGTTCTGGAACCCCTGCCAGAAAAATGACAAAACAGCTGGAGGCAGTGCTCAAGACAAGGAAAATCAAAATCAAAAGGGAAAACAGCTACAAACAGGCTTGGGGCTGGTTCTGAAAGAATGCCAGTAGGCGCTTCTTCATGGAAATAGTGGTGGAGGGGTGGAACATGCTACAAGAAGAAGAGGTAAACAAGAAAACTGTAGATGGCTTCAATAGGGGATGAGACAAAGTGGTGGTGAATGTATGAGTAACTGGAAAAGGGAGGTGAAGCAGCATGCAACATAGGATACATGGTCTTTGTATCGGGCAGACTTGGTAGACCATAAGTTCAAGCAGAACAGATTAACATTGCAAATTGGAGTAATTCAACAAAAATTGTATTTATTCACAAAACATCACAGTGCAAGAGGATAAAGCACAGCACTTTGAAACACCCTGCCTCTTCAGGGCATTGACTGATTACTTTAGCCAATCCCCTCTAGGGACGTCAGAGTGTGATAATTGTGGGGTACCTTGTGGCATAGTCACAAATGACCAAATAAACCTGCTCCTGTTAGCACTCTTGAAGAGGGAGTCTATCACATCCATGATCATTTTTTTTAGATGGAGTTGTGACCTCTGGCATGGGAGTAAGGGCCATCTTGTCTCTTTTCCCCATATTTAGCCTTTTTCTTGAATTTGTCACTGCTTGAAGTAGGAATCCACCTGATCATGTATCCCAGGCCAGTAAAACTGCTATAACTGCTGAGCCAATGTAAACTCTCTCCCAGTTCCCTACCAATGGCAAGCCATGAGCCAAATATAGCACAGAAACATAGAAACAGACTTTGTTGGCAGAAAATTTATCCCACCCGGTTGGCCTAGATGGTTCACTATCATCTCCCCTACCTATTTACTAATATTTCCCTATGTCTATTCCACACCTGATAGAAGCCCCCTACTATTTTCTCCTCCACAACTTCCGCTGGCAGTCTGTTCAGGTTATCCACCACTCTTTCAGTGCAGTAGTACTTCCTTACATCCCTGCTTAACTGCACTCTGCACTCTGTTCAACCCCATGAGCTACTTGTACGGCTCTATCATGTCCCATCTCACTTTCCTCTCTTCCAGGGTCTGCATTTTGAGGTCCCTCTGTCTCTCCTCACAGGGATTTTAATGTGTCCCCTGCATCATTCTTTCTCTCCTCTGGAACACCTCCTCCCTGTCTATGCCCTTTCTAAGGTGCGGCCTCCAGAACTGGACAAAATACTTCATGGAGGTCTCCCTAGTGAGTGATACAGTGGCAACACCACATCACTCCTGCCGGAGATACCGCTCCCTATGCATCCCAGAATTCCACTGGCCCTACTGTCTGTTTTTTCACACTGCTCTGCCACTTTGAGGTAATCTAAAATGATAACCCAAGGTTCCTTTCCTCCTTAGTGACTGTCAGTATCTCCCTCATACCCTATACTCAGCTACAGGGCTCCTATGCCCTAGGAGCATGATTTTGCACTTCATGGCACTGAACCCAAATGCCATGCTCCTGATAACTCCTCGTGTTTTCCATGGTTCCTATGCATTCTCTCCACCCCTTCTGAGTGTTCATCCTATTTCAGATGTTGCTTTTATCTTTGAAAATGTCTAGTCCCTCCCTGTTCTTCTGTGAGGATATGGACTCTCTCTGGGAGTTACAGCCTTCATCTATCCAGAAGGAGGCCACAATCTTCAGTGTGAGGTTTAAATGCTAATTGGATAAACATTTAAACAAGCCTGAGGGAGGCTGTAAAACAAAGGAAGGCAACAATTGCCTCCCCGGAGATGAAGCAGCAGGGAGGGAGGGCCAAGGTGAGTAAGCTCCCCCAGGGCAGGGGTAGAAGAAAACAGGGTTTGGGACAAAGCACAAGACAAGAGTAGGTATAAATCAGGGAAGCAAGAAGAAAGAAGTAAAGAAGATAGGTAATGGAGAAAGAAACAAGGGATGACTGGTCAGGAGGAGCTTCAGTAACAGCAAAGGCAAGCAGGGAGAAACAGGAAAGCAGGCAGGGAGGGAGTAAGTTACAGAGAGCCATGTGTACCCATGCTAGCCTGGATTTGGTGGTCATAATGAAGTTGTGATACACTGACATCCATAACTGGGACATGGCCATCTCAGGCTGCTCCCCATTCAGGAGGCACATGGAAGAGAGGAGGGGTGGAAGAAGTTGTACTGTATGTGAGGAAGAGAATCATGGCCACAGAAGAGAGGGGGGCACACAGAGGGAAAAAGAAAGGCTGTCGATGCTGCGGGTCACCATAGAGACAGGTACTAGGGCCACTGTCCATATATGGGGTGTCATACAGACCTCCAGCATGGGAAAAGGAGTTGGATAAGGCACTTAGGGAAGACATCATTAGGATGGCAAGTAAGGGGAGGTAACAGTTTGGAAAAAGCTACAGTGCATGCCATCTGCTTTAAGGTCCATCTTGAGCTTCCTAACATTTCCCTGCACCATCCCTTCCCTGTTTCTTGCCAGGTCATTTGTCCCCGGGGGACAATGACATTTAGCTGTCTCCCATCTCTTGATGCTTTTGTCTGTTGGGCCTGTGTACATCTCCAACCACAAATCTATCTGTCTGGCGTCCCATTTCACATCCCCGAAATTCGCCATTCTCTTCCTAAACTTTTCATCATACCGTAACCAACTATGCCCTCCCTTTTTGTATGCGTTTTTTATGATGAGGGAATAGGTAAGAAGGGGTATGGCTAAGTCCGCCTGCTTCTCGATTACTATGGCTGTAAAATACGTAAAGCCCATAGCTCAGTTATCCCAGGTTTTTCCTTTCCATGTTTTGTCCTCGTCTTCCTTCTTGAGCAGCACTACTGCCGCTGCCATGTCTTTTTTCTCAAAGCTATCTTTTTCTTCATATTTTTCCATGCTATCCACGTTCGCTAATGCAAAAACGTCTACATATTCTCTTTTCCATATCTTCTCTTTCACCGCTGTAGGCACGTGGTCAGCTAAACGCACCCCCAGAGCCCCTACCTCCTTTTGTACCCCTTGATTATCCCCCACCTCCCCTCTCCCTTCATCCCCACCCCCTTTTATTTCCCCCAAAGCCTTTTCAAACTGACTAATCCCGCTTTCCCCCATATTTCTTAACATTTGTGCAATATATTCTTTTATACTGCTCTCTATCGACACCCCTTGATTACCTGTTACAATTGTCTTCGAAGAGCCTGGCACTTGTGGACAGCTCGTCTGTAGCGGTGTTGGCTCTACCACTGGTGTTGGCGGACAGGCATGGCAAATTGGCACTGATGGCTCTGCCCCTGTCCCTGGCCCTTGGGTCCTGTCTGGACAAGGCTTAGGTCTCGGGTTCTCCGAGGAAGGTGCCCCTGGCTCCACCACTTGTATCACTGTACTGGGCTCCCTAACGGCGACCTGTGGCGGCACCCTTTTGTTGGCCTCCTTGCCCTTCCCCGTCCTCCCTTTCCTTTTTGTATCCTTCTTCATGGCCTCCGGCTCTGCCACCTCCAGTAGCCGATTTGCCTTCTCCACCAAATCCATCGCCGCCTTGAAACACTCCTCCTCCTTGTTGGGTTTTGTCTTTCTTGGCGCCATTCTCTTTTCATATCTATAATGACAACAAATCTGTTAACACAACCATCCATTGCTTGCCACCTGTCCCGTTTTTGTTTGGCTACCAAATCTGCTCCCCTTCCCTCTCTCCTTTTTTTAAATCCCCTTTGCAAGGCAGCCTTCCTCTATCCTGTCTCACTGTTGTCTCTGAACCAGACCCTTATGCCACGGATCCAGGCAGGATGGCACCTCTCTCCTGGCTCCTGCCGTCCATGACCCTCCATATTCCTCCTTCCTTTTCCCTTACCCTTCACTCCCATGCATAACTCCTGGTCCCCCCAGCAATGGATCGCCCAATTGGTGGGGCTTGCTGGCACCGCTTCCCTTTGCCTCCCAATACAGTGTTCCCCCCCCCTTTTTGTTGGCCCCGCCCTGCCCCTGCTTTTATTTCCCGTGCAACGGCCTCCCCACTCACCTTCTAATGCTGCTGTCACCCCCCCACGTGGTGATGACGTCACACGCCATCCCACGTGGTCTAGGCCCATGGCATTGTCACCTCCTTTCTTCCTCGCTCCCCGCAGCACCTCCTCACTTCCAAGCGCCAGTCTGGCGCAATTACTTGCCTTTATTTTTTCCTCGCCAGCCCACGTTCTGCCCTCTGTTCCCCTTTTCACCCAGGCCGCCCTCTTCTCGACCCCCCTTTGCACATTCCCACGATTCACCCTGGACCCTGTGCACCAGCAGCAGGCGTTTAGTGCGCTGCACCACGAGCCCATGCCTTTCGTCTTCCAGCAACTTTCCTCGGCCCCCCTCCCCCACGTGGTGATGATGTCACATGCCATTCACCACGCGGTCAGGGGCCCTTCCTGTTATTTTGCTCCTTCTGCCCCTCGCTTCCTACTATGTGCTTACTCCCCTCAGAAGGCCCCCAAAGCTCCCTCACTTAACCCTCCAATACCTTCTTCCATCGAGACCGAGGCTTCTCATGCCACTTTCAGTCCCCCATCTCGCTTCTCTTGCACCCTGCATCACCCCACGCCACCTCCCTGTGCGCTGCCTCTAACCCTCCAACCAGTTACCTTAATCATTGCTTTATTTTGGCACCTTCAAACCCGGCAGCTGCCCATGCCACCCCTTCTCTCATAGCCAAGGCTGGGCGTCCCGCGGCAGCCCCCCATCCTATTCATCCTTTGCCTTTTCCCCCCTATTCTGTCCTGGGCAATACTTCACTGCCCTGCTCTCAGCGGCAATAACACCGCGCCTCTAGTCTGCCATGCCTCAGGACTTCATTGCCCTGCTCTCTGTGATGAATAAAAAACCACGCCTCTCACTATCATCATGTAGAAATGCCTCAGGGGCCTATCGCCAGCGTTCTCTTTCTGTTTCCAGGGCTCTGGACCCTCTTTATTGCTTACATCCAATATTATGTTGTCCTTCCGTTCCTGACCACCAGTCCACGCAAAATCCTTTCTGCCTTAATTTTTTAACTTAATTCTCTGTCCCTTAACTTCCAAATATAAATCTAAATGTCCAATGGCTTTACCATAGACAGGACGTGCTTCTACAAGCTAGAAATTCCTTATGGAAATTCCTTATGGATCAAATTGTGAGATCTCTCTGTCCTGCAGCCCCTTTTTACTGCTCCTTTCTACATCCCCTTTTTCTTTTGCCCAATCCTTATGCGTCATCCCCCCAGCCCCCTTTGTCTTAATGCTTCTCCCCCTTGTGACATCATTGCCCCTCCCCTTTTCTTCCTAGCCCCTCTCTTCCCTTCTTGCCCTTCCTTTCCTTTTTACTGAGCCTCACCTTATTGGCCTGGGCCACGGGACAATGGGTCCTGCCCCTTTAGATTGGGCAAGCCTCTTTATACAGCAGTGGGCCCACATAGCATGTGTTTTTTTTAAAGGAGTTAATGTAGGAGTAAAATGACTTGCAATTCGTTTTATTAGCTTCAGATGCTAATTTATATTCCCATTTTAGCACCAAAGTTAAAGTCACCCATAAATAAGGTATCCCCTAATTCACAAGCATGTTTGATTTCTAGTATTATTTCCTCTTAAATTTCCAGTGTTGCTTTAGGCGGGCAGTAACAATTCCTGATGAAAACATTATTATCTTTGTTCAGGACTAATTTAATCCAAATGGATTCAGAGGACCAATTAGGGGATTTTATTTTCTCTGAGATGTTTAATGCTTGCAGACTGTCTTTGATGAAAAATATGACACCTCCACCTCTTCTGACAGCTCAATGTTGTAAATAGGAAGTGTACCCAGGAAGGTAATTATTCCAAATGAACCCATTGGGCATGCCCGTTTCTAGTGGCCATTATTATGCCCATTATGGGCCTATTTGCATGGCCCATGGGTGGCTTAGCGTGGCCCCCCCACCAGCCAATGCCCGATGAAGCAACATTTCATGGTGGTCTAGTGCCCCCCCATCCTCTGATCACCATCCCAAAATAGATAACTATTCAGTGGTAGTCTAGTGGTGCCCTCCCACCTCTCTGGTCCCTGATTGCCAACCCAATGTGTGAAAAGTATTTTCCATACTGTAGTGGTCTCTCCCTGGTCCCTGATTGCTGACCTGATGTGTAAAACATCTTTTCCATAGTGTATTGGTCCCGCCCCTGTCCTCAATCATTGACCTGATGTGTAAAAAGCATTTTCCAGAAAGTAGTGGTCCCTTTCCCTCCCCCGTCTCTGATTGCTGTCCCCAACTGGAAAATAACCCATTCACTGGTAGTCTATTGTATCTCCCACCTCCCTAATCACCATCCCAGTATTATATATATATATATGTCCTGGTAGTCTAGTGGTCCTTCCCCCACTTCCCCAATGTCTGATCACCATCTCCTTATGCACAAAATTCTCTCATAGTTTAGTGGTCCCTCCCAGTTCCTGATACTCATCCCCTGAAAACAGCCTGAAATCCCTAGTGGTCTAGTGGCCCTCCTACCCCCACTCTCTCAGGTAATCACCCACCAACCTGCTCCCCCCATCATGACTCCTGGTTGGTGAGCAGCACAGCCCTCCTCATACCTCCATGGCTGCCTTTTGACTATATGTCCTCATTCATAGCTCAGGGGAGAGACCACTACACTATGGAACATTATTTTTACACATGGGGTTGGCACTCAGGGACCGGGGGTGCTGCAGTACCTCTGCCATCCACTGGGGTTGCACGGATTACTGTCAGATTTTGATAAGTGGTAATTTCTCCATGCAAGGGCTTTCACAAAAGGCCCTTGTTTCGAGTAAACACTTTGTGAATTGGACTGCAGGGATAGAGATGTTGCAAAGTAAATATTCACCAGCAAAGTTCGAGTGAATTACTGAAAATTCACATTTCTCTGACTTCACAAAGCCTCCCCTGGACTGACAAACTCCAGCTTGGCATGAACTTTGCTGAGAATTTTGCTATGGAGCATGAAGTTCACTGTGAAGCACAAATTAAGGCTCTGCAAATTGCATGAAATCCATAAATAAATTTGCAGTGATTTTTGTGGACTTTGCACATTTATATGTGGTGATATGCAGGTCCCTTCCCCCTTATTTGCACTGTGTCCTCCCTCCCAGCTTTGCCCAGGTGCAAACACAGTTTTCAGGGGCAAACTGGGCTTTGTGAATACCAACTCCAGGCAAGACCCCATTTGCCCAGGGCAAACTGGGTTTGTACCCAGGCAGTTTTGTGAATCTGGCCCCTGTTTTTTTTTGCAACTGGTTGGTCTTGGGGCTTGACTTTCACGTAAGAAGATGAGTCTCGGGTGGGATCAGGTATTCTGGCCAGGGTGGCCACTGGTGCTATGTTACCTGGACTATAGACAATGGTATCATACCACAGAGTGATTTATTAACTGGGTCTCTCTTACCTCACTTGTCAAACACTGAGTTTGTCTGTAGAAGAAAAGTTGAGGTCTTTTCATTTTGGGGCTCAAAGCAGCTACATGGTGTCATTCACTGTGCAAGAGCTGCAGCCTTCTTAACCGGTGGCTTTGTGGGCCACTCATGAGGCTGCTGTAGAGCAACGCTAACTGCACCAGACTTGTAGCCAGTGTTGGAAATAGAAAAAAAATTCCCTTCAGGATCCCACTTTCTTTGATAGAAGACTGTAGTCTGTTGAGATCCAGTTTCTCATTACATTGTATGTTTCATTTATACACCTCTTTAGTCAGTTATTTTGTTACACTTTCCAATTTATTTAGTCAGATATTTGCATTTTTACATTTTATTTAGTTAACGTTATGCCTTTAGTGGGTACATTTTACACAAGAGTAGTTCTTCACCATTTTGGTCCTGGAACTGAGTCAGACTTTGGATTTCACTACTGGAACCTCCCCACAACTCCCTGATTTCCACCAGTGCAATTAGCTCTCTTCATGGGTTGCCTCTGGAACACTCAAGAAGTAGCTGCATAGCAATGCTCACTGCACCGGACCTGCATTTGTCTTTGCAAGTGGCCCTGAAGGGGAAACAAGGCATAACACAAAATTCTCAACTTCATATCCGCTTTGCTGCTGTAAAACTTTCTCAGCACCCCTAGTCCCTTGTCATAGTTTATCAATGTCGCTTATCATGATTCCTCAAGCAAGTAATAATACCCAACAGGGTGGGTGGTAATGGGCTATACCCTCCCACCCAGGGGTATAATTGGACCTGTTACTCAGGGACAGTCTAGGTAGTCATTAAGTCTAACCCTTCCCTACCACATTCCCAGCACCCATCACTCCTGCAGTCAGAGCTGTCTTCCTTGTAGCCCCTGAAAGGTTGGTATAGCCCATACCACCCACCATGGAGGGTATTACTACACTTAGAAAATGGTATTTTGGCTGCATTTTGGAAAAAAACTTGAATGAATTTGAAAAGTTATTGTAAATAATGAACTTGAATTAACCTATTTTGTGTAAAGTAGTCTTTGTACTGCTGGCACTGTCAGTAAACGGTGCCATTTATTTTGTGTATTCAGTAGCCTCTGTGTGCTTTCTTTTCCTTTAATTACTTTTTTTCCCTGGGACCAATCTGAGCGTGGAAGTCAAGAGTGATCGCGAGCACTGAAATTTGTAATAATCCACTACCAGCAGCAGCTCCCAAATGTTACTCAGAAACAGCCTAGGTAGGCAAGTAGTCTAACACTTAACTGCCAAGTTCCCAGCACCCATCAGTGCTGCAGTTAGAGCCATATTCCATTACAACAGCCAGAGGCAGCCCTACCAGGCACAAAGAACCTGAAAGGGGCCCCCTTCTCCTTTCTAGGAAAAGTAATCTGTTACTGTGCAATCTATGAATCAACGACACTTTTACTTGATGGGGGAAGAGCGAGCATGAGAAAGTACCACTGACAAACTGACCAGTGGTACTTTCTTGCTTTCATCTCCCACTGATGAAGATGTGATGCCGGCTTGTGGCAGTAAAGAAAGCGGGGGGGGGGGGTCAGAGGAGGGTGCACAAGTAGCACTCAGTGCTGATAACACTTTGTACTAGTGGAGAAAATATGGTTTTAAAAATGTTTTTCTTTATCACACTTTGTGGCAGTTGATGATTTTCTCGACTATATAAATTAGCTGAGCAGGTGGCCCACTTCTTGCTTGTAAGCAAGAGAAAACATGGTGTACAGTACTTTCAAAAATTCTATGTGGGCAGTGATACCACTTTGTAACAGGGTGCTTGGCAAAATGACTTGTTTTAGTGGGCATTGTTGTGCCATAAATGCCCACTTAGACAAGTCTCTTACCCAATCAGGAAGCTAGAAACCTTTATCCATTTTCTAATGTCCCTTAAAGTACTCCTCTTTCTGTAGGTAAGTAAAAAAGGGGGAACTATGACTTACTGTAGGTCTTTTTAAAGGGGAAAGGTCAGTGTATGAAAATCAACTTATTTGGAAAATTAGCAATTGGGTGCTTGTGAGATGTAAGGGATGGTAAGATTCCTAAACTCAAGTTTGGTGAAAAACAATATTAAGAAGTAAAACAGTTATGGGTGTTGAAGAAAAGGCCCCCCCCCCCAAAAAAAAAACAAAAAACTAAGTCCTATGAAATGTACTCTGCATATGTGCAAGGACCTTGTTTTATGTAACTTCATTTTTTATTAGAGTTTATTTTGTAATAATGGCAACTTTTATGTTTTTATATTTTTTTTACCAAATTTGAGTGTGGTGTACTGAGTAACTGTCCTCATTAACAACCAAATGGTAAATGTCATGCTTGCCCAATGGATATGCTGCTTTATGTAGAACCTGCAGTACATGCGCAAAGCAAGCTACAGGTATGGGTCATGTCTGACAAACGTGCTGCTCTGTGTGGGGCCCACAGTTCCCTGTGTAATGAAAGCTAGAGGTCTGACCCCCCCTCCCACCTGATATGCCCTGCAGGAAGCAAGATGCAGGTCTGCTGCAAGGAGTGTCATTATGTAACTGCTTCCTGAGAGACTAGTTGGGCTACTCATGAATCAAGCTACAGGCCTGGTGCTTTAAATGTTACTGTACAGCTGATTTGTGAGCAACCCACAGGGCCATTAACAAAGCAAACTAAAGGTCTGGTGCAATGCATGTAGCTGTGCATCTGCTTCATGAGTGCCCTGTAGAGACACTCACTAAGCATGGTACAGGTCTGGTGCAGTATGTGTCACTAGGCAGCTGCTTTATGAGTGGCTTGCAGGGCAAGTCATTAAGCACATGCAGGCCTGGTGCAGTAGGTATCATTATGCAGTTGCTTCATGAGTGGTCCACATGCTCACTCACAAAGAAAGACACAGGTCTGTTGTGCTATACATCACTATGCAATTGCTTCATTATTGGCCCTGGGTGCCATTCATGAAGCACATTTCATGGGGAAGCATAACAGTCATTACACTTATAGGCCCTGATATTCAGAGGAGTTGTACAATGCACAATTGAGTTGTGCATGCACAACCACAGAAATGCACCCTGGAGCCATATTCAACCAACGTAAATGCGCAGTGCAAAATCCAATATGCAGATGTGCAACAGTAATGTATGCGGCACAAGTACAAGGAGGTGTACCCATGAATAAGCTGTGCAATGGCAAATTCAGCCAAAAAGCATGGCACAAGTCAGGAGCAACTCACAGAATGTGCCAGACAGAACTGAGCATATAAAAGGAGGCTCAAACACACACACAGCAGATGCACAAGCCAGAAATATGGACTGAGATGGATGCAGGGCCATTCGTGATGGATGCAGTAATGAGGAGTGTGAGAAGGAGGGAGGTACACCAACGTGGCCAAGGAAGGGTCCATCAGCAATATGCCCAACACAGATGGTACCATGCCCACCTCACCTTTGAGGACTATAAGGATGCAGAGGTCATGGGCCAGTACCGGCTAAACAGGGCAATTCTGAGGCATCTCTGTGAGCTGTGCCATGATGAGTTGCAGGCACTCACCAGAAGGAGCCACACCATGACAGTGGAGATCAAGGTGACAGCAGCAATGTGTCTGCTCACCACGGGCACCTTCTAGAAACCAATGGGGCAACCACTGGGATAACCAAATAGGCCACGTCCTGCCTCCTCACACAGTTCCTCAACACCCTGCTGCTACACGCTTCAGAGTTCATATGATTCCCAAGCACACAGGCAAAGCACACAGCAAACATGCAGGACTTCCACACAGTAGCACACATGGCAGGCATGATCAGGGCCATAGACCGTACCCATGTGACCATACACACACACCACCTGGCCCAGAGGGGACCACCTACATGAATAGGAAGGGGTACCCATCGATCAACTGCCAGGTGGTGTGCAATGCCATGGGGCGCATCACCAATATCTGCACCTGGGAGTGCACATGACACATTCATCTGGCACAGCTCCATCCTGTGCCAGAGGTTCAAACATGGGGAGATCCCCACAGGTCACCTGTTAGGTGAGCATGGCAATGGATGGGGTGCATGGGCAGCCATACAGGGGGCATAGGCCCACACCATGCATGGCGGTAGCTGAGAGGGTGGCTCAGGGTGGCAGGGGTGAGGGGAGGGGAACAAGCAAGGTCATGTGCTTACCAACATGTCTTACCCACACAGGTGACAGCATCTACCCCCTACGTCCCTGGCTGTTCACCCTCAACCGGCACCCATCCAATGCTGCACAGGAGAGGTACAATGATGCACACATCGCTACATGCAATATCATCAAACTAGTCTTTGGCATGCTCAAGATATGATTCAGTTGCCTAGAAAGGTCTGGTGGTTTTCTACAGTACAGCCCTGTGAAAACCTGTGGCCTATTCCTGGCCTGCTGCATGCTGCACAACATGGCCATTGACCAAGGGATAACTGTCCAGGTGGATGAATGCAACAGCAGTGATGAGGATGGGACAGACCAGATGGGGGTGTGCAGCCACCCATGCAGAGGAGGGACTCCAAGATGGCCGTACAGGCAAGGAGGCATCAGGCCACAATTGTACAGGAGCACTAAGGGAACCGCAGGTGAGTACCAGACACACCAGCTGTGCATGCACGGACCACCCCCCCACACACACACATGCACACACACACACACACACACACACACACACACACAGGTGCATGGCCACACAGGGATGCATGCAGTGACACCATCACACACACATCATGCGCAGGGACCACACAAACACACAGCTACATGCCCATATCACAGTGCACAGGCATGGGTGCACAAATGAAAAGCCTAGCAAAGATAGTACTGTTGGGTGTGTTGGGGATGACCCTGTCAGAGTCCAGCGTCAGCCGTGCTGGGGTCACCACACGCTGGGTCCATGGTGTTGATGTGGCACTACGTGGAGTCCTACGCACCCTGCTGTGCCCAGTGGATGCCAACGATGCAAATCCAGGGGCAAAGGTACCGGCAATGTAGTCAAGCAATGTGGTCATGGCCTCTCTCAGCTACCAGATCTATCCAATCAGCTGGGCACGTCCAATGTCTCCACGCTCAGAAAGGTGATGCAACACTACCCACAATGCATGGATCTCAGCCCCGAGCATCACCTGGTTGTCCATAGATGACTGCAGCAGCCTGGTGTGCTCATCCAGCCTGTTAGTGCCTTGCACATCCTGCGGCTGATGCCGACCTGCTGGGGGTGTTGCGGCATGCTGTTCAACATCCCTCACCTGGGAATGCTGCACAGGGGACCATGCAGGGGGTAGGAATTGTGCGGGTGCCCCATTGGCTGCTTCTCTGGTGTGCTGCATGGTGGCCACTGCAGTCTGCTGCCACTGTCCAACCACATGCTGGGCCGTTCCTGTGGCACCAGCATCCGCGGCAGCACCTCTCCCCATGGCTGGCAACAGCGATGGAGCCAAACACCACTGTGTGACCAAGGTTAGGGTGTGGCTGCGTGGGTGCCATAAAACCACCGGTGGAAACTGCTGCTTGTGTACTGCCCTGTACCTGGGTGGTGTATCCAGGCCCGTGAAATCTAGGATCAGTGCAATGTCATCATCCTTGTCGGATGATGCACCCTCCTGTGTCCCCGGTACCAGCATGGGTAGGACCTCAGTGAGCAGGAGGTCCAACAGGGTGTCGTCATTGCCCAGGTACTGGAGGTCCAGCAGCCTCACACTGCCCTGTCACCGATGGTTACTGTCCTGGAAGCCTGTGGACTTGGATGGCTCCTCCTCTTCAGATCCAACATCATCGGTGGCATTCTGCAACTCACCCCTGAGGCGTGATGGCACTGGAAGACAGAAGAGCGGTATCAGTGTTGAAGATGGCAATGTGCATGCAGAGCCGTGGCCAGTGTGACGGAGGCATGCCCACCACCACCATGATGGCATGAAACAGAAGTATGCATGTGCAGCACCAAACAGCAGGGTGGACATGCCACCAATGGTGCCCATGCCAGGCCAACCACGGTGGTTGGCTGCAGCACATGGTGCCACAGCAACAAACGGCTTGCAGGCAAGTGCCACCCCCAGTGAGTCAACACCAGTGTTGTGCTGTGCAGCTACCTGTGCCCCTGTGGACTGTGCCGTGTCACTGGCATGCTATGCAGGAAGCACAGTAGGGTTGGCCAGCAGTGCTGCACACCCTGGAGAAGGTGTTCTGTCACAGCACAGTGCCAATGCTGCTGTCCCACTGCACACAGGTGGACAATGCCATGCATGGTGGCCCCATGTGTGCCATGCACTCCTGAATTCCATACATGCAAGGGGCATGCAGCACTGCAGCTGTCACACCTGCACGGTGCCGGGTGGCACACACACCCACTCCCACATACAACACCCACTGACTCACAGTGCTGTGAGGGGCTGCTACCCATCTGGAATCCTCCTCCTGGGATGCCCTCAATGGCAGCATGGCTGATGGTCACCGCCACCACCTCCTCACCAGCCAACAGTACAGGGGTGGTGCCAGGTCCTCCTCCCATCCTGCTGTGGGATGCCCTGATCGTGGCCA
Organism: Neoceratodus forsteri; assembly: GCA_016271365.2. NCBI lineage: Eukaryota > Metazoa > Chordata > Ceratodontiformes > Ceratodontidae > Neoceratodus > Neoceratodus forsteri. The sequence goes on from CM028135.1 coordinate 281,566,504, forward strand.
CCTTTTCCTTGATGCGTCAACGGTCCTTCCCCATCTTTTTCTTGCAGTCCTTTGCCCTCTTATTATGCCTCCCATGGGCATTAATGTAGGCTGCCACTTCCTCCCACCTGGTGGTACATTTCTATGGGGTGCTTGTGGCCTCACTCAGTGGTTGCTCCCTGTCAAGGTAGGCCTCGAACAGGGCCTGCTGATCATCCTTCATGAAGTTGGTCCTGCGCTTCTGTGCAGGCCACTGCTCCTCAGCTCCCTCCATCTCAAACATGTTTCTACCTGTGGACAGTCAGACAATGGCCCATCAGCCACCTGGCAACCGAACCAGGGACAGTGCAGCACTGGCAACATGACCAACTATTTCACAACATGTGTTGCTCCTTACCTCACTGGCTGCAATATCTGTCAGTGTACAGTGCTGTATTATGGCACTTTTATGGAGCAATACATGCAAATGAGCTCCAGCGCAATTGTAATGTAATGCTAATGAGCTTGACTGTGCCTTGCATTGGCTCTTGAGGCTATTTGCGTATGCCAGTTGAATATGTAAAATTTGCACTTTGTGCAATACGAATGCACCCGAGCAACTGACTGGTGCATCCCCAGTGCATGTGCAGTGTGCCGCTGCACGGTGCACATGTGTGCCATGGGTGGCATTTTGTCCTGTGGCCTATCGCTCAGCTTTGTGCGCTGCATGATGTTCCCCTACTGTGCATGCAGTACTGTGCCCATGCCGCACATTTGGAGCTGCTGTGCTGCCTGGCCCCATTGTGCAACCATGCCAGTTGCTCAATGCAACCAACCACATATTGCCAGACATTGCATGACTGGCACACCCATGACGTTGCACCGGATCACGCAGCGCTCGTACGTGGGTCACGGGCATGACCCCTACTCCCGTCTTGCCATGCTGCTGTGTGCATGTGTGGTACAGCACGATAGGCCTCTACTGCGCACAACTATCACGCATCTCCATGCTGTGCACCTGTGGTCCATGGCCCCTATTCTGCATTGTATGTGTGCAGTTTCATGTGCATGCTTCATAGGCCACAGTGGTCATTGTAGTGCAGTGTCTGCTAGTGTACAACTATGTCAGTTCTGGGTCCAGTTCGCGCAGTGCAACCAACTGGAGCGAGGTTGAGATGTGCAACCTGGTGGCCCTGGTTGCTCCTGTGGCAGCCCAGCTGATTGGGGCAGCTGATCTGCAGGCACCACAGTCCCAGGTGTGGGACAGGGTGGCGGTGGGGCTGGAGAGGCATACTGGTGTGCCGTGCATGGGGGAGCAGTGCCAACACTGGTATGGCGACCTACACTGGTGGGATCCAGTGCGCCTCCAATGGCTGCAGGCCAGGGCATAATGGGAGGCTGTGCCACAGCCAGGTAGGTGTCCACATGCACTGTGCATGCTCACATTGACCAGTGACTGTGCTGAGAGGTGTGCTGCATATGCAGCTGTGGGGGGGCACAGCGCTGATGGATGCTGCGTGTCCTGCGGTGCTGCACCACACACCTGTGCAGTGCATGCTGCTGTGAGCCAGGGGCATGCACCCACACATGAGTTGGTGTTCCTGCCTGTGCTGTGACAGCAGTGTGCATGGTGTTGGTGTTAGGGGGGCTGTGCATGGCATGCCACTCATGTCTGTGTCTCTATCTTTGTTCATTCCACAGGACCGGAGGACCACAGGAGGGTCAGTGTGGCCACAGGGCAGACCAGGCAGTGGTGTGCTGTTGGTTCTGCAGCTGCACCAGCACCTGGACAGGCAGGTGAGTGTGTCTGGCATGGTGTACGTAGTGTGTGTGGAGCTGGGTTGGGTGGTGTGGTTCACCCATGGGCACTGCCACCATGCGTGGTCACTGCTTGGGGAGGTGTCTGCCTCCACCACCTGTGCTGAGTTGTGAAGTGTGTGTCAGCTCTGTGCATGTGGCCTCAGTGTGGTGACATCCCAGTCCTGACCCTGGTTGGGTGGGTCTGTTCGCACATCCCCGATGGTGTGTGAATGCTACTGGGGATTTACCAACATGCCCGGGGGGGCCTTATACCAGCACTGTGGGGTACACTGCTGAGGTGTGGGTGCATGCTGTCCCTGGGTGACCTAGCAGTCTGGCTGTGGGGTGCATCAGGGTCAGCTGTTGCAGTCCACCATGCACATGCCATTGTGGGTTCCGTCCACTGGTGGCTGCATCAGCTGGCCAATGCACACAAGTGTGGCAGGCTTGGCCTCCTTGACACACAGCACTTATTGCCTGTTCTTTCCCTTCTCCTATGTCAGGCTGGGTCACGGGCCTGAAGTCGGAGGCTAGGGCTGATCGTGAGGGGCCTGCTCATCCTCCAACAGCTTGTGCGGCATTGCATTGGCCAGATGAATCTGCTGCTCTGCATGGCATGCTGCCATCTGGAGGCTACAGAGACCCTAGTGCAGGAGGAGCACTGCCTGCTGACCATGCTGCAGTGCCAGTGCCACTGATTCCATCCCCAATCCCTGCAGTTCCCTGGAGTTCCCCTGCCCTCCTCCACTTCTGTTGTTCCATGTTCCCCATCTATGTGATTCATCCCGGTCCCATTCCCCTTGTGTCCCACTTTGCCACTCCCTGCATTTTCCTCTACTTGTTTGTACCTGTATGCCCTGTTGGCACATTAAGGTTGAATATTTTCAAGTAATGTTTTATTTTCTTATGACATCTGTGTCTGTGTCTCCTTTGCAGGCAGCCTGTTGCACTGTGCGGCAGTTGTTGTGTCATGTCCATGGGCATATCCCCACCTGTCCCAGTGCTGTGCCCTTTGGGTTGCACTGCTGTCTGTTCTGGGTCCTGTATGCCATGTCCCTGTGTCTCACATGCCCATGGGCATTGGGTCACCCCCTGCCCTGTGCGTGGTCCACCACCTTCTGTCCCTGTCTGCCTGTGATGCCATGCTGTCCACCTACTGTGCTGCCCTTGCCAGTACTGGTGTGCAGTGCAGTTCTGTGCCCTGTGTCCCTGCCTGTTTGTGTGCCATTTTCCCCTTGTCCCCTGTGCATCCCTGTCTCCTTTCCATCAGTCCACTCCACATGCCTGGTGACCTTTCACCATGGCTGTGACACTGTCCCATACAGTGCTGCCTGTCAGGGTGGTGGTGGTGGTGGTGCACTGCCATGGACTTGCCAGCAGGCGTGCCTTCAGGGTGGGTGGGTTGGTGTTCTCTGTGACATGTGTTGATGTTGGCTAACTTGCATAGTCTGTTGCCCTCTGGCACAGTGCCTCTGCCATGCGTCCTGGCCAGTGCACCCTTGTGGTTTTGATCTGCCACTGCTGGCTTGCCACTCTGCTCTTGTGCTGCCCTGCCTGTGGTCACCTTTGCCTGTTGTACTTGCTCAGCCTGCTGGCTATTGTATACTTGCATGCTCATACACAATCCTGGTTGCTCCTGTGCATGTCTGTTTGTGCAGTGATGCATCTTTCCTATTTACAGTGTGCTTTGTGCCAGCACATGTCAGTGGCACATCCTTTGAATATGACATCTGTTTCCTATGGTGCATCTGCATTGCGCTGCACAATCCTTTGCACACATACTGGGTGCACTTTTGAATATCTGGCCCAGAGTCTAAACAATACACCCCTAAAATCATTTGTAATTTAAAAGGATTTGGGTATATTTATTGACAATAGTCTAAATTTTAAAGCTTATCATACTAAAACAATACAAAAATCAAACTACATGATAAGGAACATTAAAAATAGTTTTGTTAGTCGCTCATCAAGTTGTATACTGCCCCTTTTTAGACCCTGCATAAGACCACATTTGGACTGTGGATCTTCATTATGGAGTCCATATCATAAAGGGGAGGTAGAAAGGGTGGATCGTGTCCAGTGCAAATTTACAAAACTTATATCAGGGTACAGAGACATGGATTATGAGAATAAATTATGCAAGCTGGGCCTGTATACCCTGGAAAATAGAAGAATTAGGGGCAATTTATTAAACATGTGCAAATTTGTGAATGATATAGAATTAAAGTTAGAGTTAGGAATTGTATTACATGACAAATCAAATTACCTAAGGGCACACAAACTCCAAATTAGACTAAATACTGTAGTTAATGAAATATTCAATTTTTTTCATGCATCGTAAAGGTAGGATTTGGGACTAACTGCCAAATGAAGTAGTCTATAGTAATAATTTGGCTGTCTTCAAAAATAGACTCTATTCAGTACTGCTAATAAGAAACAAACCAAGGATGGGGCCTGGCTGTTCTCGCTGATGTGGGTGGATGGTTTAAATGGGCATATAGCCTGCTTTTTTCCAAACTACCCAGTATGTATGAAACTTCAGGTCTGGCATGAGGCTACAACTGCTTGGAGCTCTCTTTTCCAAAAAGGAAATAAAATGACTGCAAAATAAATTACAGTAAAGCATCTATTATGGTTGAAAAGTAAAGCATGCAAAAGAAGAAAATGAAAATAATTAGAGTTCAGAATCTTGGGAACCATGGCAAATTGGTGACATGGAGTTCCTCAGAGTCCGGATGATGATGTGATGCAGGGTTGGCATTACCTCAATATTGGGACTGTTTTGTTGCACAAAGTAAATAATACAGCATTTCTTGCATAAAGAGTGATGATATTAGGGTAATGCAAACCCAGCACTGCATTATCTTTAAGTTCCTGAGGAAGACAACACCATCAATTTGTTAATGTTCCAGAGACACTGAACCTCAATTTCTTTTTGCAATTAATGTATTATAGGGGTGTTATATTAAGGCTGCATGAGTGGTTTATTGTTAACCTCAGTTTTTGCAGCTTGAAGACGCTCCCTAGTGTTTCAAATTCCCATTTTTCTGATTCACCCCAAAAGTTTTTAAGGTTGTTTACTGACAAAGTACATTGTTAAATATATAAAGCATTATCAGAATATTGATTAATTCTATTATATCATGTTGGGCTAAGACTATGTACAGGATTGCAGGGAAGGAATTGATTCCTACTATGGCAGCTATTGGCATCATTTAAGATGCTTTGCATACATGTCTTTCTGTCTTTGGTTACTCTTGTTTCTTTTATTTTAAAGTCCTTGTCATTCTGCATGTATTTTTGAATTGCATGAATAGCTTTATAGCAAGCTTTTTTTAATTGGGATTTTTTGATTATTTTTGTCTTGAGTCAACCACCTCTGAAACTGTAACTTTGAAAGTAGATATAACCAAACGAAGCATGACAACCCCTATATTTCTTACTTTTGCTATTTTCATGGTCAGTACAGTAAGCTGAGGGCCCTGCAATATGAGCTGATTCGGTACACTGAATGGCTTTCTTCTGCTGGCTTCTTGGTATGTTCATATGTAACCGTATTCTACATCTATCAAAATTTTTTTTATGAAAATGACATGGGACTGAAATGGTTTTATGTATAAAAACATACAGCTATGTCTCCCATTTTGAGGAATGTTAGTTTAAGAGGGTGTCATACTACTGGTAATTTCCTCTTTATTTTTTGTGCTTGTGAAACAAATGAGGCAAAGATCATGGCAAAACGATGTGTCCTTGTTTCACTTTTTGTTTCACACTCATGTTGACACCAAAAACACTGATATTATAACTACATAAAACAATCTTGACTCCTTATGGATTTTTCCATAAAGAGGAAATAAGCCTCACCATGTGACATAAAAATAAGCATGGCAACCAGTGTTTATTGTTGTGGATTTTAAATGTTTAGGTGAAAATCACATATTGGGTAGAAGATGATGAATTTGACAGGGGTCAACACCTTGGAAGGTCCTTGAAAGTACAGTCATCCCGGGATGAAATAGCCTGAAATCTGGCATGTGCTTAGTCATGCATCTCTGGGTTGATTGAATTTGGTAATGGGTGTTTGGCCAGTTTGAATGTTCTAAAATGTTTTAAGGCCTTTTTCTGCTCATCAATAGCACAACAATTAGTGTAAGCTGAAACAGAAACACTGAGGTTTGTTAGGGGTTGTCCCAAAGAAGATTATTTGATGGGTTGTTGTACTTAAACATTCGTAAAGGAAAATGACGTGCCATTTTTGCACACACACATTCATTTTTGCAACATTCTGTTCATGACTGGATTTTTGCAAAACCAACATACAGTACTGTGGTGATTTGCATATACAGCCCATGATGCTTTGCATTATGGGGGTATGTGTGATTTTGTATTTCAATATACAGTATGTTAACTACATTTTTTTTGTGAAATAAGGTTTGCTTTTTTGTGAATCATAGTGGTCATGAAAGTGAGGAAAAGAAAAGCAGCCTTTGCTCATCAAAGATAAGAAAATAAGTTCTAAGTTTAGTATGTGATCAATAGTGTAGGGCTGATTTTTCAAGTGATCTTTAAAAAATAAAGCCTTAATGTTACTGTATTAATGTAATTAGGCTGCATCTGATGAAAATGAGCCCTACTTTTGAAAGTCATGCACTTGGTTTCCTGGCTTGCAAGTTCACTTTTATGAAGCTTTGCAGCCATGAAAGTGTGAAAATGAAAATAAAACTTTGTGCATCAAAAACAAAAAAAATGTTAGAAGATATTTCTGAGGCTTGTGTAGTTGACAGTGTAGGGTGTAAGGTTAATTTTTCAAGTGTTGTTTTATTGAAAAAGCAATACTTCTTATATTATTAATTAAATTAATTTATTTGGTATCAAGAAAACAGGGATTTTGTGACTCAAAAAACTGTGTTTGTGACATTGTATGTATTTATTTTATTTATTTATTGAATTTGTTTACCGGGTAAGAGCACTAGACAGTCTTTTTTCAGGCTTGACCTGGGCAAAGCATATGCAAACACTATTTCGTGGTATACAACTTCCATGTTTGTGACAGTTCCAGAACAAAACAAACATATGGATGGCTTTGCAGGGACATGAACACAACATGATACAGGCCTGGGACAATGCATGTGATAATGCAGATGCTTTGATAGTAGCCTGTGGACCCATTCATTCAGTTTGTTACAGGTGGTGCGTATGATGATGCATCTGCTTTTGAATGGCCAGGACCAACTGTGCACTGAGAGGCACTATGCAGCTGCTTCTTGAGTAGCTCTAAAGGGAAACTTCCAAAGTAAATCACAAGTCTGGCATAGTAGGCATCATTATGCATCTGCTTCATGAGTGGCCCACAGGGCCATTCATGAAATAAACTACAGGTCTGGTGTAATGCACATTCATATATACAATGTCAGTGGGTATAAAAAAGTTGCAAATAAATAGGGAATACGTAATGGGCTGCAGTGAAATAACACTAGTGAGTGGTAAGACCCACAACTCATTAGTGGTGAAGCCACAAGTTAGTTATAATGGTCTTAGCACTCATGCGGAGATAAATGGTTATTCAACTACAACTCATTATGTTTTTGATATATACCACACCATTTAGAATGTTTTTTACTGGCGTATTACCTTATTTTAACTTAAAACTGCTCTTCTTTCAATTGCAAGTTCTTTATCTGGCCCATTGTTCTCTGTATTCTATTTCCAGATTCTAAGTGGAACTATCATGTTCTAAGTTAAATAAATTGTGTTCTAAGTGAAAATAAATATTTATCCCCAAATAATATGATTTATTTACCCAATATATTTACCACTGGTGTGGTATATATGCATTTATTTTCATGGACAGGGGAGCCACAGTGAAAATAAATCATTTGAATCCACTCCAGCTCAGAGAACAATGGATAGGTCCAATCCTGTTGAATAATGTTCTGAGCAGAATTACATAAATGGGTGAGGACATTACTGCATCCTGATTGGCTGAGCCATGGTTCTAGCCATGGTATTAAGACAGCACTACAAAATGGTTATGACCTGGTCCCTGCCGACCTGGACCTGGCACATTCCACATCTTTGTGTCAATAGAACTTTAATTTTCAAATGTCAACCATCCCCCCACACAAACAAAGTAGCACCAAATTATTCCAATAAAATCACAACATACATGTCAGAATGATTTGGACTCCCAATGGACTCCTGGGCTTCTATTTTTTAATTTATACACCCACAGTCTGTATTAATCAGTTGGCAATTACCTATGCTCAGCAGTCCACAATCCCTCTCACTTGCTGTGTCGCCCCTCCCCCTGTTGTCAGCTCCAACTGCATACTTTGCACCTGCCATGGATTTCTCCCACTGGCCATTTGGTTAGGCTAAATTTAAAAACAAATACCTCATATAAGGTAATGACATTCTGGTTGTCACATACTTTTTGGTAGACTGCCACCTGCTCATTTTCGAACCCACAAGTAAATGCATGTGCATACTACAAACTTAACAGCTTCCCCCTTAGGCATGCTGTATTTCTCAATGATAACTACATTATTTAAAATAACTTGCTTGTACATGCTGTACCATAAACCCTCCCACCATGACCTCATGCCCACTCGACATAATATTCCCTTACTCACTGTCCTTCCCACACCACTAACCTGCCTGCTCAGATTGACAATGCAAACAATTATCACCAGCAGTGCACCTCCATCTGTGGGGCTGCATGCCTTCAAAATACTGGTGTTCTCATGCCTGGAGCAGTACTCAGCTGTCACTCCATACACTGCTCCCTTGTTCATTCCTTAAATAATTAAAAGTACAGCAGACTGCCAGAATAAACACTACTGACTCAATAAAAATAAAGAAAGACACAATGATGGGGTTTATATAAATTTTAAATAGCATATGTATACATGTATACACATACAGGTTACACCAAACCCGAGGAGGATTAACAGTGCAAACCTGTATTAAATGACACATCTGTGCACACAGATTTTGTCCATTATATCCATTGTCCATTATATCCAGAGGAGGTGGAGCCTATGTGTTATGTGTGTCTCTGTGTGTGAGCATGTGCTTAGAGTGAATGTGAACCTATTAAATTATTCTGTTAGAAATGTAATCTTTGTAGCTCTCCCTTTTTAGTTCTATATTTTCCTGACCTCCTCAGCAGGTCAGCACTCCCCTCCAAAAGAAGCAGTGCACATGCCCTAAAAGCATCACAGTGTCCATTATAAGCAATGTTTCTGTCCATTATAACCAGAGAAAAATGCATTGGATATATTTGGTTTGAGAAATTGTTTTTTGTCCACTGTAACAGATTGTCCATTATAACACTATCTGCTATAAGTGGAGTGCACTGTATTTTACAATTTTTTCAGTATTTCGCTAAGATTTTCATATATTTCTAACTTGTTTTCATGCGTCTTTTTTGTATTATTTCAACACATTCCAATGTTGTATAAGTAATAAGGTACTCTGGTGGTGTTGGTTGTATTAGGTTTAACCCACAGTCATGGGCTGATGGCACTTGGCTTTGCCTCATGCCATACTATGCCCCTGACTGTGGGGTAAACCTAGTGCAACCAACAGCCCATCATACCTAATTGCTTAAATGACCAGGACTTCACAAATAAGAATTGGCATTATATAAATGCCACATGAATCAGGCTGCATGAAACTAAATGATTTATTTTGAACAGCTGGTTATGACCTCTATAGACCTTACCCTTGACTCAACCAATCATGAGGTCATAACCAGTTGATCCAAATGAAAGCAAAAAAGCAGGGTTATGTGGCATTAGGGTTTCCATTCCTAACAAACCAACCCCAAAGCAGCAAAAGGACAAGTCCACATAAGAAACTACAGAGAACCATCATCAGGTAAGACAAACAACATACAACTGTTTCCAGATGGCATGAATGCAGTAGCACTAATGTGTTACCTTTGTGGATTTGTTTCTGCAGCTGCATAAGCACAGTCCTCGCAGGGGCTTTTGCTTATGCAGCTACACCTATATATGTGTCATGCAGCATGTTTTGCAAACAGAAGATCTCAGTGGGGTCTGGGGCTCTTCAGATAGAGGTACTCATGCATGCTGCATGAAATACCTCACTAGACAGCATGATCCGCTACTGCATGGTTTACTATATGCAGCTGCATAACTGAAAACCTGACACCCCTTGAGCAATTTCTAGATCTGCTGCTGAAACCATGACACCAACATTGCAACAGTATTTCTGTCTGCATCAGTGGACTTGTATAAGTAATTTAATTGTAAACAACTTCCTTAAAGCAAACCTTAGTGAAATCATATTGATCTGTCGGGCTGCAGAGATACAGGGCCCACAAGGCTCTGCACTTCTGTGCAGGTACAGATACAGACTTGCAGGGCCACAAGGGCCCCTTGCCAAATGTAGGGGTCCATTAGGCTGTGGAAGCGCAGGACCCTTTGGGTCCTGTGTTACTCGGCAGAGTCTAGACCTGTGACAAAACACAACACAGAAGCCCAGATGCAGCAAAGAATGTTTATTACAGAAACTACAGATAAACAGCATACCTGTTGGGAGTTCGGAAGCCTCTGAACACCATGATGTCATCATGTAAACTCAGAGAAAAACAGTCTTACACACAGTCTTATACTAGAGATAACAAAGCATGTTATTAGATAACAGTCTATGCCAAAAAGGCAGAGAAGCAAAATACAGCAATTCTATTGGTGGGTTTTGGTGGGCAGCCCGCAGCTAGAACAGTTAAATCATCCTTGGTTTTCCACATACACACTTATAAAGAAATATAACTGACTAAGGTAGTTTTGGGTAACAATATAACAATTCATAAAAGGTGCTGACTAATACAGCAGCACAGAAAGCTGTAGGTGGCACACAAATACTGCCAAATAATAATGCTGGATAACAATGTCCCTAAGCACAAAGGAAAAAGAAATAAGGATTACACCTTATGTATCTTGTGCCACAGTAATGAGTGCTGAAGCGTGCATGGGGTATATAGTTATGTGGGGAGTCCCATGCAACATATCCCTCCTATGTTACCTTATGAAGAAGCAATGCCAAAAGGGTAAGTAATGTGGGCTAAATCCTGGCAGAATGAGTGGCATAAAGAAACCTTAGCTGAGCATGGTGTTGTTGGAGAGTGCGGCGTAAACAGCATAAGTAAATAAAAAGGAAAATAATCAAAAAGACTTGAATAATAACAAAACCTTTAAATGTAAGTTCCAACCAAGTATTAGATAATGCAGTACTTAAATCACCATTATGAAATAGTTCATTAAGAGAATTATCAGCTTTAGTAATATTATTTCTGATATGAATGTGATGTGTATTCTTTCCATCTAATATGGATTTGAGATTCTGGGTGAGTGGGTTGATATGCACATTAAAAACTGGCAAATATTGTTCCATGGCATTGACATGGTCAGGGTCACTATCAATGTAATCAAGTTTTGGGGTGGGAACATTTATGATAAAAGTATGGCCAATGACAGTGCATTCATGTGGTACAAAGCAGAAGTTGGGTGTGCCAGCACCACAGTTGAGAGGTCCGTAGGAGTAATTCTTGTAGTTGGTCACAATGCAGAATTGTCCTTCACTGTTTTAGGTAACTCAGAGTTGAGGAAGGCACCACTTCATGAGTTGTACAGGGCAGGTAATGGAGGCTTTTGTCATCTGGCTGGTGAGATGTTGCGCAGCTTCTTGTGGTATGTGCTGTTCAGGAGATGCTGGAGTTGTTTGAGTAAGTGATGTGATATTGACAGGAGCAGAAGTAGGTTCAAAAAGGTCATCATTAAAAGTATATGACCAGTTTACAGAATTCATGGAGTAACTGCATGCTGGCATAGTTACATAAAAAGGCATCACATTTGCACAAATAGCCGTAGCCCTTTATTGCACAGCAGTCCATATGCAGGGCTACCCAGGAATCCAGTTGAGGATGAAACACCAGCAAAGGAGAAAGGTTGTTCCAGTCTCTGTAGATGCTGCCCTCAATATGGCCCTTGGTGTGGACTTTAGCTAGCATATCAAAGACTGAAAAATTCTTGTCATAGATTGGTAGAGACACTGTAAAGGAAATGTATATGGTGTCCCTAATATTACAATAGTGTGTCATGTAGCAGGGTACTTGATTCTGCTATGCCTGCTACACCCAAATTCCATTGAGGACATTTGCAGCAGAACATGCATCTATGATCAACAGTGTGTTGCCCAGCTATAGGGTCATGTGCAAGTGCCTGATATGCTCCAACACTGTCTAGTAACATGGAAGCATAAAATGTGGAACCATTCGTACTGGAGCAATAACCAAACTTGGCCATGTTGCAGTGAGAGATACTAAAAACAACAGGAACATGCATAAAATTAACATTGTCATTGAGTGTCCTGGGAATGGAAGTTGCTGCCAGGCCACTTGGTGGACCTTGTTCCATTATAGGGCATAGGAAATGTTCATCAGGAGAAGCTGGTATAACTGTGAGGAAAAGAGCAGTGCTAGCAATAGATTGGGTTAAACAATCTTGGCGCATGATGGTGTTGAAATACCTAGCACAGAATGCTGGTCGCGATGCTGCTGCAATGTTTTAGGGTCTCGTATGACATTGGCTGACTTGGTGTATGCACAAAGTTCCACTAGGGCAAATACGGGTATTGAGCCAACCTTGAATGATACCTTTGGCAAGGTGGGCCACTTGGAGGCCCTGTTCAGTAAAATTACCAGTTGTCCATTTGATCTGCACACTAGAGTTATCTGGAGATAGAAACATAGAAACATAGAAGTTGGTAGCAGATAAGGACTGCAAGGCCCATCCAGTCTGCCCATTTCTTTTTCCACCTTATAAATGTGCCATCGGACTTTACTCTGTCAATGGTCTATCTATTCATACTGATCTGTATTGCTCCCTTATGCCTATCCTATGCCTGTTTGAAGCCCTCCACTGTATTCATATCCACCACTTCCTGAGGTAGGCTGTTCCATACATCCACCACCCTTTCTGTGAAAAAGAACTTCCTCACATTACCCCTTAATCAGTCTCCCTCTAATCCCATGCTGTGTCCTCTTGTCCTGCTATTTTTCTTATATTGAAACATGGTAAACTCTTTCACCTTGTTAATTCCCTTAAGGTGTTTGAATGTTTCAATCATATCACCTCTCTCCCTCCTTTTTTCTAGGGTATACATATTGAGTTCTGTTAAACTGTCCTCGCATGTTTTCTGATGCAGTCCTGCACCATTTTGGTTGCCTTTCTCTGGACTGCCTCAGTTTGGTTAATGTCCTTGTGAAGGTGTGGCCTCCAGTACTGCACACAATATTCCAGATGGGGCCTAACCAGTGTCTTGTAAAGAGGGATTATTACCTCCCTCCTCCAACTTGTGATACCCCTACTAATACATCCGAGCATCCCCCTAGCCTTACCTACTGCTTTAGTGGTCTGCTTGGATGATTTTAGGTCATTGGTGATGATGATGCCCAAGTCTCTTTCTTCTCTTGTGACTGCCAGCAACTCCCCTCCCAGCCTATAGGTGGCTTCAGGGTTTCTCTTCCCTATGTGCATAATCTTGCATGTCTTTGCGTTAAACCCCAGTTGCCACTCTTCTGACCATTTTGCTAGTTTATCCAGATCTCTTTTCATTCTACCCACCCCATCTGGATCATCTACTCTGTTGCAGATCTTGGTGTCATCTGCACCATGGCCCTAAGATATGCATCTTTTCCTTCAGTCACAGTCACATAGGTAGACAGAAGTCAGATGGCCATGCCCACTTTGGAAGATGCAATGACAAGGGTCTCAGGAGGGGTAGGATTCAGGTGTCACAGAAGGGTCTGGAGATACTTTACGGCTGGTTCCACAATACTTACCAGAGCACACAGTAAAATGTAGATTGCATTTTGCAACATTCTGAAAAATCAAACAGAAATAGGTAAAAATACAGGTCCCCCCCCCCCACCCAGAGAAGGAGAATTAAACACCTTTGTACAGTTTCAGCTGATTGGCATGGTACTATTTTCGTTTGGTCCCTTTTTATTCATCAGCAAGACTTGATAGACAGCAGGGCTTACAGTAGTTTTTTCACAATGTAGAAAGGATCGGCCCACTTGTTTGCAAATGAATGGGCTTGTGTATCATACTACAATACAATGACTTAGTCACCAACTTGAAAATTGACTTCTTTGACAGTTCTGTCAAAGAACATTTTGGATCTTTCTTGAGCTTTGCCCATATTTTGGGTGGCAAACTGATAGGTTTGAATCAAATTGTCTTTCAATTGTTGAACATAAGTGTCAGTCGACACCCTGTCCATGGTTCGGGTGATGATGTCTAGCCACAAATGTTCCTGCAGTCTCATCTGCTGGCCGGTCATCACATCAAAGTGTGTGCACCAGGTTGCTGCAGTGGGGTGGCTCTGATTGCCATTAGGAGTAAGGGCAACAGAGTATCCCAATTTTTGGTATTCTTATTTGCAAATTTACACAGCATCAACCTTATCTGTCTATTGGCTCGCTCTACTGACCCAGAAGATTGGGGGTGGTTGGCTATGTGAAACTTCTGTTTGACTCCAAGCAATCCCAGGCAATCCTGCATCAATTGTCCAACAAAACTGGCTCCCTTATCAGAATCCACCTTGAGCAGTAGGCCCCATCTAGAAAATACCTGTTCTACCAAGAACTTTGTTGTAGCCTTCACAGTATTGTTTCTGCAAGTGAAGGCCTAAACCCATTTGGAGAAGAAGTCTGTGATCACAAGAGCATACTTGTTGTTCCTGCTGGTAATGGGCAAGGGCCAAATAAAGTCAATTTGTATGGCATTCCAGGGACTAGATTGCCTTTGTAGCAGTAGCTTGGCATTCTTCTTGCCAGGGGTGGGATTGTTTTGGATGCAGGTGATACAGTTGTCCACACATAAATGTATATCTGCTGATTGACCAGGCCACCAACCTATGGTTTTCAATCTCTGTAGTGTCTTGTCTACATCTTGGTGTCCACCTTCAGGTGTATCATGCACCTGGTAAATGAACTCTGTTTGGATCTCCTTGGGGACCACCCACAATGTTGTGTCCCTAGAATTGTACAGAACAAACTTCTGGTCTGTAGAGAGCATTAGATCTTTGGAAAGTCTCTTAAAGGGTTTTTCCACAGAAATATCCTTCTCTGTCTCATTGGAGAGGTAATCATACCTCTTTTATATCATGATCTGCCATCTGTACTGTGATCGGATCCATTGGGACTGCTTGGGTCCTCTTCTGTGTTGCTACTTTATGGGCCTTAATCTGGGTCTTGATCAGGGATGGCATTGTCCATACCTGTCCCCTTGAGTGCCTGCCTTGTCTAAGGTGCCTTCTTGATCATTGTTCTCATAAAATGGGGCTGATCTGGTATGGGCTTTCACCATTTGGATGTAAAGCTTAAAGGGGAATTTTTCAGTCAAGTTATCAATGTAGTGGAATAAGTTCCTACATTTAACTGGGGTTCCAGCGGAGGAAGCATAGTCATGGTCCTCCAAAAAGAAAGAAACTCAGTCAGAGAGTTGCATACCCCTGTGAAATCAAACAAAATAATGGTGTCCTCATCCTTGTTATCTTGGATGATTTCCAGAGCACAGGCAATGGCTGCTAGTTCTGTGTACTGTGAGGATAGAGTTGGGCACTGACTGAATACCAAAATGGTCTCAACACTGGTGCATTGGACAAGGACTCTGAAGCTTGCCACCTGTTGCCCTTCTTGATAAAAGAATGAGTCATTGGTGAAGATGTGGTGTATGGCTGTGTCTGCCAATACAGTAGCAGTGGCGGTCAGAAAAGGGCTCAAATTTGGTAGAATGGGCAGTTCCAGGCCTCACTTATGTGGTTCTGCTTGATAAAGAAGTCCATGTGCTAAGATTGATGGCATCTTTGTGGGGTGTACAGTAATGTCTCTGTCTTGTAGGAGGAGTGAATAATGTGTAAGTCTAGTGTTGGAGATCGTTACCATCCTTAACCCTGTCTGATAGCACAAAATTGGTATGGGTGTGATTGGTGTGCAGTATCACAGGCGAGAAGCCTATGATGTATGTGAAATGGTTGACAGCTCAAGCCGTAGCAAGGAGGTTCCTTTCACAAAGAGAATACTTCTGTTCAACTGGTGATTGAATTTGGGAGGCATAGGCAATAGGCCTTAATGCTTCATGTACCTTCTCTGTCAGCACCGCAGACATTGCTGTGTCTGTGGTGGCTGTTTCAAAATGGAAGGGCAATTCTGGGTTGAGATTGACCAGAGCTGGAGCTGAAGCCAATGCGCACTTCAAGAACTTGCCAGCAGCAGTATGTTATGGTTCCAATGACCATGGGATGTCCTTTTTCAGTGACTCATACAGAGGTGTGGCCTTCTGTGTGAAATTACAGATAAAATCTCTGGAGCAGTTAACCATGCCCAGGAAGCGCCTAAGAGTAGAAACACTCATAGGTAAAGGTAAGTCTTGGATGCCTTGGACCTTGTTAAAGGCAGGGCTCCTACCCTGAATGGTAATATGCAGGTCCAAAAAGAAGACTTCAGGGCAGCAAAGTTGTGCCTTTGCTGGGTTGCACTTGAGGCCTGCTTTTTGCAAAAGTGCAAGGAGTTCCTCTAGGAGTTGTAGGTGTCTCTCAAGGTCTTCTGTGGCCAATAGGAGGTCATCCACATACTGCAGGAGGCATTCTGGGGAGGAAAACCCCTTTAGGGTTTCCTTCTTGTGAATGTAAAAGAGGGAGAGGCTATTGTGAAATCCATGTGGGAAGAAGGTCCACATGAACTGACATCCCTCAAAGGTGAATTCAAACTTGTATTGGCACTCGGGGCCAATGGCAGTGATCAAAAGCAATTGGAAATGTTCAGGGCACTGAACAATCTGTGTTCAGTCTTGAGGAGCTTAAGCACATCAGGGGCTAACACCACTGTGGCTGTACAGATTGCGGTGGTATGGTTGGGTCTCTTGTAGTCAATGGTTATTCTCCAACTATTGTTGGGTTTCTTCACAGGCCAAACTGGAGAATTGACAGTGGACACACAAGACCTGATGACCCCCTAGTTCAAAAGATATTAATTTGTGGCCTTCAGAGAAGGCATGGCCTGTGCAGGAAAAGGATACTGTTTTTGCCTCGGTGGGTTCTCGCCAGTTACCAGTATGAGGGTATCCATTCTGCCGCAGTCATGTTTGTTACTGGCAAAGGCATCTTAGTGCCTTTCCAGTATAGGCCTCAAATCCTCAAAAAGAGGATGTTCTTGAAACATGAAGATGATGTCATATTCTGCATCATTGACTTTTACTGCTGCTGCCATATCCACAATTGAGATGAGCAGTAACTAGTTAAGGCCAGATACCTGCAGCAATAGCCTGTTGGCTAGGTCCAGTACAAACCCATATCTCGAGGGAAAGTTGGCACTCATGATACTCTAATGGCTGGGGAGAACCCTGAGGTCAAAATGGTGCTGCACTTGCAGTGTACCTTTGTTGATCGGTATCGGCTTGGATGATAGGTTTTGATCACAGTCTCCTTGAAGGTCTGGGCAAAGTCTGCTTTCCCCAAAGACCAACGAGAATGTTCAGGTTCCTGATGTAACACTGAGATGGCTACTCCCGTGTCCAGAAGCAATTCAAGCTGGTGGCCCCCAACTAGCACTTCCACATATGGCCTACCAGAGTCATTAGAAAAAAGAGAAGTGAGCATTCGAACCGGGACCTGACACCTTCAGTCCAGGTCCATCCATGGCTGTAAGGTGTCGTAGAGGCTTGGGTCTAGTACACGGACCTACTGTGTGAGATACAGGGTCTTTTGCTGTCTGCCCTCTTCAGGATTAGCATTTAATTTGGAGACAGCTGCTACAATCCACCTCAATTTCATTTGGGCCTTGTACTCCCAAAGCCATTTCTTTTCGGCTTCCAAATCCTTGTAAGAGGGACCGGAACTCTGTCTCTGTCTGTTGTACCCCTTCTGATATTTCTTTTTGTACACATTTTTGTTTTACTGGGAATCCTTTGATTTTCCCTCTACCTCATACTGAGTAGTAGAGTTTGCACTTTGCTGCACAGCAGGGACTTTAGACTTTTGGCTCTGGCCCAGGTCCCTTGGGTGTACCTGGTACACATGCTCCACCCTTTCCATGATGTCATGCAGGGTTTCCCATTTGCGAAATACAGTGGCTCCCAGCTTTTCACAGATGGAAGGTTGGAGGTTTCTCAAGAACAGGGCCTTCTATTCAAGTGAATCCCAACTAGGATATTCACCGGTCAACTCCTTGGCGGTACTATACACAAGCCACAAACAACTCTCATATTGGTCTGGAGTTTCTTTGATGCACTGCTTCACCTGATTCACTAGAATCACATTGACCATGTTGAGATTGTGCGCCACCAAGAAGTGAGCCACAACTCTGTTGAAGGGGGCAGGAACATCATTACGTATGGCTTCTGGCAACTTCACCCACAATGTGGTGTCCACAGTTTGCTTTAAAACTTGGACTTGGTACTCAGGCCCAAGGCTTAGCAGCGGGCAGTGTTGCTGTACTTTTTCCAAATGGCAGCTCAGATTGTCCGTATGTGATTAATTGATGGTTAATGTAACCCCTGGGAGTGCCTTATTGCTATTATAGCAATGTATATCCTTTTTATTACTTTTCAGTTTTTTTAAAACATTTTTTTAGAGTTACCTTATATTTAAAATAAAACAGTCCGTCCACCATCAGAGTGTGGTCAGGGGCTTAGTGTGGAGACAGAGGCTAGGAATTATGGCTGTAACTGCAGTTGGGGGGCAAAAGTTCAGGAGTCCAAGAGAAATGTGTTCACTGCCATGTCAGTTTTTGAGGGGGGAAGGGACAATGTTTTGCAGAATTGATCTGCAGTTTTTGTTTGCAGCTATGTCCCAAGACATCATTCCTAATGATGCCGTGAATTTTCCAGGAACTATTTAGCGATGTTGTGATTGCAGCCTGTGCTGCTGCTGCTATGATAGGTTCAGCCACAGAACAAGAATGAAAGGACATTATGGCCATATGAGCTGGCCCACTGTGCTGTTCGTGTAATAGCAAATGTGGTTGTCATGGAAATTGCTGATCTCTTTACAGTGAAAGTCCTGTTTCCATGACACCACAACTTGAATATGAAAACAAGTGATACTGGGTATTTCAAAGGAGGTTGCCATGTCAGCATACTATTTTACCACAGAGAGAAATAGGGGTCTGGATATTACAGGCTGGCACTGAGCAAGGGGCAGTGAAATACATAAATATTTTATTCAATAGTAATAAAAAAGCACAATTACAGGTATATGTTTTTTTCAAGGCAGTGCAGAGAGCACGGCTTTGTGTTGCTGATCCACTAACAGTTTTTTCGCTGTTTTTTTTTTCATATCGGCAGCAGAAAGAGTGCAATAGCTAAATTACATTACAGTATAGACCGGCACTTTATTCTTGTGCTCTGAGCACTGCTTTATCCAAAATCAAAAACAACTGTGAAATTATTGTTACCAGTGACTTCAATTTAAACTGGCTTAGTAAGGAGTCTGATACCCAAAAGGACCAAATAGCCAGTCTATACCTCACTCAATTGGTAACTGAACCCACCAGGCCAAACTATAAAACAGGAAACAGCATACTGTTAGACTGGTTCCTATCCAACTGCCCCTCTAGGATCGCTAGAGTCACTATCCTTCCCGACTCCTTGAGTGCTCATTCACCCATTATACGCCAATGGTCTAATAAATGAAAAAAAAAAAAAACACCTCTCTCAATCATTGAAAGCAGAGTCATTAAGAGAGGTCAGCTAATCTTACTTAAATCAGAACTATCACAGATCGTTTGGACCCATCTGATGAGCAGCAGCAGCATATAGATCTTGCACTGAAATACTTCACTGAAAAGTTCAATGCCATCTGTGACAAATTTGCCTCAGTCAGGAAGAGGAAAACCCTTGCATCCATGAACAGTTGGATTACCAGGAACCTTCTGGAGCAAATGAAGCAGAGGGATAATCTATGGAGTGGGGCTAGGCTCATGGGCTGCAAAAATGACTACCAGAAATACAGGACTGCCAGGAATACATGCACATACCGAATGATGCCTGCTAAAGCAAAATTCTACAAGGATCAGATGGAAAGGAATTGGGGTGATGGCAAGAGATTCTGGGAGAACATAAAGGCTCTCTTATGGAAAGATGACAGGAAACACCCCACAATGCTTAACATCAATGGTAGCCCCACGCTCGACCCCTACACCATAGCTGAATCATTCAACTCTGCTTTTACAGACCTGATGTCAGTACTCCTTCCAGACTACCTCAGGGCCACTGAACCCTCCATGACTAACCCAATATCTGACAATAATCAACTGAACTTCTCCTTCAAACGTGTCACTATTAAGGAGGCAAAGACCTATGTTAAAAAGGTCCTTGGCAAAACAAGGCTTGGCAGTGATAACATTGACATAGAAATGGTTGCCTTTGCACTTGACAAAGTTAAAATCCCCATCTCAAAAATCTTTAATAAATCCCTCACCTTGGCTAAATTCCCCTCTATCTGGAACTGGCCCTTGTGACCCCAGTACTCAAAAGTGGGGACAGATCCTGCACTGCCAACTACAGGCCCATCTTAATCCTCTCCCCCCTCTCAAAAGCACTAGAAAGGATTGTGGTTGATCAGATCACAGACTACCTCCAGAAATACAACCTGCAATGTCCCCAACAGCATGGCTTCTGAAGGAGCAAGAACACTTCTGCTATCTTGGTAAAGTTCACCAATTACGTACATAAGGCTATGGATGGTGGTAAGCTGGTGGGATCAATTTTTATTGATCTCACCAAAGCCTTTGACACAGTCAACCACTCCCTTCTATTGGAGCAATAACTGACCCTGGGGTTGTCCACAAACCCTGTTTATTGGTTTCAGGACTACCTGTCACACAGAACAAATCCTGCCATTGGTTTTCAGCTGACCTCAAAGCTGCACTGCTGGAGAGAGACAAACTCTGGAAAATGGCAAGAAAAACCAAGAATGCAAATGACTGGATGATCTTTAGGAAAGCCAGGAATAGATGCACCAAGAAAGTTAAGGATGCAAAGGCTGCCTTCTACTTGGCTGAACTCGACTCCTCCTATCATAATCCTGCTAGGTTTTGGGGTAGCATCAAGGGTATGGTGGGGCAGGATGCTAGCACCTCCCTTCCAACTCAATTACACAACAGTTACTGCCCTATCACTGGCAAAATGGAAATTCTGGACGCCTTCAATAACCACTTCACAACGGTTGGCCTTGCCTTTGACACCTCTCCAGCTAACCTGCTGAGGGAACAATTAAGCTCCCATTACACTGGTGTTCAGAGAGCTGACTCTTCCTTCAGCTTCAAATCTATACTGTTGAAGCAAGTAGAGGACCTATTATGGCAGCTGGATACCAAAAAAAGCGCAGGGGCAGACTCTCTGGACCCCTACTTTCTAAAGATTGCGTCCCATGTACTTGCAGTCCCCCTAACACATCTCTTTAACCTATCTCTAAACTCTGGTTCTATTCCCACACTGTGGAACACAGCCCAAGTGGTTCCCCTTCTAAAATCAGGGGACCCTATGGAACTTAATAATTACAGGCCCATTTCCATTCTACCAGTGCTATCCAAGATGCTGGAGAAATTAGTGAGTAACCAGTTAAGAGAGTATCTTGACAATGCTAACCTCTTGAATCTAGCTCAATCTGGATTCAGGGCCAAGCATAGCACTATCACTGCACTAGCCAAGGTCACAAATGACTGGCAAACCGAATTAGATAAAAAGAATAATATCTGTGCAGTATTTCTGGATCCGAGCAAAGCATTCGATACTGTGGACCACGAGCTTCTACTATCATACCTGCACTCCCTTGGCCTAGATCCACCCTCCCTTAAATGGTTCAGCTGTTATCTCACCGGTAGGTCACAGCAGGTAAAAGCTGAAGGCGACCTATCCTCATTAAAACCACTGTTAAGAGGAGTCCCCCAAGGTTCTATCCTGGGTCCTATCCTTTTTGCCATTTATATAAATAATATTGATTCAACCCTCACCAATTTCTCTGTACACCTCTTTGCTGATGACACTGTTTTGTATGTCAGCAACCCTTCGCCTGAAGCTGCTCGTGAAATCCTACAAACAGAATTCTCCTTGTTACAATATCAGCTACTTGAGAAAAAGCTTCTGTTAAATGCAAAGAAAACTAAAGCAATGATGTTCACAAATCAAAGCTCCACCAGCACCTCCTCTTCAATCATCCTCCCTCAGCTATGCACTATACTTGGAGAAAATCTGGAATATGTAGAAAACTTCAAATACCTAGGTGTGTGGATTGACAACAGACTAGACTTCACTCATCATTTAGAAGAACTGCTAAAAAAGCTTCGCCAAAGGCATGGCTTTCTCTATAGATTAAAACCCTTCCTAAACAGAGATTCAAAAATGAGGTTAGTCCAAGCCATTTTTCTATCAGTTGTTGACTATGCAGACTTCCTTTATAGTCACTGCCCCATCTCCTACCTACACAAGTTGGATACCTTATACCATAGAGCAATAAGATTCATTACAGATCTGCCATCTAATACCCATCATTGCTCTCTTTATGCTGCTGTTGGATGGGTTTCCCTTCACCTCAGAAGGAACAGAAACGCAGCCCTATGGATTTACAGAGCGTTATCAAAAAAACTTCCAAACTATATTCTGGACTGCTTCACCCAGACCATTCCTTGCTCCTATGCCCTAAGAAGCAACAACATCATCCTGCTCAAATTGCCCAAATTCAACACTAGGCTAAGGAGGGCAACAATCAGCTATTCTCTAGCTATAACATGGAACACCCTACAAAAATCCCTAAAACTGTCCAATATTATTCCATTTGCATCCTTTAAACAGCATTGTACAGTCTTCTTCACAGAGAAATGCAGTTGCTACCGCTAGAGCTAGCTTTGTCATCTCACAATCTCCCTCCCAAAAATTAACCATATATGGCATAAATCCTTCCAGGCAGGCACCCCACCTTATGGCACCCAGTAATACCTTCACCATCCTAGTATTACATTTTGCTGTGTGTTTGCCATGACCCCTCCACTGGGATATGTATATACTGTATATACTGTAAATATTAGCTTAACTTTCCTGTAACCGATTTTTATCATGTGAATGTTACTGTACATCACTGTGTTTACAAACTTTTTTCCCCCTGTATGTATAACTGCTTTATATAAGTGTATGATGTATCTGTTGTGTATTAACTGTTGAACCTTGACCGTATCAGGTCCATCTTGCAAATGAGCCTTGCTCAATGATGTTCACCTGAATAAATAAAGAATTGATGATGATGATGATGATGATGATGATGATGATGATGATGAAGAACACAGAGCGTCAAGATAGGTACGACTGTCTCTGGTGCTAGAGAAATCACACATGGTGTCCCACAAGTGTCAATCCTAGGCAACTTGCTATTCAGCTTATTTTTGAATACTCTTCCTGAGGCCAGCAAGACCAAGATAATACTGTACACTGATGACACAGTCATCCTTAGTAGTAATATCCATATAGACCTACTTCAAAATGACCTTTAGTCTATTCCACCAACTAGATGATTGGTTTGCTCACAAAAACTACTTCTCAATTATAAAACAACAAAAACTATGATTCTACCTAGTCACCAGTGTAAGAAAATTAACCCACTCCTGACCATCACCAACTACAAAGCAGTCCCTCTTGAACAAGTTCACTCTTTCAAGTACCTTGGGGGTCATGATTGATGATAACCTCTTTCTGGCAGCACATTGACCAAGTAGTAAAGACGGTTAATACCAGCCTAGGTGTTCTTTACAGGCACAGACAATACCTAATGCCAGCTGCTCTCTGCCTCTCTTTCTCCAGCTCAGTTCTGTCAATAGTAGATTATGATCTAGTAGTATACAGTGTAGCTTCTGACATGTCACTCAAACGGTTAGCTACAGACCCTAATAAGGCATGCAGACTTACCCTAGGGGCAGATAACCTTACCCACACATGTGCTTTGTATAAACAAACAAATTGGCTCAATCTGATTAACAGGATAAATTATTAGATATGCCTCCTCAATAAAAAATCTCTGCTAGGCCTAGCACCCAATTGCATACTCAATATTCTCCAGGTGGCACACTCCTATTATGACACTAGGGGTAAATCTAGGAGTTCACTCATTGTCCCTTTCAAAAGAACCTCACTTGGACAATGCTCATTCTCCTGTAGGGTCCCTTTCTGGTTGAATGAAGTTCCAGATGAAATCTGCAATACTAGGAACCTTCCAACCTTCAAGCATAATTTTAAAAAACATCTTATCAAAGTTGGTGCATGTGCTTGTAGAAAAGCTATATAGTCTCCCAACTTCTGCTCTTAGTCTCTCCTCTCACACCATAAAAATCCCAGGTGTATTTACGGATGCCCCATTGCCTCTTCCTCACTTCAAACCACATTTTCCTCCTGTCCATGCACGTACAACTCCTAATTTCTTCCCTTCATTGCCCCATGTCTCCTCGCCCTCTCCCTTCCACCTTCCCATCTATTGGTGCTAACCTTTCATACTCCTCATCTCTACTTCGCTATACACCTTACCCAACCCACTCTCACTGTCTGCCCCTCAAACATCTTGTTCTCCAGCTGGCCCAGTGGTGCTGAGGGTTGAGGAGCTGGACACCACACCTCACACCACACCAACGACCCGGGTTCGGAGATGAGCCCGGGCCACCAGGGGTCAGTGTGGGTGAGAGAAGATCGAGCAGCCGGAGGACTGTTCCCCTCTCTCAGGGGAGGGAGGCTTGTCAACTCACTCATTGTCTGCCCTCTGGTGGTAGCTGGAGGGAAGTATGGGCTGGGAGACATGTACCGATGTACTCACATTGATAAGGGAGGGAGTATGGGGGAAAAATGAAAAAGAGAACTGTTGGGCTCCATGATGACCCCATGTCCCTGTGTCACCCCTGGCTTATGGATTTATGTCCTGGGGGAGTGAAAAGCTAATGCTCTCCTCCATGGCCCTGCCATGGGGGGCATACCATGGGGGAACTACTGGGGGCTGGCTGAGCAGGGATGTGTGGAGCCGGAGGATGAGTGCCTCTGAGAGAGAGCCATAGCCACCCACCAGGCTCCAGTGCAGAAAAATCCTATATGGAAAAAAAAAATCTTGTATTCCTTACTTCCCTACCTCCCTACTCCCCTACCAGCCATAATCTGGCCCCACCACTTCTCCCTGGTCTTGCTGTCTCATTATTAATAAGTTGAAACTGCTTCTATCAACTATGGCAATGGTCATGGCTGCTCTCAATACATCCTTGGTCTGAGTCAGAACGCTTGCTGTAGTATTTGTAACAACATTTTAACTAACTACTTGACATGTATTCTCTGTTGTCTGTGCGAGTCAATCACTTTGTGATATGTAACAATGTAATTTGTCTTGTATTACTGATGTGGAACCTTTGTAAATGAGCACCTTGCTCAAATGTTGTTTCTGAAGAACTAAATAAAATTAAAAAAAAAATATTGTGGTCACTATTTCCGAGGGGTTCTATGATTTCAACGTTATTTATGTCATCATTTCTATCAGATATTACTAGGTCCAAGATATTGTTGATCCTAGCAGGTTTAATCATCTGCTCACTTGAGTTCGATACAGTGAGGTCTTGCCTGTTTACACCTGATAAATTAAAGTCTCTCATTAATGGTGTTTCTTGCATTGTGCAATGTTGGATATATTTTTCAGGATATCTGAGTGATCATTTAAATTAGTGTCTGATGGTCTAATGCACACTCCTAGTGTTCAATTTTTGTTATGATGTCTGGCAGTTTCAACCCATAATATTTCCGTATTTGTCTTGTCCTGTATAAAATGTGTTAAATTGTTGTATAAGATATTCTACTTTATATATAGGGCTATGCCTCCACCCCTTCTATCTGCTCTATCCTTGTAAAAGAGTTTAGATCCTTCTATATTCCTATTCCAGCATGTTTGTACCAACCACCAGGTTTCAGTTATTGCTGCCAGGTCAATATTTTTTTCCTCAAGAAGGATCTCCAATTCGATTTTCTTTAGGATATTAAGGCTTCTCACGTTTGCCACCAATATTATTAATCCATCTTTATTTAGTGATGTGATTGTCCTGTAGGATTTCACACTACCCCTCATATGAGTGGGTTTCCCCATTCTCCCCTTTATTATTAGTTTAAATATTTATTTTTGTTTTCATTTATATGGTCGAAGAAGATATTTTCCGTTGTTTTGCTATCTCTTCTACTGAACTGCAGACCATCTTGACCAAACATATTATTATCATCAAAATTTCCCATATTTTTATGCATTTTATGTCTCTTTTAAAACTCAACTTCTGTAGCCAGTCACCATATTTATTCTTTTTATTTTGATGTGCCTACCTCTGGTAGCTCTTGGTACAGGTAACATTTCTGAGTATATTATCTCACACCCAATATCTTCCAGAGTCTTGTGTAAATCTTTAAATCCATTTATTATTTCTTCTTCTTGCTGACCTCCTACATTGTTTGTTCCCACATAAATCAATGCTACCTGTTTATTTTCTGAGGGTTTTGTGATATTTCGTACCATATTCTGGATGTCTTTTGTCTTAGCCCCTTGATAACTGTAAGATGTTACATTTTCTTTAATACCCTTTGTGAAGTATCAATCTGTGGATTTTGTAATATAATCTTCTAATATGAACACCTATGTTGGAGAGTCTTGCTTCCTTTTCTGGGGTTCTGTATCCATTTCTTATACAATGTTATTTCTCCACTATTTCTCTAGTGGCCCCCACCCCCACCAGCAGTACCAGACTACCCCACCCCCAGACCCATACTCAGTTGGTGACTGGCACAGCCCTCCTCTCACCACCATGGCCAGCCACCAACTGAGCTCTGTAAGAGCATTTCTTACTTACTGTTTTCTGCCGTATAGTAGACTGTATAACAGAGATTCTGCTGGCTTACAAGCAGACGTCTTCTGTAACTACAAATCCAAGAATATCCTGCAACTAACGTCAAAGGAGGTCTGCAGCAGTGGAATAGTCAGTAGCTTGAAATGCATGTTCGAGTTTTTATAAGCTCTGATCTTCTGTTTGCTGGTCTTACTGTTCTTATAGAGGACTGCACTTAGCTAAGGGAGAACAGTGGGACTGGCAAACATCGGGCCTGAACTGGAGTACAACAGAGGGCACTTGAAGTGGCCAGCATGGCCAGTGGTTCAGAGCTATGCTGCATCAATATGTGTCATTACAGGCATGTACCACACAGGGAATACAATACTGGTAAAGGACAGCATACAGCTAGAATCTGAACAGGGCACCATCAATACTCTAGCTGAACTGCAAACATATGGAGCTGTGAGGAGAGGGCAGGAGCAGCAAACTGCAATCATAAAAGGCCCCTTCTAGGAACCTGATGCCAGAATCACATTAACTTCATCAGACATTGTGTACACCATTAAACAGGCTGACAGACTCTGTCCATAGAGCACCCACATGAGCCAAGAGAATGACCTAGAAAAGCCCCAGACAGAAAACATGGCCTAAAGAAAAAGGAGGAGGGGTGAGAAGCTGGCATGTCTACAGATTAAAAAAAAGCCAGGATTAACAAGTACAGGCACAGCTGGACCACTGATAAAGCATGTATGCCATGTTAAGGGGGAAAGGAGGTGGGGAAGTGGAAAATGAGTTCGGGATCAACCACAGACAAGCAAGTGTAAGAATCTCTTCATGTAAATGTGAGTACTGGGATCATGCACAGCAACAGAGCGTAACAGCCTCCAATGAAGTACCCTTACTCTGAGGCATCCTTCACAGCTGTGGCAGTGATTATGAGAAAAAGCTAGCACAAATCAATTACAGCAGCTGCCCTTCCCCACAGGTAGCACCACTGTCTGTGAGGAGGTAGCTGTAAGCTCTTAGCAGAGATATACAAAGTACAGCACAATGAAAGAAATAAATTGGAGGGGGGGTCTTTCATTTCAGAACACATAAACCAAGTAACACAGGTAGTACTGAAGTAATTCAAGACACTGTACATATTTGCAACTTGTGGAAGTAATAAAGCAAACATGCAACATATTGAACCACAGAAAACAAAAACACAATAACAAACAGCTGCTGAGTTGCTCTGCAAGTGGATGCCAGTCATCCAGCTGATTATAAAGTACAGGACATCCTGAAACTGACTGCTGAAACAAACCACCAAACCCCTGAAGTGTACCCCATGGGCCTTCCCTCACAAAAGATAGTAGAAAAAGTGATACACTTGAGGAGGGGGAACTTCAAAGCAGTCAGACTTAGCAGTCCAAAGAGAGAGCACACATTAGTACTCAGGGCACATCATATCTTTCTACAGGGGCCCACAGTTTGAGTGTTTTGCACCTTATGGAAGGTAGGCTGCTGGGGATTGGCCACATAGGTGGCTGTGCTTCTGGAGGAGTCATCACTCAAACAGTCTGGGGGGAGATACAGCAGACTGTGCTCTGTCAGAAGAGTGTTGCTCTGCTGCGATGCACAAAAACTAGGAAAGTGCTGGAAATTTCTCATCCAGCAAACCTAGGCAGAGGGTTTTAAACCTGTTGTGGGTAGGAACAGCTGGGAGGGTTGAAGGGATATGAGACACGGTTGAGGTCAGTCACTCACAGTGCTGGCTATTTGATCTTCAGCATGGTTGATAGTCATCTAGATAGTAGGTAGATTTGCACTGATGCCTCCCCCTGCCTCTCTTCAGAGATGACCAGTGGTCATCTTGAGGGAGACAATTCTCAGAGCTGCCTGTAGAGCCAGGTCTGGCTATGAGATGTCCATTTATTGTGGAGAAGCATTGATGGCAGCTTGCCCATGCCAAGCTGATGAGTAGGTGTGGTACATCCACATCTTCTAGATGTAAGAATCAGCAGCCTCAGGGGTATCAAAGGTGTATCATCCCACTAATCTGGATTCTCAGCTGAGTGAGATACTGCATGGCTGTGCAAACACAAAGCTGGGCGAGTTTCCATTTTACATTAGCAAAGACTCTCCTGCGGTGAGACAATTTCCACTGAGAAGTCTTGAAAAATTTGTAATTTATATCCCTCCTATTGAAGAGATACACTTTCTGTGGCCAGCTGGAACACATTCTCCTTCACAGCATAATGTGGGAGTTTTACTAGAATGAACTGAGGCCTTTATCCAGGCCTCTACATAGGTGCCAGGGAGTGATGCACTCTTTCTAGCTCAGGAGGAGCAGTTTTGTGTGAGAAGCGCAACAGGGAGAGCATGCTGCTGGAATCGATTCACATCAGGGCTTTCAGCCCCCTCTGCAAAACCTACCAGATGGTGTTTACTCTTACATGTTACATTTTCTGTATCATCCACATTGGACAATAAATATTTTATTGCCCTGTCCTGCTACTGAAGCCTGGTTTGTCTAATGTCATCTCAGGCCTCACATGCTCCATTACATTGATTCTGGTGGTAACAGTGGCCAGACTCAGTGCCACAGCCACTTTTAGCTTGGCAGTGTTGTGTAGTATCTGCAGCATAGTGGAAATTTGTGCCATATCTGTATTTTCAGTAGCTGGAGGAGCCATCCTGTCTGCAGGGAGAGGGCACTGGGACAAACAGAGAGGTTCTCTGGGAGCACGAGTGGGAATAAATGACTGTGGTAGGCCATGATTCACTGCCATCCCAGGTTGTAGGTCCCATGTCATGAACAGAAAAAAAAAGGGTATCCACCAATTCTACAGCTCACGCTGTTCTAAGCCACACTGAATGTGAAATAAACAAATTCTAACGAGAGCTGATAGGGCTGCAGGAGAGAAATTTGGGGGTAAAAATATTGAGTATTACCAAAGCTATGAGTCTGCATTAGCAAAATGTAATGTAGGCTCATGAATTTGTTGTTTTGCAATATTTTTACACCAAATTTTTAACATAGCCTTGTTATATTCCTGGTCACCCCTGAAAAAGGGATTTCTGGTCTCAGAGGGTTCACCCAGTTACCAAAATCTAAATAAATAAATAAATAAATATGACACTGTCTCATGAAGAAGGGCAAAGCAAATGCTTAACTCCTGGCCAAAAAGGTGATTTGACGCAGGAACTGCAAAATCAACTTTCAGGATGCAAAAACACATTTTAGGCAGGAGTTAAAAAATGATAGCTACCACATTCATGAGGTGCTATAAAGAAATGGCTATGTTGAAAATTTGGGGTACCAATATTGAATATTACCAAACTTATGAGCCCGCGATTGCAAAGTTGAACGTAGGCTCATAACTTACGAGCGTGCGATCTCAAAGTTCAGCATAGGCTCATAACTTTGTTGTTATTTTAATATTTTTACACCAAAGTTTCAACAAAGCCTTCTTATAACCCAACCTCATGAACATGGGCAGAGCAAAATTTCAACTCCTACACAAAAGGTGATTTCGCACAGTGACCTCAACATCACCTTTGGGATGTAAACAATCATTTTGGCCAGGACGTGAAAAATGACAGCTGTCACATTGATGAGGTGCTGAAAAGATATGGCTGTGCTTTAAATCTGAGGTAAAAATATAAACAATTACCAAAGTTATAAGGCTGCATTCGCAGAATGCAATGTAGACTCATAACTGTTTTTTTAATATTTTTACACCAAATTTTCAACATATCCTTCTTATGTCCCCACCTTATGAACAAGTGCACAGAACATTTTAAACTCCTGCCCCAGAAGGTGATTTTGCTCAGGGATCAAGAAATCAGCTTTTGGGAAAGATTTGCCTAATATCAATACAACTGTTTATGAGGCAGGGTCCCAAAGAAGGCATGTTGAAAATGTGGGCAAAAAATATGCAAAAATGCCCAAGTTGTGCTACTAAGTACAAAACACCATTAAAATACGGTGAACCACATGCCTGCTTCTTCAATTTGTGATCTGACTTTGAAGAGTGAAGACGTCTTTCTTGTCCAGAGGAAATGTCATTGTTGGACCCCCGATGGGTAAGTAAGGGCTTGAGGGGGGTGTCGCACCACTATAGGTAGGGTTCAGATGTCACTTCTATGTTAAAGTCAAAATTTTGCACGTTAATAACTTTGGATCCATACAATGAATTTGCCTGACATTTGGTATGCATGGTGGGGCATGATACTTCTCTTGATCTGCCAAATTTCATTTTGGTCAGACTTACTGGTCTTTGCATACGAAAACGTTGAAAAATGCAAAATTATCCATTTTTGGAGGTAGCTTTTGGGATTTTGGATGTGGCCCTGCACAGCCATTTTGTGGTGAGCTGCTCTGCTAGATGGCTCATTTGAAAGAGCTTTGGTAGCCGAACATGCCGCTTTTCTTTTGGTGAAAAATATTAAGGCATTCAAAAGTTATGCCACATTGAAGTTCCCATTATAAGTCAATGGGAAAATTTATATGTATGTTTTGTGAACAAAGAATGGGATTCTGGCCATCTTGTCCCAACTGGCAATCAAAGAATTTGCCGCCTCACAGTTCAAGAATATTTGTCCCTGAGAATTCTTTGATCGTGAGGTCCGCCATCTTGATTTTAGTTTTCTGTTCAGAAAAACACAAATATCTGAGCTCAGGGGTCACTCCTGAAGTAAAACTTAGATGGGTTTTACTCAAGGGGCTCGGATTTATCGAGCCATGCCTTTGGTTTCATCCAAATCAGTCAAAAAATAGAGTTATAAGCTTTTTAAATCTTTGATCGCAGCTCGCTAATGATCTTTGATCACGAGCCTGCAAATTCTTTGATCGCGAGATTCTTTGATCGTGAGCTTGCATCACGACCTAAATACACAAATATCTCAGATCAGGGTGGGCTAGGGACACAAATGAGGGTGGGTTTAGATTAGGGGGCTTCGTTCTATCGAGGCATGCTGTTGGTTGGATTCAAATTAGTGAAAAAGTTATGTTTCAGCATTTAAAAGTCTTTGGTTGTGAGCATGCAATTTCTTCGATCACGAGCCTGCAAATTCTTTGATCATGAGATTCTTTGATGGAGATCGTGCATCACGAGCGAGGGACGAGATGGCCAGATTAAAACGTCTAATTTCTCAGCCCAGGGGTGTCCTAGGAAGACAAATGAAGGTGGGTTTTGCTCAGGGGGCTTCATTCTGATGAACCATGGTGGTGGTTGACTGCAATTCTTTGTATTTTTTTAATTACAGCACTTTTTATTCTTTGATCATGAGCCTGCAAATTCTTTGACCGTGAGCCTTCAAATTCTTTGATCGCAAGATTCTTTGATCACGATCGTGCATCGCGAGCGAAGACAAGATGGCCCAATTAAAAAATCTATTTTCTCAGCCCAACAGTGCCCTAGGAAGTCAAATGAGCGTGGGTATTGCTCAGGGGGCTTCGTTCTGTTGAACCATGGTTGTGGTTTACCACAATTCCTTCAATTTTTTTGATTTATAGCATTTTCTATACTTCGTGAGTCTGCAAATTCTTTGATCGCGAGATTCTTTGATTGTGATCTTTGATTGCAAAATAGGGACAAGATGGTCAGATTTGTTTATAATGGAATAGATAGGGACCGCCTTTTCTTGCAAATTCAGTATAGCTTATAGCTCAATCCCCCCACCTCCACTCAACCAAACCTACACCAAGAATGATCCTATGGAATTTGTTTTAATTAGTAACATTTCATAACTTCATGTCCACCTCAGAAACCATGGAGTGAATGCATATTTTTTTTTTAAAAGAATAAGCCATATTGAATACTTTTGCTTGACTAGTGCCTACCACTACAGCACATGCTGTCTGTCTTTATTTTCTGTACCGCTGTGTAAACATTTTCAAGGCAGACATCGGTTATTCATTTGCTGGGAATATTCAGAGAGCACAACAAAATCAGACAACTTGCCCCCTTTTTTCTTTTTTGAATCACAATGGGCTGAATTACTAACTTAACAGAACACCATTGCAATGTGTGGTACTTGCTTGCAGCTGTGGTGGAATGGTAGCTGTCACATTTCTCAGTTCTGATTGCAGAAAGAAAATTACATCCTCATGCTAACCTTTATGAACCATGGCATTGGTTTTACAGCATTTGCTTTTTGTAGTGCACAATGAATTGCCTTACTGATTGAATATTTAACATACACAGGAATTTTTTATTTATTTAACCTAGGTTAACATCTTTTTTCTCTTTTTAACATTTTATTTTGTTGTTCTTAGGCAGAACACACACACAAGGGCAGAGTATTACACACATAGATTCGACTCATACCGCAACACTTGGTATGACCAGTTGATGCAATTGACAACGCATTCTGTCAGTTAGCTACAGCCTTGCAGGGTATAACTTAACATATTCTTCATATTACAGACCTGGTAGCCAGAGGATGATAAGCTAATGTAATGTCGCTTCCCTCCAGGTGGAGGGGAGCCTAAAGCTGTTTAGGTAGATTACACAATAAAGAAGGATATAACAAAAAGGAGTCAGTAATATTTGACTACTCTACCTAGGGTATGTCCTATTACCATGCAGATTAAAATATCAACTATATACAGCAACGACAGTCTTTCCTTTTTTTTTTTTTCTTTCCAAAAAGTATAGATAAGATTGGGATGGAGAAGGGGAGAAAGGGGAGGAGACTTACAATAAAAAAAAAAAATATATCCAGACCTTTATAGTGAAGGGGAAGAGTCTAGAAAGTGGAACTGGAAGGAGTATTATGGCAGTACTTGGACCTTAAGTAAGGTTGCCAGCATTTGTCATACCAGGTTAGAGAACCTTGGGCAAAACTGGAGATCCTCTCAAACGTGGTCCCTTGGGCTAAAGCCAAAAGGAACTGATGAAAAGTAGGAATTTCCAAGGTTCTCCATCTCGTCAGTATGAGTCTCTTGGCCAATGCCCCGGCCAAAGTGATCTATTGTGCCTCTGGACTGAACTTTGGCATCTCAGGACTGCCACAGCCAAGAAGAAGTAAGGCGGAGCAGGGAACAATATTAGGGAACAATTGTTGGCACATGTCCTGGATGGATTGCCAGAACTGCTGAAGGTTGGGGCAGTCCCAGAGTATATGGAACAGATGAGCCCCATGGTTGCCACATCTCCAGCAAGCATCGGCCGGGATAAGTCCCATCTTAACTAGTTTCACCGGGTGTCTATACCATCTATGGAGGGTCTTATTCATAATAAGTCTTATACGCCCTTCCCGGCAAGCCAAATGGATTCGTGTCCAACCAAGTTCCCATTGTTGTTCTGAGATCGAGATCTGTAGTTCTTTTTTCCATTGCAGTCTGGCTTTCTGGGTAGGATCTGGGGTGAAGTCTCTGAGGGCATGATATATGTTGCTAGCTTTGTTCTTGGTAACTTTACTCCATGAACAAATGGGGTGAGTTTTTTTTGTAATGAGTTACTATGGGGAGATTTTGGGAGATGAGATATAGCATCTCTTAACTGAAGGTATCTCCAAAAATGAGAGGCAGGGAGATGATATCTTGCCCTTAGGGATTCAAAGGAGTCGATAACGATAGTCCCAGGGAGTAGGAGATCTTGTATTTGGGAGATGCCCTGTACCTTCCATACTTTCCAGTGCAGGGTGGAATCCCCTATTTTCAGGGTCTGATTGTCCCATAAAGGCATATATTCCCAAGGGGCCAGGTCATGGCCCAGCAGAGCCATTGCTTGTTTCCAATATTTAACTGATAGTAATATGGGAGGAGAAAGGCCCGTGAGCAAATTCTTCCTACCATATAGAATGACTGCTGGGGTGGCAATGCGAGTTAGGGAAGCTTCTAACTGGAGCCATTGCGGAGAGGCCTGTCTGATTTTAGAAAACCATCTGAGAGTCTGAGCCAACACAAAGGAAATATGATACCGCTGCAACCAGGGGAGTCCCCAACCACCCCTTTTCCAGTGCTGCCGAAGTTTGAGTTTGCTATACCAGGGGGGTGCACCCTCCCATATAAAATTACCCATTAGGGTCTCCAATTTCTGAAATCACTTCTTGGGTATAGACAAGGGTAGATGGGCCAATAGATAAAGCATCTTGGGAGCAGCCATCATTTTGATTGAATCTATTTTCCCAGCAAGTGAAAGCTTCAATGCTTTCCATCTTCCTATATCTACCCT
Organism: Neoceratodus forsteri; assembly: GCA_016271365.2. Classification (NCBI taxonomy): domain Eukaryota; kingdom Metazoa; phylum Chordata; order Ceratodontiformes; family Ceratodontidae; genus Neoceratodus; species Neoceratodus forsteri. Next base: position 281,601,340 of record CM028135.1, read on the forward strand.
GAGTGAATCAATCAGGGAATTGAAATTGGCTGCAAGCATTTTAAGCGGGTCCGGTGTAGAATGATGCCCAGGTATTTAATACCCTGAGGGGACCATTTTAGCCCCAAGGTGATAAAATCTGCTCCAGAGGCTGAGGAATTCAACGGGAGAATTTCAGTTTTGGACTAATTTAATTTTAGACCTGATATCTTAGTAAACTCAGTCAAAGTTCTAAAAATTGTCTGAATCCCTAGTTGGGTATGTTCCATAGTAATAAGCAGATCATCTGCATATAAGAATGTTTTATAGTTGACATCCCCCACCTGAATCCCAGGAATAGAGTTGGAGGACCTAAGTGCAATGGCCAGGGGCTCCATCGCTAAAATAAATAGAAGGGGAGAAAGAGGGCATCCTTGTGTCATACCCTTCTGTAATTGGAAGGGCCGAGACATGGTGCCATTGGTCAACACCGAGGCTAGGGGTGCAGTGTATAGCAGCCTTATCCAGGCAATATAGTCAGGGCCAAAACCCATAATGGAAAGAGTATGAAATAGAAAAGCCCATTTGACTGAATCGAAGGCCTTTTCGAAGTTGATGACCATAGCTACTGAAGGGATTGGTGAGAGTTTGACAGAGTGCATTAAAGACCCTAGAGTTCTGTGGTGGTCCGACCCCAGACGGCCCTTGACAAAGCCTGCTTGGGATGGACTAACCAAACCCTGCAAAAGGGTTCAAGCCGGCCAGCATGAACCTTAGCCAGTATCTTGGCATCTGCATTTATTAGAGAGATAGGGCGATAACTGCCTGGAGACAGTGGGTCTTTCCCTTTTTTGGGAAGCACTGTAATAGCGGCTTCTCTCATGGAGGGGGGTAGCTGTCCATTAAGTAAAGAATGTCAGAATACCCGAACCAAGTAGGTGGCCAGGTTAACACCTGGGAGTCTATACAAGTCAATAGGCAGTCCATCCTTCCCTGGGGTTTTACGTGGATTCAGAGAGTGGATCGCCTGGTTAACTTCTTCAACTATAATCGGGGTTTCTAACAATTTGGTATCACGGCCAGAGATTCTGGGAATGGGTAGCAAGGATAAAAAAGCTTGGATCTTGGCTGGATCAGGGGAGCTTGGAGAAGTATAAAGATTTTCATAAAATTGGGAAATGATTAGATTTATCCCTGAATTTGTACGACAGGGGTTCCCAGTTGAGTCAACCAATGCATGTATCACCTTAGAAGCTTGCTGATGCTTAAGACGATAGGCCAATAACTTACTGGCCTTTTCATCCCCTTCCCAATAAGCATGACGCATGTGTCTAGGGTTTAGCTCAGCCTGCCGAGATAGATGAGAGTTGAGAGAGATTCGGGTGCTGGCTAATTGTGCTAGTAGAACTGGAGAAGGGGGTTGGTTTCCCAGGGCTTTGTATTGGGCTTCCAAATTGTATAGTTGCTTCTCCAAGGCCCTTTGATCAGCTGCCCAGTGATGTCTCCTGGCTGCAGCAAAAGCTATTATCCTACGCCGAATAGTAGCTTTAAAGGCCTCCTATAGGGTTGAGTCGGATACCTCACCATTATCATTATCTGTCCAGTATTCTGATACAGCCTGGCCAATCCAGTCTAGAAAAGTTGTATCTTCTAATAGGAGGGGGTCTAAATGCCATGCATGAGACTGGTGGGGATCATGTCCCCTCTTGAAAACTAATTCAAGAAGGGCATGGTCGGAAACATAAATTGGGTGAATCAAAGCCCTAACCACCTTTTCATATAACCCAGAGGATATGAGCCAGAGATCTATCCTGCTGGAATAGCCGTGGGTTGGGGAAAAACATGAGTAACCATGCACTCCTGGGTGTAATGTCCTCCAGGCATCCAATAGTCCGAGTTCGGACATTAGTTTCACCACTGCTCTCCTAGCCTGTCGATGGGGTTCAGGGGATTTATTGCTTCTATCTGTAGTATGATCTAATGTTAAATTAAAATCCCCTCCTAAGAGTATTGGGGCTCTGTTTTTGTTGAAATCCAGGATGGCCTGATTAACTGTATGAAAAAATTGCGGGCAGTCCTGATTGGGGGCGTATATGTTGGCCAAGACCAGGGGGCCCTCACGGGTTTCAACTTCTGCAATAATCCATCTCCCTTCTTGATCCCGTATAAAGTCCTTCACCTTCCATCCCAATTTTTTATGAAAAAGTATGGAGACCCCCCCCTTTTATGGGTGGGAGCCACACTATGAAGTTCTTCAATCACCCAAGCTTGTTTAAGCTTTGTGGCTTCCTTAGAAGAAAGTTTAGTATCTTGTAAGAAAGCCACCATAGGGGCTAATTTTTTCAAGTGAATTAGAACCTTCTTCTGTTTGATGGGTGAATTAAGCCCCCTCACATTCCATGAAATTAGCTTAGGCTCCATTCAAACCATCAATAAAACATATCAGCAGGAATATATGGTCAGAAACATTATGGAGAGGGTCTAAATCTAGCACCTTTCTCCTTCTTACTTCCCCATCTAACATTTGCAGGGCACATCGTTGCCCCATTAGAAAGATTGCCATAAAAGAGTTAACAAAACACCATAATACCAACATTTTAACCTGACATAGACAAATACTAACATGCACAATCCCTAATAACTGAAGGAGGTTTAAACCATTTTTATTAGCAAAACCCAACCCCCACCTCCCCCCCGTTCGTTACTTTGCAATCCCACATACGACCAGCATCCACTGTGTGTGTCGGCTAGAAACAAAAAAGGCCCAGACACCAGTAGAGGTTGCTGGGAGGTAGGTGACCCCAGGAACCCATCTTAAACACAGTAAAACAGTTCTCCTTGTAACCCCTGATAAAAAGACATGTATGGGGAAGGAGAAGGAAAGAAAAAAAAAAAAAAAAAACTTCCGGGCAACAATGGCCAGATAGGCTGTCGTCCATTAAAATAGTAGAGGACCATAGTGAGGGCCTAGCCTAGTCCCTCTATATACTTTGAGGTAATGCCTGAGGCAGGTATACAAGTATGCGAGGGCCCTGAATTAAGCTATGGGCAACACCTTGCTTCTCCCCATTCGTTCAGGCATCACAGCCAAGGCAAGCACACAAAGAGCCTGATCGGCACCTCGAATATCAGGGAACAAGCAAGTGCCCAGAGTGGTCGCTCAGGTATGGACCTAAGGGCCCATCATAGCTATCCTCTGAGGGGATAGGTCCCCTTTAACTTGGGGCGCATGGGACTCATCCCTAATCAGAGGCGATGCCTGTTTATCCATAGACAGGCTTAGCATTAAAAACCAAAAAAAGATATAATAACAGCAGTCAGCCAACTGATTCAGCAGCAGGAATGGAAGTAGCCATGCTGCTTGAGATTGGTTCCAAAGCCGGTCCAGCTGCCATTGTCCCAGAGTCCTCCAGAGAGGTACCAGCTGTTTCCTTGGCCCAAAGAAGATGCTTTGCAGCTGAGGATTTCGAGCTTGCTGAGCAGGAGCATCTGGGCGGTAGAGGCAAGTCGCGGGGAATGTCTTCAGTAGGGAGATCCATCAGTACTTTATATTGATTATTGCTCATATCCGGGGTTAGAGACTCATGAGAGGCACTGGGATCTGGGCTACCACTTTGGCTTCTACTTCTGGAGTGGAGCCGCGGGGTTTTATCTATGTGCCCTCCTTCAATCCTCGCCCTGCTTCTATTCTTTTTCTTACTGCCGGGGAATTTTTGAGGAGATGACCGAATGGGAGTCAGAAGTTGTTCGGCTGCATGAGGAGTCGAGGCTGCCAAAGCATTAGGGGTCGCAGGTCTGTCAGTGTCCATCAGGGCAGAGTGAGCAGGCAGGGCCCTGGGGCTGTGGGATACACGTAGTTTGCCCCAATTCAGTTTAGGAGCCTGGGATGCTATAAAGTCCTCAGCAGATGCCGGGTTGTCAAAGACCCGTGGTGACCCATTAATCACAATTCGGAGTGACTCAGGGTGACAAAGAGAATATTCGAGACCCAACTCAGCACACGCCCTCTGAGCAGCTGTAAAGGCCTTCCTCCTGTTAGTAACCTCCAACGAGTAGTCAGCAAATATTTGAATTTTGTGCCCTTTCCAAAACAGCTCTCTCTTCTGCCGTGCCAGCTGAGTGATCCGTTCACGGTCTTGGAACCGGAGGAATCGGGCTAAAATAGTACGAGGGCACCCACCGGGAGCCGGCCGCGGGGCCAGGGTTCTATGCGCTCTGTCCAACTCCCACGGGGTCTCACACTGACAGTCCAACAATAAGGGTAGCATTTGTTGTAAAAAAGATATGGCATGATTCCCCTCGCAGCCTTCAGGGAACCCAACAAACCCGAGGTTGTTCCGGCGGCTGCGATTTTCAAGATCTTCCACCCAGGCCCAAAGATGCTGAATTAGCTGCCCCTGATCATGTAACTTAGCCCCGGCCTTGTGCCAGCCATCTTCCACCTCTGCTAGCTTATGTTTGGAAATACAGGCCCGTTGCGACAAATCAACAATATCCTCGGTGTTCTTTTTTGTAGCTACATCCATTTTGTCCATGCGATGCAGGATTTTGGCAAACATTTGCCGTATTTCTAATAGATTGCTTTCGGCTGCTGCCGGCGATGGCATAGAGACAGACTCCATGTTGTAAAATTTTTGGGGGGGGCCAGTAGCAGAGCGGGACCCAAGTAATGCAGCTGAAAACTGAAAACGCGTTTGTTGTTTAATGCGCCGGTCAGGATACAGATATTGGGACGACCATCGGTAAGTTCTACATCAAAATTTTATGCCGTTGTGCAGGAACAGGTCGATGGACGCAGGATTTCGGGGGTTACATTCAGGAGCAAGACGTTTAGGCATCCATTTGGTTCGGCTGCTGGCCACGCCCCCCGGTTAACATCTTTTTTACTATTATTCATTCTAAGACTTGCTATACAATTGGTGAAAAATATTCAACTTTTTCAAGTAGTGTTAGTGGCTCAGTGAGTTAGGTGCTTGTCACTGGTAATAAAGGTTGGGGGTTTGGCCCTTGCAGGAGGATGATTTTTTTTTTTTTTCAGATTGGGAAGCATATTTAAAAAAAAAAAAAAGTGGGATTATTTACTTCAGTCCCATTGATAAACCACAGAACAGTGCTGCATGATTTAGTGTTGACATATTCCAAAGGATGAATCAAGTTGTCTTTTGCTTGCAAGGATAATTGGGCAGACAAACTTCAGATCCAGAAAGCAAGTGACAGTGACGTTCACTATCACTATAAGGCGTGAGCTTGTTACTGTACACATTGAGATTAATGCTGTGATCTTTGTCTGAGTTCTACTATGAAACAGATATTTGTCACACATATCTGGCAGATACTGAGCAAGTGAATAACTGTTGAGAAGAGAGTGATGCACAGAAGGATTCACTGCCTGTCTGTAGCATGTGCGATTGCTCCATCCATGTGCGTGCAGGGCTTGATAAATATTAATGAGGGACTGACAGGTTAAAATAGAGGTTTGCGATGTGGTATGAGAGATAGTGAGAGAGAACGGGAGCAGAAGACAAAAAAAAAAAACAGTTAACTCAGGTGTCTTAATGGAAAGCATCGCAAGTATTGGGTCATAAGGCAAGCAGTATAAACACATATAGAAGATGCAAAATACATCATCTCCTCACTGGTTGATGCAATCCATTAGACTTATTCTGACTCTCCATTTCTCTCACTCGCTCTTTGTCTCTCTCTCTCTCTCTATCACTGCATCCCCCACCCCTCCCAGAAATGCCAAGACAAATTAAAAAATATGCCTTAAAAAGTTGGACACTGTGTGGAATTTAAATAACTCCACAGATGTCAGGAAAATACAATCGCTACAGAGTGTGTACTTCAACATTTTAAAACAGCACCTGCACTAATCTTTTTTTTTTCAACTGTGGATGCTTTTAAATAATCAAGTGAATGAAAACCTGTTTGTTAAGAACAGCAGGTGCCAAAGGAATATATACTTAAAAATGTACCCATACTGACTTTTAGTTTATTCTACACTGTTTTACATCTGATAGACTACTCTGCTTGCGCAGACCACCCGAAATTGACATTCACCTCAGCTGTCATTATCACACACACACACAGGGATGAGCACGTAGGTGGTGCCAGAGTAATCATACACATGTGCATAGAGATGAACAGCAGAATTAGCATAGTTCTATCTTTAATTAATGTCACTTTTACTGCTGATTCTGTGT